>JAAXCT010000774.1:0-337647 GCA_012490785.1 Eragrostis nindensis | reverse complement strand
TGATAGAGAGATAGTTACCTTGTTGATTAGTCGAGGCAAGTCATAGCTCAAAAGAAGTCACAAGTTCGCAAAAACTCGTATCACAATTGAAAGAAAGCACATGGAGGTATGACAAGCAAGGGTTGCAAGGAGTTACCTTCATACTTACTTTGTAGAATTTCGCTCTCCCCTTGATAAGTGTACCATCTCAAGATTGTGTGAAGATCGATCATCTTGATCCTTTGATCTTCTCTTGTACACACTCCCCTTGAGGTGACATCTTCCACGACCCTTCATAGGCCCGAACTCTTCTTCCCAACTCTTCTCCGCTCGAACTCTTCTCCCCCATATTCTTGCTCGATCATTAAGCCAACTCTTCTCCCCCTTTGGCATCTATCACCCAAAAGAAATCTTCCAAGGGAGAAAAGGTTAGTGTAAATATATATGGGAAGTGGGAAAATGAGTTACTTGATTTGGCGTGAAGCTCCTTGATCCGTGATTCTCCATCTCCCAACAATTATCCCTACACACATTCAAAAAAAGAATATTGTTGAAGTACATAGGGGTTAGTGATGATGATGGAAATGTATGAACCCTTAGACTTTGAGCCGCGCAAGTGGATTTAACCTTGGAGCTCAAAAATCTTGGTTCAATGGGCATGAAGCTCATATAGCATTGCTATAAATTCATCATAGGAGGTCATATACTCATATTGTGAATAAGCAACTCCCCCTAGATGGGTGCTCGGCGCCGAGACACTTATGCAAGATGCATGATGCGAATGCAAGGAATGATAAGTGTACGCGCAGGTTTAGTGGACTCTGTCGAGGGCTCATAATCCGAACCAAATTGGCAGGAGGATGATTGAAGAAGACCGAATTGAGAATGTCTGAATTTCATTCATATTTACTCAAGAGGCTGAAAAGATCTGATATACATCCATATATATGTAGACTGGAAAAGATAGACTCACACCTTGGGAAATTATCAGAGACTGTATTTATCTCCTGAAGGTATACCATATGGCCTATTCGAGCAAATTTTTTTCTCTCTTCATATTCTTGCCTGTTACTTATGCTCAATCAATAAAATAAGCTGATAGAAGAATGATAAAGTCAAAATTAGTAAGTTACTCCAAAATAATTAATCGGGGAAGATAGCTGGTGCTACATACATCATTATGTTTTACCATGTTCATGAAACTTACCATATGACAGTATGTGATGCTTATTTCTATTAGCTCACTGAGCTTTTTGTCACCTGCGCATACGAGAACATAAAAATAATCATGAACCTTGAATTGCTGCTTTGCTCAGGTTAGGAGATCGGTGTATGAAGCTGTTATTGGCATCCACTTGATAGAGATGCCTTGAGTAGCTATGCTGTTGCTAACGTCCACTTGAGAGGCATGCCTTCAGTACTATAATACTTCAAAAGCAAACAAATATTGTGACCATTTGATTCCCTGTCGCTAAGCTTTTTTTTTTTTAAACCAGACTCAGGTACACTATTATTTAATCAGATTTGCATGTATCCTCCATTTTCTACCCCAGAATATAACTGTTGCAACAATGGTTGATTATTACTTTTGTTTGATTCAGATTTGTGGCTGAGTTTTTTTTTTTAAAATTCAGGTATATGTTCGAATTTTTTAAGTTGTGCAGGATGTCTCATATTTTTCAGTTTATTTTTTGGCAGCCATCACTTCCATTTAAGATGATGATATATCATCAAATGCAAAATCATTGTGTCATGATACCAGTTTCCCTACCAATTTCTATTCGGCTTCTAACCGTTCTATGTGCCGTTGTTTCTTATCTTAGAGCGCTGGTATAGTTTCTTGATCTGCCTCAGATTAGTTTGCTCATCATCTACTGCATATATGGAGAGTGCTAATCTTTATGTGTCTGGTATCTATAATTAGCAGTCATGTGTGACGCTCACTCTATCTGCTATTTCTCCTTACATTGAGTTCATTGTTATTCAGGTGTCTTTCTTTCTAAATAGAGTTTTGGCATTCTGTGTTGTCAGCTATCATCTCTGATAACAGAAAGGTGACAGCAAGTACCAGTGATTCTATACCTGTACAAGCTTTCATCTTCACGTGTTGCCCAGCGAATTATGTGCCTCACTGCTGCTCCTGTTGGTGAGCTTTTCATATTCCCATGTAAATGTTATCCTTCCCTTGTTAGATTTACTTGATTCCCTTCACTATGCCATTAGCTGAATGGTATCGCCTTATCTGTAATATCAGATTTGTTGAATCTTTTTATTCCCATAGTTATCTTCTTCTTCTTTGAAAATCTGATCTTTACATTCGGATCGTTAATTGTGTTTGGTGCTTATATCATGTTTTTCCTATTTCACATGATAGACATGACTTTGCTACTAATCAACTATTATTTTTGCAGCGTATGTGGCATGCCCTACGTTGTTTGGGCGTTATAAATGGGGTTCACAACCCTTTTTCTGTACTTATTCTTCTTCTTAATGAAATGACGCGCAGTTCTCCTGCATGTTCGAGTTGCAGCATATGCCAAGCTGACTCTGAGCTTACAACTGCCTTTTACAAAAGGTTTCATTCATACATGAGGTTAATTTGGACGTTTTACTTGGACAAATAGCTATATGATCGTGAAGTTTACATGACCTGGCTCTGATTTGTTTTATAGAAGTATGTTCCAATTTACTCTCTGCCTTCGTCAATCAACCTCATACAGGTAAATAACTTCTTGCTTAACCTGCTGCATAATCTATACGAGGAAACATATTTTTTTTCTCAGTTCGGTTGTATGGTACATTTAAATAGACTGTCCAAGTTTGCAAGCTGAACCAGAATGCTATCTCTGCAGTTGGATTTTGCCCTCCCCTGAAGCCGCCTTCCCTAAGCTCCCCTGCTCTTGTATTTCTTCCATAGCTTGGTTATAGTGGCTCCAATATAGAGACTGCAGCAATCTGTGTTATATGGGAATTAGCTTGTGCCTTGTCACCTTCATTTTCCGACTTGTATGCTCATCTCATATTTGATTTCCGGATGCAGGTATTCTGTATCCAAATTGAACCCTCAGCATTTTCTCTGGACACGTTTTTATTTACAGCTCTGTGGTAAGGTACCTGTTTTAATGTTGCCCTAAAAAAAAAAGGTACCTGTTTTAATGTTTTCATTCTAATTGAATTACACAAGTATCAAAGTGCCCGTGCAAGACTTGTGGAAGTGAAATGCTCAGAGTGTTCTTTTTGTGGATGCTTTGCTATGTCATTGCCCGTGCCATGTAAGATGGACAAACAGCTGAAAATAATATATGGCACCTCAAAGTTTGCTAACCCTGCATCCATGCACCTAACACAAATACTTGATTCCACAAAATTTAAAAGTGCTAGCCGATTTTTTTCTTCGAGGGAATTACATGCTAGCTGATTTGGTTGTGGTGGTGTTATTCTCAGACCTGTCATATGTTTAAGCTATTTAGCAGGCAAGGGTGGAGAAGAGAGTGAATCGCCCTGAGGTGCTTGATGCCTTGATACGTCCGGCAGCACGACGGCAGATTGTTAGGCAGGCAAGTGCTACGCAGCCATCCTTTTCTCTGCAACTGAATCCTTTCACCGTCCTGTATATCTTGTCGATCGAATGGTTTAATTAATGAAATCTCTTGTCACGAGAATAGCAGTAGTACAATTCCTGGAGATCCGCTAGTTATTCAATCCTCCAATTAAATTATGGCAGCCGCATATGTATGGGATAAGTATATTTGGTTGTGGCCACTTGCTGATTCAACGTAGCAGTTCAAGACCTTTTGTCACTTCCTTCTTTTTAATCTGGAGTTCCATATTTGCGTATATACATATATCCACCAGGGCAGACTGGACATGCACGTGAAGATTTGCAAGTAAACTTCCCAGTACTGATATCGTATAACTTCTCTAGCATGTATGGTTGTTGCCCTGCATTGACTAGTTACAAATCTTCAACCTGTTATTCTAGCATGTTGAGTGCCTTTTTCTGATTTACTTAACATCCGAGATGAAGGATTACAAATATTTCATGTCACATATATGGGTATAAAATATTCCACCCAACAACGTACGGAGGCCGTACATTCCCGTTGTTGGAAAATTAACACCCAACCACAGGAATACGGCCAGGTGGGCGCCTGGCTATTCCCGTATTTCCTGGTATGTGAATCATCGAATCGGTGCCGTACTTGATTTCCAAACTCATGTTTTCCTGTATCTATAACTATACTTTGCGCTGGTGTTAACATATATTACCATATAAGCTCTTCCGTACTTTGATGTTATTCTCAATATTGCTATCACCGTAGTCACACTTATTTGTGGCTATATCTGGAACCCTTGACAACTTTTACTTGTCTCTATATTTACAATATTTAATTTTTTTGTGTTGGGTTACTTGCTGAGATTTCCATCTCACATTTGATTTCCCGTTCCAGGAAAAAGGTTAATGGACTAGAAGCATGAGCATGGATCATGGGGGCACACGATTTACCAGCCTTGTGTCTTGCATCTTTTATCACTAATTTTGCTTCCACTGGATTCTTTGTTTACATATTCAATAATGTACTTGAAGGATAACATTTGGCTGGTTATCAATTGATTCTCTATTTTATTTTTTATGCATTTCTTCCCGTATACATGTTTTTGCGATGACGTTCCACCTCTCATGTCCTATATTTTGAACTGGAGGATGCAAATTTTATGCTCAGATTGTAGTTTTAGCTTCTATTTTCATATCATTCTTTGTTTACATCCACTAGGGCTGCCAGCCTGCCACAGCCTCGAAGATAAGGGCTTCAAGCATGAGTTGATGGCTTCAACACTTCGCTAGCGATGAGCCTTTTATGCTTATAAGGCTATGAACATATTCCTTTTGTTTTTGTCAATCTAGATGTGTTTTTGTAATGCTACATTCTATTGGATATGTTCTTCTTGATGATTTTGTTTTTTTCCCCTTTTCAGGTGGCTTTTGGATTTATTCCTTATGTGCGGCCCATCCTGAAGAACATTGGAGGCACTCGCCATTCATTACTTCTTGATATCTCCCACTCACTGCTCATTCTTTGGCTCAATGTGATCTTGTTAAAAACAAGCATTGATCCATCACAAAAGCATTATCTTATCATATTCTCTAGTATGCCATATTAGTGTATGTCTAAACAATAACATTTTTAGCAGGTGAATCAAATGATTGTGCCAGTTTTTCAATGTTTTCTATGTTGATGATGTATCTGTACTGAACCAAATGGTTGGGCTTGGCAACAAGGAATTATCCTCTATCTCGCGTAAGATTCTCCATGGCTCTTGGTTTTGCGTATTCGACAATATAATATTGGTATTTATGCTAGCTTCTTAAACCATACATACTCTTGCCGCTCGACATGAACTATCGATACATGGAGTTTTCGTCACATTTTATAACATGCTGTATCATGCAGGGCGGCAGGTTTGCTGCTTTGGTTGCCATGTGTTGAAAGAAATGCCTCATTGCTACCTGCTCACCAGTAGTTTTCAGGTGAAATAAGTTCCATTTAACTCTCTCCCCTTACTCTTCAAATCAGAGAATTAGATATTGAAAATCAATGAAACAATGTCTAAATGAGCTAACAAGTGGCAACCATGGCGCTCCCGCTCTCGCTCTCGCCCTCCCTGCGTCCTCGCTCCGCCCCCGCCTCCCTTGCTGCCACCACCGTCGACGAGCCCGCGCTAGCCGGCCTCCATGCCGCGCGCTAGCCTCTCCACCCCACCGTGCTGTCCCAGTCGCCATGGCTTCGGGCCCTGGGGACCTTCTCGAGCTCCGGGAAGACAAACACCTGGCGGAACTGGTCAAGTCGTGGAACTTCCTGCCGGGCAAGATCTTCCAGAAAACCATCCTCTACAACCTCAGGTCTTCAGTTCATCATCCCTCCTCCTCACCATCCGGCGCCTTCCATTTGCTTGCGGTTTTTCGGCGATTCACCTTTCGGCTCACGGAATCATCCGTTAGTCTTGCTCTTCATGCTTGTTTGGGTGGAACCCCTGCTGGCTTTCATGTTTGCTATCAAAAAGATAGGCATTTCCGTTTCTCGGTTGCCAATAAGAGAGTTGGTTTAGCTGTTTGTGATCTGAAGCGAGTCATCACCGACCAATTTGATGTTTATTTTCACCTATGGAGGGATGGTGGTGCTAATTCGCAGCTGGAAGTGCGTAGATGGGAGAGTGAAGAACAGAGTAGTTGGACTCTTATGACTAAAAAGAAGAACAAATGCTCCCATAATCGCCGTTCTTTCAGCAAGCAGCTTGAGCAGGATTCTCCCATCATGAAATCCAAACCTGCAGAATTGTCTTCAATGATTAAGTTTGGTGCTATCTACTGTCCGTTGAACTCGGCCTCCTTTCCTTTGCGTCTTGGCTCGGTTCGAAATTCAAATTTTGAAACTCACATTTCGGTGCCTAGAACTTTTGCCCGCATTAAGGGAGATCTAAGCAAAGGACAGAGTAATCCTGCAACCTCGTCTCCTGTGCAACGTGCAGCTGGCAACACCCTGTTACAACTTGGCTCAACCATGGTTTGCTACCGTTGCCTGGGCCCAGGCCACTTCGTCAGAGACTGCACCCGCCAAGTTCGTTGCCGCTCATGTTTCAACTATGGTCACAAAGCCAGGCGCTGTTTTAAGAGGCAGTCGCATCACAGTAAATGGGCTCCCAAGCCCAGCGGCCAAACTCGCCATGATACCGCTCGCCTTGAGCCGTGCGCGCCACAGCAAGAAGTGACTAAAGCCTGTTACGGGGCATTTAACGCAAAGGAAGCTACCTCCTCTCCTTCCTGCGCTCCCCAAAGAAACGCTTCCTTTTCTCTGCCCGGGAACAGAGAAAGCCAGATAGAGCAACGCACGCCAGGCTCCATGGCCAACTTCCCCGTCTCCCCGCACCGCTACCTCCAGTTTGGCATGCAGCTGGAAGATGGCGGGGTTCACCGTCGTGCGCGCAGAACGGTGTGCATCTCTGAGGATCCGCCGCCGCCTCGCCATGAGGATTGTGCAATAGCCATCACCAACGTGCAGCTCAACCCAGCCCAGCTGCTTCAGATCATGCATGAGATCAACGACTACATCGAAGTGGAGGTACGGAAGAATGTGATGTTCTATTCAACCCACCCTCATGGAGTAGGGATCTATCGGCTTAGGGATGCTTGTCAGCGGGATACTCTCATTGCTATGAATCCTCATCACATTGGGCATAGGGTATTTCACTTTGTTAAACATGATGAGGCTCCAATCAACTTTAGGCGCTCAACTTTTGCTAGGAAGAGTTGGATCATGCTGTTGGGATATCCTTTAGATTACAAGAAAGAATCTATCCTCAAGCAAGTTTGTGCTCCCTTTGGTCAGTTACTTTCCTGGAATCCTGCTGATCGTAGCTTGGCTAGATGCTTATTGATAATCTATACTGGAGGTTCCTCGCAGCCTTGTTGTCAAGATTGGTAGGGAGCTGGATGGAGAAGGTCGATCCTGGACTGTGCCGGTTTACATATTCAACTCTGATTTTGCAGACCTAGCTCCAGCAGATGAAGAGGATGCTCCACCCAACAATGGCAACCCCCATCCCCTCTTCGGGCCAGTGTTGCCGGGAGAAGCTGACTTTGTTCAGAATATGGCAGATCAGTTTGTGGATCAGCTGGCCAATAACAACCAACCCCAGCAGAACAATCAGGAGCCCGACCAAGGATCAAATGCTGGGTCCATTGTGCATGACCCAGAGGCTCCCAGCCAGTCCTTCACTCTGGGATCAGCTCAGTCAAGGGAGGTCGAAATTGGCAACATGCAGCCAAACATTATGGAGCTCCCAGTCCCAGTACCTGCACCTGAAGCCATGGAACATAGCAGTCAGCAAATTGTTCCATTTGGGCCAGCTGAACCACCCATCATGGGCAGTAGCAACCTTCTTAGCAACAACATGGAAGCTCCTCGTGCTCTGCTCACCAGCATGATACTCAGCTCAATCAAGAGGCTTATCAACTCCTGCACCATCACCTTTTCTGGAATGGAAACTCAACAGATTGATAACTCCATCCTTCTTCAGTCCAACCTGCATTTCAGTCTCACGAACACTGGTGAAGCATCCATCATCATCTCTCCAGCTCCCAGCACAGTTAACATGTCTCCCCAGCTCACTCTGACTGCTGCTGACAGTAATGAAGCTGAGCCGGTTTATACAATCAATAACCAGATGATCCGAAAGAGGTATTATAGGAAGAGGCTCAGGAACTCTACCAACAGTAACACCTGCTCTGATATGGTGTCACATAGTACTTTCATTTTCTCGGCTGATGATGAAGAGTTACTGCCACACCACACTCCTATGAGGAAGGTTATCTCATCCAAAAGGGCACTCCCTCCAAACTCTGTCAGCAACCTCAGAAGGAGCAAGAGGAGTACGGTCATCAATGATGGCTATAAGTCATCACAGTCTGAACCTCAAGGTCGGTTACACGCAGCAAGACCAGGGGTAAGGTGGTTACTCCAGCCTCCTTCTCTGGTAAGATAATCTTGCCCAACATTTGCGATTCAGTTATATTCCCAGATCTATCAGCACTTGACAAGCTCACTGAGAATTGCATCCCTCACCCTAAAATATCTGTGACTGAACTCCAGATGGTGGCAACAACAAGGTGCGGAATTCCTCCTGAGGAGGTGACACCGATGCCGCTCCTCGCTCCTACAGCTGCACCAGCAGGAGATGGGAGCAGTGGTGAACCAACGACAGCAGTGATCAATGGATAGTAGGCTTTTAGGCTTTTGCAGCAGTAGGGTATGCCCTGCTTTCTTAGTCTGTAACTCCAGCAAAACTCGAGCTCTAAACTGTCTGTGCTGTGGCTATGTCTTTTGGGAGGTTCTGCCTGCAGTCCTGAACTTGCAGTTGTTGGTTTCTGTGGAACTTGTATTGGGTGGTCTTGCCTGCTGTCAGTTAAGGATCACAACGACTGGTTCAGTTATTAGCAATGTGCTTGCGCTTTACTGTCATGTTATGCTTGATCCACTAGGAAGTGGAAGTTTGCTGGGGAGTGATGTCTTTTTGTCTCTCGCTTTTTCTGCTAGTGGTTTTCCTCCTCCTACCGGGATTTCTGTCCCTCCTCCTCGGCTTGCTGTTGTTCGTGTTACCCGCTATTGTCAGTCTGTGGCTGTCAATAATACAAACTGTCATTTGTTTCTTAATGGATTCAAACGCTAGCAATACCAATCGCAGAAGCTGGAACATCCTCAACTGGAATATCAGAGGCTTGAATTCAACTGATAAATGTAATGCCGTTAGAGCAAAAATAGAGGAAAGCTCATGCTCGATTTTCTGTATCCAAGAGACCAAGAAGCAACATTTCGAGCAGAGTGATATAAAAAAACTAGCTCCCAAACGTTTCAACAAATTTGCCTTTGCTCCATCTGAAGGAGCCTCGGGAGGAATCCTCCTAGGGTGGAATGGTTCAATGTTCACTGGTCAGATTCTTCATATTAGCAAATTTGCGGTCACGGTCAAATTCATCTCCACTCATAATGCTGAACAGTGGAAATTAACGACAGTATATGGCCCATGTCAGGGGCAGGACAGGCAGGATTTTGTGTGGACTGGTTAAACAACTTGCAGACTGATGATGAAGAAAACTGGATGATCATTGGTGATTTCAATTTCTATAGAGCGCTCACTGACCGAAATAAGGATGGGGATAACATGAATGACATCATGATTTTCAATGAGATCATTGGCAACTTAAACCTCCAGGAAATCCCTCTAAAAGGTAGGAGCTACACCTGGAGCAACATGCAAGCTGATCCTCTCCTGGAGCAGATCGATTGGTGTTTCACATCTGCCAATTGGATCTCTGATTACCCAAATACGCTTCTACTTCCAATGGGAAGACCTACCTCCGATCACATACCTTGCATGGTCCAAATCGGGACCAAAATACCTAAAGCACAGGTCTTTCGCTTTGAAAACTATTGGGTGGAACAACCGGGCTTTCTTGATCTGGTTAAGCTAGTGTGGCAGACTAAGGTCAGGGGAACAAATGCAGCTACAAGACTCTCAGCTAAATTTAAATTACTCAGAAGAACACTCAAGAGATGGGGAAAAAGTTTGTCACAACTCAACACACAAATCAAGCAATGTGAACTGGTGCTGCAGATAATGGATAAATTAGAAGAAATGCACCCACTTTTCAGACAAGAAGCCAACTTCAGAGGCATCTTGAAATTACATATCCTGAAGCTACTGAAAGCAAAGAACGAATTCTGGAAGAAAAGGTACACGGTCAGATGGGTTATGCAAGGTGATGAAAGCACACAGTTCTTCCATGCTGCTGCTACTGAACGCTACAGAGTCAAAACAATTACAAGTCTTGAAACAGATGATGGAAGAACAATCACAGATCACTTTGAAAAGGCAGCACTTCTATGGGAAGAATATAAAACCAGAATAGGCAACACATCTAACCCAATTATGCTGTATGATCTGCCCAATCTAGTACAAAGACATGAGAATCTGCATAGTCTATCAGCCCCATTCACAAGAGATGACATTGACAGAGTAATTAAGAATATGCCAAATAGCAAAGCACCAGGACCTGATGGGTTTAATGGCCTCTTCTTCAAGAAATGTTGGGAAATCATCAAAGAAGATATCTGTAGTTTCTGTGATGAGTTCTTCAATGGATCCCTTGACCTGCACGCCATAAACACTTCCTATATAACGCTAGTGCCCAAAGTCAACAACCCTACAACAGTTCATGACTTCAGACCCATCTCTCTACTTAATGGCTTGCTTAAGATCATCACTAAACTCATTGCGGAGAGACTGCAAGCCACAATCATCCCTTTAGTCCATAAAAACCAGTATGGCTTCATCAAATCAAGAACCATCCAAGATTGTTTGGCTTGGGCATATGAATACATTCATCAATGTCAGCAAACAAAAAGGAAGATAGTCATACTCAAGCTTGATTTCACGAAGGCATTTGATACCATTGAGCATTCAACAATCATCGCAATGATGGAGCATTTGGGTTTTGATAACACCTGGATTCATTGGATCAGAAGGATTCTAGCCTCCGGCTCCTCTTCCATCCTGCTAAATGGAGCCCCAGGGAAACAATTTGAATGCAAAAGGGGGGTTAGACAAGGGGATCCACTCTCCCCCTTGCTCTTTGTACTGGCTGCAGAGCTACTGCAATGCATAATCAATAAAGCCTACTCACAGGGGCTATTTCAGCTCCCAATTCCAGCCTATGATGAGGCAGGTTTCCCTATTGTTCAATACGCGGACGATACCATCATTGTCATGAGAGCTTCACAGAGAGAGCTGCACTGTCTCAAAGGTTTATTACAATCTTTCTCACAATCAACAGGTCTGTGTGTCAACTACACAAAGTCTTGCATGGTACCACTCAACATGACACAGGAGGAAGCAGAGGACATGGCTGGTGTTTTTGGATGCCAAATTCAGAGCCTACCTTTTACCTACCTAGGTTTGCCACTTGGTACGACAAAACCAAGAGTAGAGCATTATGGCCCCATCATGAACAAAACAGAGAGAAGATTGACCTCAGTCTCATCCATGCTCACATACTCGGGAAGATTACAGCTTGCAAAGTCAGTAATATCTTCAATGCCTATTTATGCCATGTGCACCACACAAGTGCCAGTGGCAGTTCTTGATCACATAGACAAAGCAATCAAAACATGCCTCTGGAGGGGCTCTGATGTCAATGCAAAAGGAAAATCCCTGGTCGCCTACAAAAAATGCACAAGAACAAGGGAGGACTAGGACTGAAAAACTTAAGAAGCCAAAATACTGCTCTTCTCCTCAAACATCTGGACAAATTCTATAACAAAAGGAACATCCCATGGGTCAATCTTATCTGGAACTCTCACTATGCAAATGGAGAAGTCCCACATGCCACAAAGGACAAGGGCTCCTTCTGGTGGAAAGACCTGCTGAAATTATGTGATCTTTTCAGAGGTGTTGCAAAATGCAAGGTGGGGGCTGGAAACACAGTACTATTTTGGTCTGACATCTGGAATGACAACCTCCTACAGGGAAAATTCCCGAGGCTCTTCTCATATGCAAAGAAAAAAAATATTTCGGTGGCAGCCTTTCTGGCCAACAACTCCATTTCTGAACAATTCCATCTCCCACTTTCACAACAAGCTTACCAGGAATACCAAGCTATGCAGATCATTATACAAGGAATGCAAATTTCAGATGAGCAACATGATGTTTGGGAGTACATCTGGAACTCAACGAAATATTCAGCTTCAAAATTCTACCATCTGCCATACAAAAATTTCCAACCACCCAAGCCATTTTTGTGGATATGGAAATCAAAGTGCTGTAACAAACTAAGAATGTTTTGCTGGCTGCTTTTCATGGATAGACTAAATACAAGGAACATCCTTCGGAGGAAAAAGCAAAAATTACAAAACAATGATTATTCCTGTGTCCTATGCACCCAGCGAAGGGAAGAAACTGCCTTTCATCTCTTCTTTGGATGCTCCTTCAGTCAAAGGGTGTGGTACCACCTAAGCATTATCTGGGACTTCACCTTGCCCTTCCACAGAATGATTGAAGATGCCTGCTCCAAGTGCCCGCACCCTTTCTTCATGGAACACTTCATAATTGGAGCCTGGCAGATTTGGAAGCAGCGAAATGACTACATCTTCAACAGTAACAGGCCAACCTTCCAGGGATGGAAGAAGAACTTCATTGAGGAATCCTTGCTCCAATCCTACAGAATGAAGCAGACAAATAAAGAGTCCTTCATACAAACAATAAACTTGTACAGATAAAGTTTTCTTCTTTCTTCTCTCCGCGTTGCCTGTAGAGGCACGTTGGTCTTTTTCTTGGGGGTGTCCTGGCCTGTTGGCCATGTACCTCGCCTTTGCTTCAGCTTTATTTATTTATTTATTTATTTATTATATAGCACAGTAAGGGCTTCCCCTACTGTAAATTCCTCGAAAATCAATGAAACACCTCAGGGCGCCTACGTGGTAAGAATTCTTAGTGTTAAAAAATGTACCTTTCCTAACTGCTTGCAATTTTGGTTGTTTATACTTTCGTTTTGTTGGCTGAAGAGCATTATTTCCATTTGTTATATTCTGTAATCAGGGTGTGTCCCTGGGATATTATTGAAGTTTGGGGAGTCGTACCGAATTTTTGCTTTCTCCTGCATGTCTGAAGTCTTAGCATTTCATATCCACAGTTGTATAGTATTAGATATTGGCGTCGGAAATTTTGTACTTATTCTAATTAAACTTCGTGGAAGACTATTCAAATATGGATGTTTTTGAAGAATAATGTATATACACCATCTGATACTGAGAATTTAGTTATTATGAAGTTCAACTGATATCTATTCCATATTCTACATATGGAATAGATACTATTGGAATATGCCATGGAATATGGATACTATTGGAATGGACTGAGTGTATTTGGAGTGACAGATGCATACTACTGATTTTGGAATGGCATATCCCCTACTTCATTTGATTGTGATGGTTTATTGCAAGTTTTTACAGGTAAGTCGTCCTATTCATCTTTCTGCATGTAACTGCACACTGTTGTACAAACTATGTCTCTTCGTTTGTTTTTCTTTCCAGGTTCAATAGAAATCATTCATGAATTAAAAACTTTTATTTATCTATTTGTTCAGTCCTTTCTTTGGCGACGAACCCATTGTTCACATACAGATCCTGGAAACTATACTTGATCCATTATTGTCCTCACCAATGGAAAGCATTTACTATTGCTGCAGCTTATTCTCAGGGTTATTTACTTTTTAATGAGCAGTACTAGGACAATGTTGTTGGCAAAATATATCTAGTTATGACTTGTGCTAATTTCTAACTGTTTGTTGTAACCAGGAAGCTTATAATTTTTCTCATTCACCTAGCTATAATTGGTTTGAATTATTTTGGCGAGGTTGCACTGGTGGTGAATGTTTGTTGGCATAGGACGGATACACCAAATAGACTCTGGCTGGCAAACTGAGCCTAAAATGATAGTAGCTGGTGCATGTTGCCTGATTACAAACATACAAATCTTTAAGATCATTAGAGTTTATTCTTTGGCCTGACAGAGCCGACATTGAAATTTATAATAGCTGCAAGTTGTACAAGAGTCTGACTACTTTGTTGTGTGCAAATATTAGTGTCCCTCTTTTTTAACCGCTTAGGCCCACATGAAATTGAGCAACCCTTGGCTACAAGTGGTCTATGCTGCACAAGAGTTCTATTATTATGCTTGTGTTGACTGATGGATATCTCTGAAGTTGCATTACTTTATTTTAAATATTTTCCCGTCCAGTGTAGTAACAATATTTTGAGTGCTTCCTTGAAGTAGCATCCCTATTAATACCATGTATTCTGCTGAGGTGGAGGTCATACTAGTGGTTTCTACACTTTTTGTGTATTGTGATTTGTTGTTTATGGAAATTTCATTTATGCTGGTAAAGCTTTTTGCAGGTACAGATTTTGCTCTGTTATAGGACTCAGACGGACACTACTGAGGAATGATCTCTCCTTTTTTCGATACACCCTTTTGCTAATGCCTTGGAATATGCATGTTATATTGAGAGATGTGAATGATTCCACGAATCGAGAGATGAACGATATTGAGATTGGAATGGTATATTGTTGAGAGATGTGGACCATTCAAGTAATCAAGAGATCGATATTGATATTGGAATGGTATGTTCTCCAATCTACCACTTTAAATTTTTTTTTTTGGATTGCAAGCAAGTTTTGTTACAGAAATGATCTTTTTTCCATGTTACAAAATTGGTTGTACGAGAGATCACTACTAAGTTCTGTAATATCAATTTTCTTTGGAAGAGGCCACTGGTTATGGAGTGGCATTGCAGCATGATAAAATGCAGTATAGTTGGGAGCTTTAGTCACATTAGATTAGCATATCTTGCATATATAAAGACCGGTATAGTGATAACAACGAAGCTAGAGTTATTATTAGATGGCTAAGGCAATGATGACCCTAGAGATAAACCTCCAGCAGGGGACGAAACTGAATAGAAAAACAATCAAGTTCTCATGATAGCTGGCCTATGAGACTCTAAAAGTAACATTTTCTCAATGCAGAAACATGTTCTTGCTAATTACTGCCTGGAGGCCCGTGTCCAGTTTAATTCGCTTATGCCCTGTTGATTTGAATTTATATGAGTTACCTTCTAGCATCTCATTTGTTGACTGTCCGCTCTATCTGAATGATGTACTTCTGAACAGTTCACAATTTATTATGTACCGTGGCAATCAGACTTGGATGCTGCATAAGCAAGATTATGATGGTCACTACCTCTTAGCAATGGTTCTCGAACGATGCAAGTGGGATCAAAGAGTAACACCTCTTAATTTGGTCCCTTTCTCTAAAGAAAAAAAGAAAGTGTGGTGATTACATGGCCTTGATCGTTCGAACAACTAGCTCTCTTGAACAATTTTTATTGTATTTGCTAAAGCGGGCATTGACCGATGGTTCTTCATATTTCAGAGTGTGAAGTTTCTTTCCCCTACATTTTTGAAAATTTAGATGATAACATCTTGTTATGGTACGTATCATCTGCTACTCTTTTTTATCCCTAAATTTTGATCTGCATCGTTATGCATAACTATTGATCCTTGCTTTTATTCTATAATAGGCTGTCCCAATGGGTTGGTTACTAATATTTTCTATTGACAGTTAGGGAGGGGTAGATTAGATTTGTTTCCATTCCATTAGGTGGGAAGGAAAACGAGATAGTTTGAATGCAATCAGGAATGTATTTGGCTGGTAAGAATGGCACTATAAATGTATTTGACCAAGGTTAAGGCAAGCCTTTGAATTTGGATGGAATTGATATGCAATATTACTGGATCTACTTAGGTAATGACTGTAGTCATGTTTAGATTGCCGTAGTTTCTCCTTACCCGTGTCCTCTTGTTGTTGCTTGTTTATCATTGCACGCGTAGAAAAATTCATTATCTTGTACTACAATACAATGTGTTTTGGTTAAAAAATACTTTATGACCTTTTTGATTGCTGCTTTTAGATAACTTGTTCAAATAAATATTTGAGGTTCCAGTTGTAGACATCCTAGGCTCCTCCATGTTCGTGTTGGTCATTCTTCTAAATCTGGACTCTATGGAGCAATTTCATTGTTCCCAATGCAAATCCATATGCTGAAATATTCTTCTATAAGAAGTGCATTTGACTATTCTACAAGATACCCAGGCCGCTATTATCTATATGAAGGGGAGTTCATGTGTCCCGTTCTCTCAAAAATCTGGTAAAAACAGAGGAATTCATCCGTCCCATTCTGTGTATCTCTGCTGATGCAATCTGGGGAAAGTTCCTATAATTCTCTTGACGATGTGTCGTGAGGAAGGCATCTAAGCTATTCTCTATGCGAGTCACTGGCCAGTTATTAAATCAACCATGACTGTTTGAAATGTATGCTTTTGAGTACATGTATTGTACCCAAATTAATGCTAAGAGGTCAAGATGGAGTATATTAATGAGCAGTGTCTATCAGTTGTGATGGAGCAGGTGTCTATTTAGTGGCTTCATATGTTATAGAAATGAAGTTTGAATAATTGTGCAGAGGCTTTGCTTTTTCCCCCATGTCTAAAGTCTAAGCATTTCCTATCCACAGTTGTTCCAATTAAACTTCATGGAAGTACTATCCCAATTTGGATGTTTTTGAAAGAGTAATGCATATCTACCATCTAATGCTTGAGAGAATATGGTTATTATTGAAGTTCAATGGATACTTTTTGAAGGGTTATGTATACTATCCCAATATGTCTTCCCCTTGTGTCTGCCCAAGTTCCTCTCACCACCATTGCTGCTGCTCTCATCACCGTAGCAGCCCGACCATCTTTGTCTGCTTTCAACTAGCTCAGTATGCAGAGGTAACAATTGTTCATTTGTTCCTTTCGTTTCCTTTTAGCTTTCGATTTTTCAATTTCCGAGGCAAGAAAGAACAATTAGGGAGGGCGATTGACTGCCAGATTTGGGTAGGAGTTCATAGCCTCCCTATCTCCTGGATGGTTTAAGTGCCTGCTAGATTGGTGAAAAAGAGTAACCAATCCCAGGTTTCCAACCTAGCAACCATTGTCCCTCTTTTGCCCCTCACTTCTGTCACCTCTCTTCTCCAATGCTAATGTATGTTGTGTTGTAATGGGCTGGTCCTTCTTCTCTTTACCTAGAAAACAAGACAGTAGTGCATTCTTCGTTCTATGTGCTCAAATTGAACCAATCTAATTTGTGATATGTCTAGATGCTAGATTGGTCATGCTGTATGTATTTGTCCATGTTATCCTTTGGTTGTTGTGCCCAGTTTACTAAGTAGACATGAGAGAAAATATTACATGGGTTAAGCAATCTGCAAAATATTATATAATGTCCATACTGTCCATATTGATTTTCATTCCATATAGTAGTTGCCTTTCATATAGCTTGCTACAACATAGGATAGCGCCAGCTTCAATGTCTCAGGCCTGCAAGAATATATGCTTAGTTTTCTACCACCTTTTAGTTGTAGAAAATAGAGAAGGCATTGATTTCATCTGTCTGTAGTACAAAATAAATTGTTGTTTGCACTTCTTCCCTTTCCTCTTTCAATTAGGTCCTGCCTTTCTCTTTTTTCCCTCCCCTGAATGCTAGCCCTGCATCTGCCTCACATTTTTGCCATTTTTTTTGGTCTGTATCGAAAGACCAAAAATGTTTATATTGAAACAATGGAGAGGTCAGCATCGAAAGTTTCATTTATCGGGTAAGCTTCTCTCTAGTTGCTTCAACATGTTGACCACTGTGGCACATCCTCTCGGATTTTGTACTATAAATTTTTGTTACTATAATTATAAGGCTTCCTCTTGAAGATTAAGATTTGTTACTTTCTGCTTGAAGAAAAATAACGTGTCTCCTAAATTATAACCCGTCAAATCTTGGATCCTGTTACTCACCAAAAAGTCAGGATTTAGGGAAGGATCTTTCTATCACCTTTTGCATTGTCGAAAATAGAGAAGGCATTGGATTCATCTCATCTGTGTGTAGTACAAAATCATCTGTTGTGTTCTCCTATTTTTTTTTATAAAATTGCTATATGCACATCTCCCATTTTCTCTTTCTATTATGTCCAGCCTTTGTATTTTTTTTTTCTCGTTACTTCTAGTGAAAGAATGGAGTTGAGGTGAGCATGAAAAGTTTCATTTATCGGGTAAGATTCTCCAGTTACTTCAACATGTTGATCACTGTGGCACAACCTAAATTTGTGTTACCATCCTGGACCATATAGTCTTACTTTGTAGATAGCTTAACCCATGTAAGCTTGCGTGCAGTGTTTTACAGATGTTAATGCTTATGTATAACTTTGTACTAGTGAAAAGAAGTGTGCCACTATAACACCAGGAAATGTTTATCGAATGTATAGTTCTGTATTTTTTATTTTCTTGCATAATTATATGACCCAAGTACACCCGCAAGGCTGGCCTAACTAGTTTTTTTTTTTTCTCAGGCCAACTTTCCAGTTGCCTCTACTTGGGACTCCCAATGGGGACAACAAAACCAAGAGTAGAGGATCACTCTTCTCTATGTAACAAGGTTGAAAGAAGAATCTCAGCAACAACTACATGGCTGACAATGGCAGGTAGAGTACAGTATGTGGATTCAGCAGTCACTCCACTCATCACATATGCAATGTGCACATTAAGAATGCATGCAACTGTAATAGGCACATTAGACAGATCAAGGAAACATGGTGTCTGGAGGGGTTCTGACGTGGCAGGAAAAGGAAAACCACTGGTTGCATGGCCAAAGGTAACAATGCCGAAAGATAAGGGAGGTCTGGGTTTAAAGAATTTGGCAATTCAAAATGAAGCCTTCCTGATCAGACAGCTGCACAAGTTCTATAGTAAGGCTGATGTACCTTGGGTACAGCTTATTTGGAACACGTACTATTCAAATGGTCAAGTGCCACATGCAACCAAGGAAAAATGATCTTTCTGGTGGAAGGATGTTATGAAATTCTGTGATCATTACAGAGGAGTTGCGGCAGCAAAAATTGGAAAAGGTGACACAGTGCTCCTATGGGATGATGTATGGAACGGCCAATACCTCAAAAATGAGTTCCCAAGACTTCATTCGTTTGCTAGGAGCAACAAAATTTCAGTAGCACAATATATTAACAACCCAGATCCACATCACCATTTCCACACTCCTCTGTCTGAAGAAGCAATGCATGAACTCAATGCGTTGAATAACTCAACTTCAGCAAACACAAGATGACAAAGATACTTGGATTATCTCCTGGGGAACTAGTACTTAAACATCAGGGAGGTTTTACGAATTGACCTTCAAATCTATAAATCCACCACAGCCTTTTCAGAGGATTTGGAAAGCAAAGATTATAAAGAAGTTTAAAGATAGACTAAACTCCAGAAATTTGCTGAAGAGGAAGAGCTACAAAATAGAAGGAAAAGACTATAATTGTGTCCTTTGCGACAGAAATATTGAGGAACACAAGTTTAGCACTAACTGCTGGAACTTCTTGGCATAAACTGGAACAATAACATCCCCTCCTTCCAGACCATCCAACTTGCCAAAGTTGAGTGTCAGCATATATTCTTCATGGAGGTTTTCGCCATTGCAGCGTGGGAAATCTGGAAGCAGAGGAACGAAAAAATCTTCAGAAATAAACAACCATCTTTTCAATCATGGAAGAATTGCTTTGTGAAAACAGTCAAGCAGTAGATGTACAGGTTAAATGAAGATGACAGAGATGCAGTCCTCCAATGGTTGAACTCTATTGTATAGTTTCCCCCTTCTTCTTTTGGCGGCCTTCCTCCCCTCAATTGTTTATATGAAGGCTCAGGCCTGGAGCTTTGCTCCTTCTTCCTAGTTTTCCTTTTACTTTTCTTTGGCTGGGGTAAGACAGCCATGTACAGTTAGTCTGTTTGGGCCCCTCTTTATACTTACTTTCGTTTGGGTTTTTTCAATATATTACTACCACAGTAGGGGCTTCCCTACTGTATTCCCCTCAAAAAAAAAATTTCCAGTTGCCTCGAGAGCCAAGAAAACAGTCTTCTTCACCTGATCTACACCCTCTCTGTAGCATCCCAAGCCTCATCTCGGAAAGAGCCCCGACCTTGTCGGCTTGCCAGATCCTTTTTTCTCCATCCCGTCCATAGCTTGCTGCCCCAAGGCTTCCTCCATCTCAGCCGTACGGTTGTCTGCCAGCAAACTAGTGGTTCAGGAAGGTGAGTTCTCTCCCACTGCTTCTCCTAAATCAGTTTCTTTATATTATTTGAGACCCATCCAGCGTACGTGCTTCTCAGATGTTTGTGTAAACTCACGTTGTATAAAGATTTTGTTGAAATATTTGATTCTTTGGTGCTTTATGGTGGATGAATGAGGAAGTGAGACAAAATCATTCACTACACATTTGCATGAGAACTAAATTTTGAAATTTTATTCTACTTTGTTATATCTGCAGTTGGATTTTTCCCTCCCCTGGACGAAGGTACAGGTCCCCTAAAGCCTACAGACTCCCCTGCTCCTACTGTTCTTCTATGGCTTCGTTACAGTGGCTCCAATAGAGAGACTTCAGCAATCAGTGTTACATGGGAAAAAAAGTTGTTTACATTAAGTTGTGCCTTGTCACCTTCAGCTTCCAACTTGCATGCTCATCTCAAATCTGATTTTCGCCTGCAGGTATTCTGTACGCAAAATTGAATCCTCAGCATTTTCTCTTGGACAAGTTTTTATTCACAGCTCTGAGGTAAGGTACCTGTTTTAATGTTTTCATAACGAATTACACAAGTATCAAAGTGCCCGTGCAAGATTTGTGGCAGTGAAATTCTTAGGCTGATTTTTCTTAGACTGATTTTAAACTCAGATGATAACATCTCGTTAAGGTACGTATCTTATGCTACTCTTACTTTTTCCAAAATTTTGATCTGCATCGATTTGCATTTTTATTGATCCTTGCTTTTCTTCTATAATAGCTGTCCCACTGGGCTGGTACTAATATTTTTCTATTGATAGTTAGGGAGAGGTAGATTAACTTCGATTTTATTTTTTCAATCTATTAAGTGGGAAGGACAGCGAGATAGTTCGAATCCAATCAGGAATGTACTTGGCTGGTCCCCCTTATTTATAGTAAGAATGTCTCTATTTATGTATTTGGCTCAGGTTTATGAATTTGGGTGGAATTTATGTGCAATATTATAGGATCTACTTAGGTAATGACTCTAGTCATGTTTAGAATGTCTGTAGTTTCTCGTTACCTGTGTCCTCTTGTTCTTTGCTTGTTTATCATTGCACGTGTTAAAAAAATGATTCTCTTGTACTACAATACAATGTGTTTGGGATAAAAATACTTTGACATTTTTTATTGCTGATTTTAGATAACTTGTTCAAATAAATATTTGAGGTTCCAGTTGTAGGCTTCCTAGGCTCCTCCATGTTTTGTTGGTCATTCTTCTAAATCTGGACTCTGTGGAGCAATTTCATTGTTCCCAAAGCAAATGCGCATGCTAAAATATTCTTCTATAAGAAGTGCATTTGGCTACAAGGTACCCTGGCTACTATTATCTATATAAAGGTGAGTTCATGCATCCCATTCTCTCAAAAATCTGGTAAAAATAGGGGAATTCATTCATCCCATTCGGTGTATCTCTGCTGATGAAATCTTAGGAAAGTTCCTATAATTCTCTTGACGATGTTTCGTGAGGAAGGCACGTAAGCTATTCTCTATGCGAGTCACTGGCCACTTATTAAATCAATCATGACTGTTTGAATGTATGCTTTCGAGTACATGTACTGTACACAAATTATGTCTGCTCTCTACTGTTAATCAATACTAGTATGATGAAGGCGGTTGATTAATGCTAAGAGGTCAAAATTGAGTATAGTAATGAGCAGGTGTCTATTCAGTTGTGATGGAGCAGGTGTCTACTCTATCTGTTGTAATATCAATTTTTCTGGGGAAGAGGCCCCTGGTTATGGAGTGGTATTGCAGCACCATAAAGTGCAGTATAGTTGGGAGCTTTAGTTACATAAGATTAGACATCTTGCATATATAGAGACCCGTATAGTGATAATGACGAAGCAAGAGTTATTATTAGATGCCTAAGGAAATTACGACCCTAGAGATAAACATCCAGCAGGGAGCGAAATTGAATAGAAAAACAATCAATTTCTCATGATACTGCGCCTATGAGGCTCTAAAAGTAACATTTTTTTCCATGCAAAAGTTCGTGGAATCATGTTGAGTCTTTTCTTTTTCTTGCATGTCTAAAGTCTAAGCATTTCATATCCGCAAAATTGTTTCGGCGCTGGCAATCTTTGTACTTCATGGAAATACTATCCCAATATCGATGTTTTTGAAGGGTGATGTATATCTACCATCTAATGCTTAAGAGAATATGGTTATTATGATGTTCAATGGATACTTTTTGAAGGGTTATGGACTTTAAAATGTCTGATTCCCACCTCATAGTTATTTCTTGGGAATTGAAGTTTCACGTTCTGTCAAAGGACATTTCTCAGTCAGTACATACAAGATCTCATTGCTCGGTCTGGCATTACTGAAAGCTGCTACACCTATGAATCTTCATTTGCAACTTCATCCTACTGATGGTACCCTTCTTGAAGATCCCTCTGGATATCAACATATTGTAGGCCACCTTGTATAATTCAGTCACGAGACCTGACATTGCTCATGCAGTTCACATTTTGAGTCAGTTTGTGAGTGCTCCTACTTCAGTCCATTGTGGTCATTTTCTTCGTGTTGAGATACTGTAAGGGAATGCCATCTTGATGCTTATTTTGTGATCGAGATAGTCCACCTCAGTTTCTTGCTTATTCGAAATCCACTTGGGCGAGTGATCGAGATTGTCATTCTGTCATTGGTTATTGCATTCTCCTTGGTTGTTCTCCACTTACATGGAAGTTCAAGAAACATGCAGCTGTATCTCCCTCTAGTACCGAGGCAGAACTCTACAACTTCCCATATTTCATGGCTTCAATGTTTATTGGCTGATTTTGGTGTTATTTGTGATTCAGCGACTCCTCTATTTTGTGATAATACTTGCCAATGATCCTAAGCATGAACTTACAAAGCATATTGTTGTTGATGCTTTCTTCACCTGGTCTCATTGCCATTAAAAAACAATTCTTCTCCAGTATGTGCCATCAGAATTGCAAGTGGCAGATATCTTCACTAAAGCACAAACTAGAGAACTTCATTGGCTTCATTTGCTCAACGTCAATGCTTCAGATCTGCCCATATTCTGTAGGTCCATATTGGCGCGTCCTCATGGTTATATATACACATCAAGACTAATTGCTGATTATCCTTCTCTAATCCTGAGGTAAGTGTAACATGTAAAACTAGGCCATAGTAATAAAATGTTCTTAATTGATTTTACAATGATTCTTTGTAGTAACTAGAGGCATGCTCTGTTTATATCCCTTTCCCCACTTTGGCTGTGCAGATAGCTCAGTGCGATAATTCTTTGAGTTTAGTTGGTTTGTGTGCAGATGCATTCGAGGCTTCTTTGGTAGGTTGTATCCAGCCTAAAACAATCGTGGTTCTCTTTAGTTTTTATATATAGTAACATCCAGGAACGACATGATGGCTCGGACTAGTTCTAGGCATTATTGTTTGTGAACATACAAAGTTTAAAGGAGATACAGTTATGCCAAATGTTTTATTTTTCAGTGGATGATACTTAGTTCATTTTCCTTACTTATTTCCTTCACTGTTTTACTGTTTGTGTCTAGGTTGGTGATTTTTTTAGGGGGCAGGGCCTCCCGATGTTGTGTCAAATTAGGCTCCAAATTTTGTTATCGGTATACATGGTAGGTTCAAATTTACTCAACCAAATTTAAAGGACCGAAGAGAATTAAACTTTTCCTTTTGTATATTGTTTGTTTCGCCTATTTGTCGTCCTAGTGAAATTTAGCTATATCTATACTTGCTGCAGACATACATATATATCATTTTGTGCACATGTGTACTATAGCCATCTTTCTTTGTTTTTTAATCACTGTATTTTTTTATGGGATTATCTTGCAGCCTATAGCTATGTTATTGCCATCTGTATATATATATCGTTAAATCCACAAGCGACATGAAAAATTCAGTAAAGATACTACTATCTTCACATGGTGCTCTATTAGTATGGCAAAGTGTCGGTATTTCTGATTTTTGTATACCTCATCATGAATTGAGATTAAGCTCAATTCTTTCTTTTTGAGATAATTCTTCTGCGTTATTTTCTTTAGTGCTTGATTCTATGTTTGCCATAATGCTTTCTTCAGAATTACTGTAGGCTAATGTCAAATAAGATGATTTGGTCCCTCATTGTTAAAATCATTGATATTACAGTTTTCAGACATTGACATTCATGTTGCTAATTGTTTGCGAACTTGCAGTAATTTTTCCATCTGCTACTCACCGTCCATCTACTCGTCACGCGGTTTTGTTACATTTTGGTTAAATCTCTTAATCTCCTCATATGATGTTCATCGTGTCATCGACTACTCTCTCTCTCTCTCTCTCTCTCTCTCTCTCTCTCTCTCTCTCTCTCTCTCTCTCTCCAGGGCGCACCTTCCACTAGTTCTAATTAAATTTAATGCAAGTACTATCCTAATATGGACTTTTTTGAAGGGTAATGTATATCCTCCATCTGATACTTAAGAAAATATGGTTAGTATTTTCTTTTGAGATGAAGAAAATATTGTTAGTATTGAAGATCAGTGGTTAATTGTTTCCCATATTTTGTCTATTGTAAACTACATATGTCATTGAATATGGATACTATTGAAATGGAGTGGTATACTTGGAGGGGGAGCTGGCATATTAATGATACTGGAATGGTATATCCCCTACTTAATTTTGTTTCGAAGGTATATTGCAAGTGTTTTCTTACAGTAGTGAGGTATGTCCTCCTATTCATCCCTTATGCATGTTACTACTCAATGAACCCTTTGTTCACATATTGTATGGAAGCCATACTTGATCCGCAATACTGCCCTCAACAGTGGAAAGCATTTACTGTTGCTGCAGCTTACTCTTAGGCTTCTCTACCAATGAGTAGTAACAGCATGCAGTAGGGCAATTTTGACATATCCCCTGAACCATGCGCACACAACTGACTTCCCAGTTGTCCAGTATGCGGATGACACGATTCTCATTATGAATGAATCCCAGCGTGAATTGTTTTCATTAAAGGCATTCCTGCAAACTTTCACCTCATCAACAGGACTGAAAGTTAATTATCACAAATCTTGTTTGTTACCAATCAACTTATCAGATGACACAGCCCAGAACTAAGCTGCACTTTTTGGATGTCAAGTGGGTACTTACCCTTTTACATACCTGGTCCTCCCAATGGGTACCGCCAAACCAAGATTGAGAGAAGGATCACTGCTACAGCAACGTGGCTCACAATGTCTGGCAGGGTCACATATATCGAATGTGCAGTTACTTCAATGCCAACATATGCCATGTGCACTCTAAAGATGCATGCAACTGTTATAAACACCATTGAGAGAGCAATGAGGCATGGTCTTTGGAGAGGATCAGATGTGACAGGAAAAGGAAAGCCCCTATTGGCCTGGCAGAAATGCTTCACACCAAAAGACAAAGGGGGTCTAGGTCTAAAGAATCTTAGAATTCAGAATGAGGCTTTTTTGATCAAACATTTGCACAAATTCTACAACAAGATGGATATCCCTTGGGTGCAATTAATTTGGAACACTTATTACACCAATGGTCAGCCTCCACAAGCTAAAAGCGACAAAGGCTCATTTTGGTGGAGGGATGTAATGAAGTTTTGTGATCACTTCAAAGGTATAGCTTCTCCTAAAGTGGGCAAGGGTGACACAACACTTCTATGGAATAATGTATGGAATGGTAGATTCTTAAAACACAGGTTCCCAAGATTATATTCATTTGCAAGAAGGCAAAATCAGTCAGTGAGTACCAAGGTTTGAAATCTCGTGGGAGGCACAAAAACCGACAGCCCGCGGACTAAAACCGCGAAAACCGCGGAGAAAACCACACGAACAGTCAGTTTGAATTTGGTTTCGAATCCGTGCGGTTTCTGCGGTTTCCGCGCGAAAACCGTGAGAAAACCGCGGTTTTCGTGGACAAACCGTTGATAAAAGAAAAGGAAGGGAAAATTAAGGAAAAAATTGAAAATTTTAGCATGACCTTTGCTAATTATTTACAATAGCAGCATGCACAAGAACACAATATACAATGCATCCATTACATGACAAATACCATAGATTGAACATACGAAGTCCATTGTCCATAAAATAAAATGTCCGGTACAATACATAATAAGGTTTGACACATAGTTTTGGTACATGATTATACAACACATGATAAGAAGTAGAAACATTTCACGACCATGGGTGGTCGGTCCAATTGGTAAATGCAGTGTGGTATTCCTCACCTGACATGAGGGCAAGTCCATGAGTAGCCAACAACTCCGCCTTGTACTGCTGCCATGTTTGTCCCGTCCAAGCGGCAGTTGTGCGCCATTGATCCACTAACTAGTTATAGAAACCAGGGTCTTCCCACTCATAGACCCATTGTTGAGTGGGTTTAGTGGTTGGATCAGCCAAAGAGTATGAGTAGTAACTATTCGATGACTCACTAGTATAGTTACCCGAGGTGTCGCTCTCCTGTGGAGAAAGGTAGCCTCCATGATGATGTCGCCTACCTCGCCTCCCTCTGTCACGGTCGTCCTCTGCGAAAACGTGGAGCTACATGGTCTTGATCCTGAGTAGCGTGAGTGAAGTCAGTCTCACCTGCAAACGGAAGTCAAAACTGATTGGACACAATCGATGACAAAATATGAACAAGTTTGGTTTGTACGCAGTACCTGTGAAGTGGACAGCAATGGGTGACGGCAGTGGACAGCCGAGTTCTCAATCTACCATCCCGCTCGCTTCAGCTCGATTGGCGCTGCTTATAAAGCGTGAAGCACCCCTAACCCTATTGCTAGGGCGGGTCTGAAAACATCACTGTTTTTCAGTCGAGCCAGGGCCGACTTCCCTTCCTCAAGGACTGATTAGCTTGGAAAAACCATACTCCCTTACTAATCACTTACATTGCTCAAACTATTGACAAGCATCCTTTTTTTTGACAAAGATCATTGAATGTGGGTCAAGCACCAGCTTACGTGATCCCAACATATACTTTGAGTAGATTTCTCTATCGTTGCCTTTGCCATCCTAATACCCGAGACTGTAAAAGTTCAGATTTAGATATAGCCGTCGTCCCCTGGATGCCCGCTGGTAGGCAAGTGCTAGGTAAAGCAACTGTCAATAAATTCCATATATTCCCCAAGTACCCGATCGTTTGTCTTCAATTCTTCTTATCTTAGTTAGTGAGCGAAGATAGTAATCCTGGTCAAAGCAACGTTCTCCAACGTACTATTGCCTTCAGGTAGATTTTAGAATACACTGTCTGGTGCGGTACCCAATGCCATGAGACTGGATAACATCCCAGTTTTCGCAAATGTTTTAAATATAGAAATCCAATAGGTGATCTCGACCACCATTATATTTTCCCCATCGGCCGCGGCACCATCAGATGATGACTTGGAGCTACTATCATTTGACTCTTGGTAAGGGCGGGCTACGTCTCGCATCTTTACTCGCGGTGGAGTCATCGCTGCGGACTTGTTTCTGCTTCTTTTTGCCTTTATCCATCTCTATCACAGTTTGAATCCTCTTGCCTATGTGGGTATCACCCACAATTGTGTCCGCCCACTCAGCTAGAGAAGATGTTCCAGTAATTCTTTGCAATTCTGTCAGGTCGTCATTCTCAGTCACCAACCTCGACGGCATAGGAGTGTCACTCTCTGTCTGTTCCTCATCTAGTAATCTGTTCCTCATCTAGTAATGGTTCAGCATTTGATGGGCCATTCTCCATCCAATCTCTTATGGGATTTGACCTATCGTATAACGACAGCTCCATGAGCTTATGGAATGGATCCTCATCTGGTTGCTTCCACATTCCAGCTTGCCTTAAGAGGATTCTTAAGTTGTAGTTGACATAGACCAACTTATGTAATTTCTTGTAGGACAACCTGTTGCGCACCTTTGTGTGGATCAATGCAAATGTACTCCAATTATGCTCACATCCGTTGGACGAACAACATTGGGACACAAGTCGTAGGGCAAGTTTCTGCAGAGTAGATGTCTCACCACCAAACATAGACCACCATTGTGCTGTTACATGAAACATGATCACAGTAGACATCGCCAAAGTTCATTAGAAGAGTGGAATTCATAGTTTTGTAAGTTGACGTACCTGGGGAAGTATTCGTATCGAATGCCATCTTTTCGGCCAAATCTGTGGAAAATGAACCAAACTTCCTTCTATACGATTCAAGTTCTTGGAGTGCACGCACACAGGTATCAGTGTCAGTCATGACCTCAAAAGCTTGTCGGACGTCGTTCATGACATTTTGTGTTGTACCGTAGGCGTAGTGAGTTCTTGGGTTCAATGCAGCCACTGTACAATCAACCACAACTAAGTTAGATAATATTAAAGTAGTAAAAGAGTTCGATGTAACGTTGCAATGGATGTAATGTTACGAGCATTGACATAAGAATCATTTAAAATATCACCCATCCTTGGATCAATGACTTCCATGTAACGCTGCAACTCTGCCGGATCAGAGTGAAATAAACTTTCATATTCACTATGCATCATCCTGAACCTTAGGAGTGCCTCACTTAAGTTAGGACCTTATCATGGTCTGCAAACCGAAGAAATCCATACAACGGTTTCACAGATTTTACTACGTAGCTCATGTTCTCCCACCAAGACAAACTCGAACGACATGAATGAGCAAATCTTCCATCAACTGACTTGCTGTATCGACTCTCCAAAAACCGAGCAGAAGCAACCCATGCCATAAATTTATCTCTACGACGATACATGATCTCTAGAAACATGTAGTTTGTGCCAAACCGAGTCGCATTCCATCTAACCAATTCACCTCCAATTGCATCCTTCATCATAGAATGCAATTGGTTGTGGTTGTAAAGCCAACAAGAGACCTTTCTGGCACTTCCAATCATCGCTTTGTGCTCCGGAAACTCAGCAATGGACTTGAGCATCAAATTAATGGTGTGCGCCATACATGGTTGCCACACAATCATATACTTCTGACTAAGCAACCTGCATGCCTTCTTGTAGTTAGCTCCATTATCGGTTATGATCTGGACGACATGCTCTGGACCAAGCTCTTTCACCACTTTTAGGATTTTCTGCAATATAAAGAATAATTTAAGCACGTTTCTTTCACCTGGTGGCATGGCACTCCTGGCTGGGGGTGCGTTGTCGCGAGTGGCAGGTTCAGGGCCAACAACTTGGAGCTCTTAGTCAACCGGCTCCGAGTTTTCCCCTTCCGCGCGCTGCTCCGCGACATCAGCCATGAAGCACTCTTGTGAGGGATGGCGACTTCCCTCGCTGGAGTCGGAATCAGAGACCAGCATGGTCTCATCCGCCAGGAGCTCTAAGAAGGACTTTGCGGCGTAGTCGTCCATCCCTACGAACTCGCTGCTCGCAGGGAGAGGGCCAAAAGCATGCATGACAGCACGGGAGTAGCCGTCTCCAACGTTGCGCAAGCCAAAAGGGAACTGGGACGGCCCATCTCCATCCACAAGCTTTGGTGAGAGAGGTTCCCACCCGAGAGCTGCGCCATGACGTTGGCGAGGGCAAAGATAGTGCACCTCGTCGTGGGATAGTCGAGGTCCTAGCGCGGCATCAAGTTGGCCCCGGAGCACCTCAAGGTCAACCTCGATGGTCAGGCTCCCCTCAGGGCCGGCGGGCATCGGCTCATGAGGCCACAGACCTGCGAAAGCTTCCACCAACATAACTTGTCGAGGCCAGCAGAGTGCAAAAGGGCGGCGGAGGGCTGGACGCGTCCCAAATCTCCCTCTATGGTGACAACGAAACCAGGGGTCCTAAAACGCACGAGCGTGCCAGGAGCCCAGACACCATCGAAGTTGGCCATCCGACGCGTGAAAAGGAAAGAATCAACGAGATGCGCAAATGCCCTTACCTGGCGTGCCAACTGTTGGGGGTCTATTCGTCCGGCAAGTTTGTAACGAGATTGCGCGTCTAGGCCCGGATGGTTCACTCAGAGGACACATGGATCTATACTGGTTCAGGCACGAACACCCTACGTTCAGTGTGTTACTGCTCGCGTTACTGAATGGAAGTTTGTTGTAAGGGGTACAAACAGTCGAGAGAGGGATGGAGTCCCAAGTCTCGAAAACTAAAGCTCGATGCTCGGTGGTGAAGATAAATACAGTTCGTGTGTGAGTAGTGTTCTAAGCTGCCTCTTTTTCTCAGAGGAGCTAGCCTTCCCTTTTATATTTTTAACGGTGGGCCAGTTACATCAGCGAGACAGAAAAGAGAAAAAAGGGAGGGGGAGGGGGGGGGGAGCGAAGACTTCGATCTCCCCCAGTCTCCGCTGGTTGTCGTCTTGCGAGGATGGCCCCAACAGTTTCATTCCCCCAAAGGCTCGCGGGCTACTGTGGGGGTGTCAAACCGGGATACCTGAATGGGCCGAAATGCAGGAGAGAGGAGGGATTTGCTAGATTAACCACGAAGGCTAGGCAACTTATCTCCCTACTCTTCCAACTCGATGAACCAACCCGGACCCACTCGACACGTCATGCACGTAGCAGCGAATATTGGCTGGTTGGAGGCCTGGGACCACGCCGCCCCACGCCTTGCTAGGCCCATGAAGGCCGGGACCACCCGCTCGGCCCCCGACGGTCGGGGGGAACGAAACGAGCCTCCGCCTCGTCCGACCCCCCAGGGTCAGAGCCGTGGTTCCGCCTCGCCCTACCATCACAGGTCGGGCACGCGCGCCTAACTGAATGGCCCACCACGTTTGCCCATAGAGGGGTAGCGTGTGCTGCGCCGGTGAACAAGGCGCCCTGACAACGGGCCGTACTTCAAGCCCTGTCTTAGTTCGACTCTGGAACACGCCGACGTAGGCCAACTACCCCCGTACGCACCAATCCGGACCAATCCGGAGCGATCACTATAGATGGCCAAACGGGCGGGCCAAAATGGGCAGGCACAAATCACGGCCATTTTAGCCCGACCCACGAAAGTTCGTGCTGGGCCGTGCTTGGTCCGAGGATTCATCCCAGTGGGCGGCACGGCACGACCTGCCTAAGAAAATATTAATTATATTTTTATTTTTACTTATACAGCTAAGGTGTTATAGCCTGATGGTAAGTCATTTGTCTCATTCCTTGAGATCTATAGATCAAATCCCCACTTCCTGGTGGACCATGGAAACAAAACAAAACAATAACTAAGACTGACTCCAACAAGTGAGCTGCATTTTGAAGAGGCAAACCCAGATTAACCCATGATCCAATTTTTGGTGGAGTCTCCAACAACAAAGCAGCATTTTGAAGAGGCAAACGAACTCAGCACCGCAGCGTGCTCGCTGGCCGCGCCACCCCGCGTCCCCTCCCCTCCCCGCGCTGCACGCCGCCGGTGCCGCAGCGCTCTGCCCCCGCGCCCGCCTCCGCGCTGCGCGAGCTCGCGTCGCTCCGCCCAACGCCGATCGAGCTCGCGCCGCACCACGCCAGCCACCCCGCCCCGCGCCGCGCCAGCCTCCGCGTGACCTTGCGCTGCTCCGCGCCGCACCGCACCGCCCCGCCCCAGCGCACCGCTCCGCTCAGCGCCGCGCCGCTCCGCCAAGCGCACTGCCCCGCCCCGCCCTAGCGCAGCTAAGCCCCGCCGCCGCCGCGCCTCAAGGTCGGTGAGGTTCCGAAGGGTGTCGGTGACGAGAGGCGGCATGGCGGGGGTTGACACAATGGCGTTTCGATCGACGGCGAGAGCATCTGGTGGAGAAGGCATGAGCATGGGCTTCAGAGGGTCGTCGCAGACCTTGGCGACATACACATCGACGTGGAGGAGGGCCGGAGGGTGGAACTTGACGTGGATGCGGCGACGGGGAGAACTCCATTCTGACGACTCGACTGCGTCAGAGCGGATGGACAGGGGTCGGGGACGTGAATGACCATGTGGACTACTGATGAGGATATCGCCACTAGAAATGTAAACCGCGAATCTCACATAGAAGATGGTCTGAACCAAGAACAAGCTAGAGCAAGCTATGAACCAGCTACACCAAACCAAGGACCAATTACACGAAGTCGTGCAAAGAAGCTCCAAGAAGAGGTGAACTCACTCCTTACTAAATTTATCCCAAATTTAAATGAGAACTTTATACTACCTAAATGTTCTACATTTTTTATGCTCAGGTATACACACAAGGGAGGAGTCACTGGACCAAACAAGAAGGCTTACACAGAGGAGACAATGAGTTACATGGAAGCTGAACAGATTCACTGCTTGCTGACATCAGAACCAAGTTGTGAGGCCCACACGCACCAAACTGGTCAGTTTCATCAAGCATAATGCACATGGACGGAAAGATAATCAAGTTTTCTTTCACCTCCAACAAACGGCTTGTCGTTTTGACTTCCCAATATGGATTTATGATCATTTAAGTGAAGACTGCCAGGAAGGCTGAAGGTCGCGCGAAACTCCACGGGACTCTAACTTTGTGACCTTTCATCTAGTTTTTCTTAGAGAAAACTCATGAGTGTTTCACACGTAACTAGGAGGGTTGTTCCTAGTATAAATACCCCATGTATCTAAGCTATTCTCATACTTGAATAATCAGAGTACAAACCCCTTTGATTCGCAGTTTGCTATCAAATTTCAGAGAGAGAGAGTTCTCTACCCCTTTGCTCTTGGAATTTCCTTGTGGGTTTGCAGAAGCGGACGTTCGACGTCACCCATCTTGTGCTCCTGCTCCTTTGAGTGCAGGTTGTGTTGAATATTATGGGCTTTTAAGCCCATAATAGTGCAATAATTCTATTCAGTCTAGGCCCATAATTAATGCAATAATAGTTTAGTCCCACATGGGATTTCTATCATTAATTGACTCAACTTATTAGGTGGATTTCCGGTACATCCCCTAGAGAAGTTGAGAGAGGCTAGTGGCGAGCCACACGCACGCGCGCGCCGCCGCCGCCGCCGAGCCCAGCCGAGCCGTGGCGTGGCTTGCTGGCAGGCGTGCGTGCGTGACGTGGCTGGCCAGCTGGCAGGCGTGCGTGCGTGACGTGGCTAGCTGGCGTCGCGTCCGTCTCGCTATCACCTTATTGGGGAATTTCTGGATTAAATTAATTAGGAAAATGCCTAAATTCTTAACAATCCAAAAACCTGATTTTAGGCTATTTCTGTTAGCGGTTTTGCTGCTGCACTGAAACCGAACGCGTTTGATGGCTCTTTCTATAAGAGATGGCGTGCTCAGATGGTCCTGTGGCTTACAGCAATAAACTGCTATCACGCCGCGAACGGTAAGCCAGAACAGTTCACTCCAGAGGAGGAGGAACGGTTCAATATGGCTGATAATCTGTTCAGAGGCGCCGTGATCAGCGCTCTTGCTGATAAGTATATGGATTCATACATCACGTGCACTTCTGCGAAAGAGTTGTGGGATGCTCTGGACGCTAAGTTCGGTGTTTCCGATGCCGGTAGTGAGCTGTATATCATGGAGCAGTTCTATGACTACAAAATGGTTGAGAACCGTTCTGTGGTTGAACAAGCTCATGAGATTTAGGCTATGGCAAAGGAGCTCGAGCAGTTTCCATGTGTGTTGCCCGATAAGTTTGTGGCTGGGGGTATTATCGCCAAGTTGCCACCTACTTGGAGGGATTTTGCTACCCAACTGAAACACAAGAGGAAAGAGTTCAGCGTGTCTGAACTCATTAGGACTCCTGATGTTGAGGAAAGGACGAGAGCAAAAGACACACGTGGAAAGAGCGTAGGAGAACCTTCTAGTGCCAATATGGTGCGAAAGGTCAACTCATCAAAGAAGAAGAAGAAGGGGGCTGAGAAGCCTAAGCAATCAACCACTTTTAAGAAGAAAAAGAACAAAGAAGGTGGCTGTTTTGTTTGCGGGAGCACTAAGCATTGGGCAAGTGCGTGCCCAGACCGCAAATTTAAGCAGGAGAAGAAATATGCAAACGTGGTCATTAGCGAGACTGGAGGGACTTCTGGGTACGGTAATTCTACACCCATTGTCCTTTCTGTCTATCAAACACCTGAGTGGTGGATTGATACTGGGGCTAATGTACATGGTGTGCTGATATCTCTGTGTTTTCTTCTTATCAGGCCGGAGTGATAGGAGACTTATTGATGGGAAATGGGTCACATGCTCGTGTTCTTGGTGTTGGTACGGTCGTTCTGAAGTTTACTTCGGGAAAGACGGTGCTATTGATGCACGTGCAGCATGTCCCCTCAATCAAAAAGTATCTTGTTAGTGGCTCAGCAATTGTGTCGAGATGGTTATAAAATAGTTCTTGAGTCGAATAAATGTATAGTTTCTAAGTATGGGACATTTGTTGGAAAAGGCTATGACTGCGGAGGCTTGTTCCGCTTTTCTTTATTGACAATCGTTGTAATAAGGTTGTGAATAATATCCTTACTTCGAATGAGTCGAATGTTTGGCATTCACGACTTTGTCACATTAATTTTGATTGTATGACGCGGTTAGCAAAACTGAATTTAATCCTAAAATTTGACATGGTCAAAAGTTCTAAGTGCCATGCTTGCGTGCAATCTAAGCAACCTCGCAAGCCTCACAAGGCTGCGGAGCCGAGGAACTTAGAGGCATTAGAACTTGTTCATTCCGATCTATGCGAGATGAATGGCGAATTGACTAGAGGTGATAAAAGATACTTCATGACTCTCATAGATGATTGTACTAGATATTGCTATGTGTATCTGTTAAAATCCAAAGATGAAGCTTTGCATTACTTTAAAATCTATAAAACTGAAGTAGAAAACCAACTAGAGAGGAAGATTAAACGTTTAAGGTCTGACCGTGGTGGAGAATACTTTTCTAATGATTTTTCTGAATTCTGCGTGGAACATGGTATTATTCATGAGAGGACACCGCCTTACTCACCTCAATCCAATGGGATTGCTGAGAGAAAGAACCGAACTCTAACTGATTTGGTTAACGCCATGTTAGAGACAGCGGGTCTTTCTAAGGAATGGTGGGGTGAGGCGATTTTGACAGCATGTCATGTCCTGAATAGAATTCCCACAAAGGATAAAGAAATCACACCATTCGAGGAAAGGCATATGAAAAGATTAAATATCTCATATTTGCGTACTTGGGGTTGTTTGGCCATGGTGAAGTGCCAATCAATAAGAAGCGCAAACTTGGACCTAAAACTGTTGATTGTATCTTCCAGGGTTATGCTATGAACAGCATGGGTTATAGGTTTTTAACAGTAAAATCTGGAGTACCTGACATGTTGGTGTTGGCGGTCGTTAAACCATGATTTGACCGCCACCCTACCGGTAAATAAATGCATAACACCAAGATTTTGTGCATAGTAGTTAGGAATAATGCTACTCCACAGGTTTTGGTGAATATTTGGATGCAGGAGTGAATAATGGAGAAAAGTGGGCCCAGCCAGGGAAAATCCCTGGCCAGCCGGCCCCACCCTAGGCCGGCCGGCCCCACCTGGTGGCCGCAGGCCCCGGGCTTCCTCCAGTGGGCTGGAAACTAATCCACAACGCATAATACAAGGCCAGCCCAGCAGATTTGCATCGCCATTCTAGAAGGTGGGCCATTTGGGCCTTAACTTGGCCCTCACTGCAATTCTGCCGACCCCAGCAAGGAACCGACCTTCAGACCGCCTTCAGGGAGTGATCTGGAGCGTCCAGGAGCAAGTCGGTGGCAAACCGCCACAGGGGACGGCCGGCCGGCCACCCCCCTAGGCCGGCCGGCCGACTTTGTCGCCACCGCCTCTCCAGCTTCGGCCAGGGTGCTCCCACCGCCTTCACAAGCTATAAATTGGACCCCTCGGCCTCCGAAGCAACTCGCACCATCACACTTCATCCAAGTGTTCATTAGTTTAGTAGTAGCTTGGGAGTTAGAGTAGAGTAGAGAAGAGTGAGAGCTCTCTCGGGCTTCCGGAGTCTTCTCGGAGTTACGGTATAGTTCTTGTATCGTTACTCTTTTGAGATATTATTTTATTCAATATATAATTAGTTTTGTCTTTATTTATTTCTTTTAGTAATTCTTTTCTATTTAGTTTATTTATTCTGTTAAGTAAGTGCTCGTAGAAGTCTTGTTGTGGGATTCGTGATTGTTGGAATAGCAAGTACGAGAGAGTGCCTTCGTCGGAGATGACTCGTGTGAAATCTGTGCTTGTTTATTCTTAGATAGGACTGCTCCGTTGATCAAGAGTAGTTCCTCTAGGCGGGTTGTAAGCATGACGCTTAGATCTTGGCCTATGCACGTTTGGCACCCAGCCCCACGGAGGATGGTAGCCGCGAGTGTATGTGACAGCTGCACCGGTCTCTGTAATCCACCACGTCCGGGTTGGACTCAGCAGGGTCTTAATTATAGCATACGGTTCCCTAGGTTTGAACTAGCATCATCGGTTGACCTAGCACGTGTGTGCCCCGAAACGACATGACTTGTATATGTGTGACCTTAACTAGAGTAGATAACCTTTGTAGATTAGACTACTAGAAAGAGTAAATACTAGGTAAACATACAGGTAGCCTTAGCTCTATCTCGTTGCTCTCCCAAATGTCTTCTACAGTTTTCTTTTATTACCTTGGATTTGAGGATGTGTGTGCCACCCATATATCATGCCTATCTTACCCCCGTCTCAAGTATAGTTGATACATTATTTCTTTCTCCAAATTATCCAGTGCATTGCTACTGTTCAGCTCCCTTTTGCTCTACTTCCCTGCGGAAATATAAATATGATAACCCTGGAATACTCCAAGGTGAAATGCTACAATGGTGATCCGTGCGCTTGCGGAATTAATGAATTTAATTTTATCGCATAAGAACCGCCAACAAGCATTTCTGGCGCCGTTGCCGGGGAAGTAGCAGCTAGGAACTGAATAAATGCATTGAAGTTTGTGAGAAGAATAATTATCACTTACTTTTGCGGGCTTACCCTTGTCCTGTCTTTCTTTGTTGTGGAAATTTGAAACAGGACTGTGCATGACTGGTTTCGACCTACCAGAAAACTTCCACTCAGATCCAGAGCAGTTCTTGAGGAAAGTTCGAGCAAAACTCACCAAACAGATCCGCAAGAACGCTCTGGCTCTCAAATCGTCTCCTCCACCGGTTGTCAGGGCCTCCTCAACGAACAACACCATGGTCGACCCTGTTGTTGAGAAGACGATCAATGACTTCTCCGCGCCAACTACGGAGAACATCCGCGTGGGTCCCAACCCGCGCATCACCAACAAGGACTACGAGCTCAAGCCAGCCTTGATCAACATGATCTTGGCCAGTCCTTTCTGTGGGAAGCCGTCGGAGGATGCAAATGCTCACCTCCAAAGGTTCCTGATGACGTGCAACACCTTCGTCATAAAGGATGCACCTCAGGACGCCATCCGACTACAGCTTTTCCCATTCTCTCTGTTGGGGAAGGCTCTCCAGTGGTTCTACGCGAACCAAGAGTCCCTCGACACGTGGACGGCATGCTCCAATGCCTTCCTCGCCAAGTTCTTCCCGCCGGGCAAGACGACTGCCCTGCGGAACAAGATATTGGGCTTCCAACAGCTCGCAGATGAGTCGACCGCGGAAGCCTGGGACAGGATGCAGGAGTACGTTCTCTCATGCCCACACCATGGCATGGAGGAATGGCTCCTCATACAAAGTTTCTACCACAGTTTGAGGCCGTCCGCTCGAGAGCACCTCGACGCCGCAGCAGGCGGCTCTTTCTTCTCTCTTAGCGTGAAGAACGCTAAGAAGTTGATTGAGAAGGTGGCGGCCAACCAGACTCATGGTGAACGCTAAGCGGCGAGCACCAAGACCCGTGGAGTGCACCAAGTGGAGACGATGGACATGCTTGCCGTCAAGCTCGATCAGCTACTCCGCAAGGTGGAATCTCCACAGGACCTGCAAGTTGCGGACTCCCGCATGACTTGTGAAGAGTGCGGCAACACAGGGATATGGCCAGCAATTGCCCGAATGTGAGAGAGGAATGTAATTTCCTCAACAATGGCAATGGGTACCGCTCCCAGAACAACTACAGCTGGAATTCCAGGCCCGACCTCTCCTTCAACAAAAATCAGGGAGGTAACAATGGTAATCTTTCCCGCTTTGAGCCCTCTATCAAGGATCTAGTTCTCGGCCAGGTCAAGATTAATGATAGCATTAGTAAGAAGTTTCTTACTACCGACAAGGCTTTAGAGAGCATAGATGCCAAGTTAGAGTCGTTCAGCACTGCTCTGCAGAATCAGCTAGGCCATAACAAAATGCTAGAAACGCAAATCGCGCAAATAGCTTCAGCTGTGCAGTCTCCTCGTGCGCGTAAACTTCCTGGGCAACCAGAAGTTAATCCCAAGGAGAGTGTGAATGCAATAACCATCAGCTGTGAAGAGAGCGACTTGGATGCTGCACTCCCCAAGGATGTGGTCAGAAAAGATCCCGGATGGCCAACCATTCCGTGTTTGGTCAACGACAGGTGTTTCGTTCGGGCACTATGTGACTTTGGAGCAAGTGTGAGCATCATGCCGAAGGCGATGTACGATGGGTTAAACCACCCGTTGTCCCCAACGACTATGAAGCTCCAGCTTGCAGACGGGTTACTACGCCTGCCCTTGGGGATTGTCGAAGAAGTCCCCGTACAGATCAGAAATCTCTTCGTCCCTGTCGATTTCGTTGTGCTCGACATGGAAGTGGATGTCAAGACCCCTCTCATCCTCGGGAGACCGTTCTTGAGCACCACCAACGCCAACATCGACGTGGGGGCAGGAGAGATCCACTTGGTATTCAACGGCAGGGAAGAGACGTTCAGCTTCAAGCCTAAGGTTGAACAATGCAAACAAGTGAGGGTCATATATGGAAAGGACCCAAGGAGAGTGGAGAAGATTGAGATTACTCCACCCATGCCACAGCCAGACAAGCTCATTGCATATATGAGAAACTATCTGGCAAGAGAGAATGCAAGAAGGCCAGCAAATTATTGGAGGACTCCAAGGAGGATGCCTCAGCCGCCAAACACACCTCAAGCCCCTCTTACTCCTCCCCCACAAGAAGGAGTAGGCGAGTCACAATCGCCTAAGAAGAGGAGAGCGAGGCGCTCAAGGAAGAAGAAGGCAGCTACGGTATCGACCGATGAGAGTACAACAAAGGCGCCTAATAAAGAAAAGGTCGCCGCCACAAGTATAAAGAAGACAACCAAGGTGTGGCGAAAGAAAGAAAGAACCTCTACCTTGCCAGATTCTCCAGCGAGCAAAGGTCCAAACAAGTTAAGACATGGAGAACGTCTAGCTCAAAGACGTAAAAATGAGAGCCCTCCGATTGGGGAGACCATCCCAATCGTTATCCTAGCTAGGCCTAGCACTTGTTTTCTTTTCATAAATCATAAAAACAAAATAAAAATATAAAAAATTTAAAAACAACAAAAATAATAGGATTCCCGGCAATGCCCATTAGGGGCTAGCCACTTGTATCATCCTCACTCTTTTTGCAGGTCAAGAAGGAGGAGGAAGAGCCTGAATCAAGCTTAAGTCCTGCAAAGACTCAAGCTTGGGGAGGGCCCCCAGGTAAGACGGAGTTCAACACTAGCTCGAGTCTTGCAAAGACACAAGCTTGGGAAGGACCCCCAGGTAAGTATTTCTAACTTTCTTAATAAATAAATAAACTCCCTGTTTCGAATAAATGCTAGAATCTTGGTGTTATCCTACGCTTAAGGGAAATGATGATCAAGTTACAAATTAGCTTCCCATGTGTCGCATAGATGCAACTTCTACTCCTGACATATGTGTTATTTTTATTTGAGCATGATCACATCATGAGTATTGCTTATTTCCGTGGGTTGCATTTGTCACACCAAGTCTGAGCATTGTGGATTGTGATATGGCATGATTAGGACTTGTTGCAATTTCTTAGTATGGTTTCATCCAGAGACGTTTTTCTTGAATTGCTGCAAGTACCTAAAACCCTTCTGTTTTGGCACACTTCTCTTAGTGTGAGGATTTATTTACCTACCAGAGCCATATCATAATATTCGGAACAGCCCCACTCATAGCCATTTGCTTATGTATTGAGTTTTGTTAAGGTTTGATGTACTCTTGAAACTAAGCACTCCTAATTTTGGTCATAATTCCTTCGCGTGTGTTTTCGAAAATTTCTTTCCACCAAATAAAAAGGGGAATGTTTGGATAAATCAACCAAACATTTTTCAGAGTTTGCAAAACTTTTGGTCCATCCAAAAAGCTCAAGAATATTTCAAAATGTTTCTTTTGAACCATGCAAAAATTATGGCCCTTTGCACCATGGAGTAGTAAAAAAAAAACTCCATGGTTGCATGACAAAAGTCAATGGTTATATGGTTCTTATCATAAACATCTTGAGCAAAATAAAGGACCAATGTTTTCAAAACCCCCTTCCACAAGTGTGAGTCCATTTTCTCCCCCTCCATCACATCATCTCTAATGACCAAAATAAATGGAGTTGCTACGTTGATTGAGACTCATTCTTTAGCTTTACAATATATGCATGGCACTTGTGCGTTCCATACCAAGCTCCACATACAAAGCCTCATTTGGTAGAAGGTAGGATGAGTGAAGCTTGTAGGAATAAGACTCACATCGGAGTGGTAAGAGAAGTGCCACCCAAAACGAAGGAGAATTTTTACACCTTACCTTGCAGCACATAAAAACTCTGGATGCATACCTGCTAGAATTGTTTACTTGTCCAAAAGTGTCGTTCCAGTCTTCAATGCTGCATGACAAGGTGTGACATATAAGCCCCACGATTTCTGCAACACTCATGAATATTTTGTGCTCTCGTAAACTTACCACTGTTTAGGGAGTATGTTGTTGCATCTTTATTACCCATGGGGCGCTTCTTTGTAACTCCTGATCCGCCGGTACCCTGAGTTGAGTTTGCTCGGGACGAGCAAAGTTTAAGCTTGGGGAGGTTGTTGGCGGTCGTTAAACCATGATTTGACCGCCACCCTAACGGTAAATAAATGCATAACACCAAGATTTTGTGCATAGTAGTTAGGAATAATGCTACTCCACAGGTTTTGGTGAATATTTGGATGCAGAAGTGAATAATGGAGAAAAGTGGGCCCAGCCAGGGAAAATCCCTGGCCGGCCGGCCCCACCCTAGGCTGGCCGGCCCCACCTGGTGGCCGCAGGCCCCGGGCTTCCTCCAGTGGGCTGGAAACTAATCCACAACGCATAATACAAGGCCAGCCCAGCAGATTTGCACCGCCATTCTAGAAGGTGGGCCATTTGGGCATTAACTTGGCCCTCACTGCAATTCTGCCGACCCCAGCAAGGAACCGACCTTCAGACCGCCTTCAGGGAGTGATCTGGAGCGTCTAGGAGCAAGTCGGTGGCAAACCGCCACAGGGGACGGCCGGCCGGCCACCCCCCTAGGCCAGCCGGCCGACTTTGTCGCCACCGCCTCTCCAGCTTCGGCTAGGGTGCTCCCACCGCCTTCACAAGCTATAAATTGGACCCCTCGGCCTCCGAAGCAACTCGCACCATCACACTTCATCCAAGTGTTCATTAGTTTAGTAGTAGCTTTGGGAGTTAGAGTAGAGTAGAGTAGAGTGAGAGCTCTCTCGGGCTTCCGGAGTCTTCTCGGAGTTCGGAATAGTTCTTGTATCGTTACTCTTTTGAGATATTATTTTATTCAATATATAATTAGTTTTATCTTTATTTATTTCTTTTAGTAATTCTTTTCTATTTAGTTTATTTATTCTGTTAAGTAAGTGCTCGTAGAAGTCTTGTTGTGGGATTCGTGATTGTTGGAATAGCAAGTACGAGAGAGTGCCTTCGTCGGAGATGACGTCGTGTGAAATCTGTGCTTGTTTATTCTTAGATAGGACTGCTCCGTTGATCAAGAGTAGTTCCTCTAGGCGGGTTGTAAGCATGGCGCTTAGATCTTGGCCTATGCACGTTTGGCACCCAGCCCCACGGAGGATGGTAGCCGCGAGTGTATGTGACAGCTGCACCGGTCTCTGTAATCCACCACGTCCGGGTTGGACTCAGCAGGGTCTTAATTATAGCATACGGTTCCCTAGGTTTGAACTAGCATCATCGGTTGACCTAGCACGTGTGTGCCCCGAAACGACATGACTTGTATGTGTGTGACCTTAACTAGAGTAGATAACCTTTGTAGATTAGACTACTAGAAAGAGTAAATACTAGGTAAACATACAGGTAGCCTTAGCTCTATCTCGTTGCTCTCCCAAATGTATACTACAGTTTTCTTTTATTACTTTGGATTTGAGGATGTGTGTGCCGCCCATATATATCATGCCTATCTTACCCCCGTCTCAAGTATAGTTGATACATTATTTCTTTCTCCAAATTATCCAGTGCATTGCTACTGTTCAGCTCCCTTTTGCTCTACTTCCCTGCGGAAATATAAATACGATAACCCTGGAATACTACAAGGTGAAATGCTACAATGGTGATCCGTGCGCTTGAGGAATTAATGAATTTAATTTTATCGCATAAGAACCGCCAACAGTTGGTCGGTACAATTTTGGAGTTCAGAGATGCTACATTCTTTGAGAGTGAATTTCCTTTTAAAAATGCACCTAGCACGTCTAGTCATGAGTCTACATGACCCCATGAGCATTTCATTCCGATAACACAAAATGAGGAACCCCCTGTGCACATTTCTGAGGAGGATGACAATCTAGTCACCCGTAAGGGTAAGAGACAAAGGACTGTAAAGTCTTTTGGAAATGATTTTATTGTGTACCTCGTGGATGACACTCCCAGAACCATTGAAGAGGCACTTTCAACTCCCGATGCTGACCTTTGGAAGGAAGCAATAAGGAGTGAAATAGATTCAATTACGTCTAATGGTACTTGGGAGCTGGTCGAGCGTCCTTACAGGTGCAAACCCATAGATGCAAATGGGTGTTCGAGAAAAAGCTTAGGCCTGATGGTACGATTGAGAGGTACAAGGCAAGGCTTGTGGTGAAGGGATATTCACAAAAGGAGGGTGAAGATTATTTCGACACCTACTCACCTGTTGCTCGTATGACCACGATTCGAGTATACTTTCCCTGGCAGCCTCACATGGTCTTCTCGTCCATCAGATGGACGTTAAGACAGCTTTCCTTTATGGAGAGTTAGACGAGGAGATCTATATGGATCAGCCTGATGGGTTTGTGATAGAAGGTCAAAAGGGCTTAGTGTGTAAATTGTTAAAATCCCTATATGGCCTCAAACAAGCTCCTAGGCAATGGCACGAGAAGTTCGAAAGGACTTTGATATCGGCTGGCTTTGTTGTCAACGAAGCCGACAAATGTGTGTATTATCGGTATGGTGGGGGCGAGGGAATCATCCTGTGTCTATATGTTGATGACATACTGATCTTTGGGACCAATCTTAATATGATTAAGGAGGTTAAGGATTTTCTGTCTAACAACTTTGAGATGAAGGATTTGGGAGTAGCCGATGTTATTCTTAACATCAAGCTCCAAAGAGAAGGCAATGGTGGGATTACTCTTTTGCAATCTCACTACGTGGAGAAGATCTTGAGTCGCTTTGGGTATAGCGATTTTCAATCTGCTCCCACGCCTTATGATCCTAGCGTGCTATTAAGGAAGAACCAAAGAATAGCAAGGGATCAATTGAGATATTCCCAAATCATTGGTTCGCTTATGTACCTGGCTAGTGCTACAAGGCCTGATATCTCGTTTGCTGTGAGCAAATTGAGCCGGTTTGTGTCAAAACCGGGAGATGATCACTGGCGAGCTCTTGAGAGAGCAATGCGCTATCTTAAAGGTACTACGAGCTATGGCATTCACTATTCTGGGTACCCTAAAGTACTAGAAAGATATTGTGATGCAAACTAGATATCTGATGCTGATGAGATGTATGTCACAAGTGGATATGTGCTTCTACTTGGAGGTGGCGCTGTCTCATGGAAGTCTGCAAGCAGACCATTTTGACAAGGTCTACTATGGAGGCAGAACTTACAGCCTTGGATACTGCCGGCATTGAGGCCGAGTGGCTTCGTGATTTTCTTATGGATTTACCGGTGGTTGAAAAGCCAATACCGTCTATCTCCATGAACTGCGACAATCAGACAGTGATAGTCAAAGTGAACAGTTCAAAGCATAACATGAAGTCGACAAGGCATGTAAAATGGCGATTAAAATCTGTCAGAAAATTGAGAAACTCCGGAGTTATTTCGTTAGACTATGTTCATACGTCTAAAAATCTGGCAGATCAATTTACCAAGGGACTATCACGTAATGTGATAAACAGTGCATCAAGTGAGATGGGCCTGAGACCCACTTGATAGGCTGTCATAGTGGTAACCTGTTCTATGCAATCGGAGATCCCATGAAGTAGAATGGTGAAACAAGCTAGTGACAGTTTGAGAGGAAAGACCCTTGACTGGTCTATCTCAGATGAACTTCTTTTCTAGAGAACTGTAAGGCAGGCTGGTTTATTAACCTTAATGTGTTCCTAGTGGCTTATGAGAAGCAAAGATATCGTCCTACAGGATATCTTTAAGGAACACACCTATATGAGTTCGACTGCTAGTCACAGTCTATGAGATGGTGGGGATCTCTAGATACTCATGAATGGGCCAGAAGTGTGATTTATATGCTTGAGACAGAGGGGATGCTTTTGGCAACCTAGTATCAGTAAAGGATTTAGGCAAAACCTCTTTCGCACAAAACTGACAATTCAAGGCGTAGTCCATTGCTCAGTTGTGAATAAGACGTAACCTCTGTTCTAGATGGAAGTTCAACTTAACAGTCTCCATCGAAACACCGGTATATCAAACGAGGGAAAGGAAATTTGAGTGCATTCCTTATGAGCTCTAGACTTGGTGGGGATTGTTGAATATTATGGGTTTTTAAGAATATAATAGTGCAATAATTCTATTCAGTCTAGGCCCATAATTAATGTAATAATGGTTTAGTCCCACATAGGATTTCTATCATTAATTAACTCAACTTATTAGGTGGATTTCCGGTACATCCCCTAGAGAAGTTGAGAGAGGCTAGTGGCGAGCCACATGCGCGCGCGCGCACCGCCACCGCCGCCGCCGGGCCGGGCCGGGCCGGGCCTTGCCGTGGCGTGGCGTGGCGTGGCTGGTGGCAGGCAGGCAGGCAGGCAGGCGTCCGTGCGTGCGTGCGTGCGTGACGTGGCTGGCTGGCGTCGCGTCCGTCCGTTATGGAAGTTTTTAATATATTGAAACGGCGCGTCTCAGGAATGAACCGACGCCTTTTCGTTGCGATGGCGTCGCGTCCGTTCGTTATGGGACGTCTCTTTGATCGCCATGTCTATATATAATGCCCCTTTCATACGCCTGGAGAGTCTCTCGCCTTCCCCTACTCTATTCCTTCCGCTCGTGTTGGCTTCGAAGACTTCCCCGTCCCGGTTTTTCTGCGCGCACAGAGATCTGGGTGAGCAGGCCTCCGAAACCCCCGATCCGCAAGAGACACCTGCCGGGTGTGCGGGCGATCAGGTTTTTGGGGAGCGACAACGCGACTGCTCACTTTCGATCGACTCCTTCCCGGTGCGTACGACTACTTCCCGGAGCGTGGCGGTTCTGCACTGCGTACCTCGTCCTGCATCGACTAAGATCGACTATATCGAACATACTCAAGAACAATGGTTCTTGGGAATGGAGCTTCCAGCGCCTCTGGCGCAGGACCCTCCGCTGGGTACGTTCCTAACTTCTTTTTCAGTTTGTCATCGCTATCACCTTATTAGGGAATTTCTGGATTAAGTTAATTAGGAAAATGCCTAAATTCTTAACAGGTTGCGTGGGTTGGTAAGCTTAGAGTGTGGTTTGGCGAATCCTCGATTCAGGTGGCCGTATTGAGACGGTTGTTGGCTTCGGGTTGATTTCATCAGGTTGCACTATTATCCCGGCTGCTTGCAGCTAGTTATCTGGCTTCTTTGAAGCTAGTTATCTTGTTTTTGATCCTACGTCGTGAAGATCGGGACCTCATCCGTATCAACTACTTCCGTGCTTGAGTAATTGCAGAACTACTCACCGGAGAAGGCGGAATCGACGGCGGCGGCGGAGGAGGTCTGGTGGCCGGGGTTGAAAGGGATGAGCTTGATTCGTGAGCTCACGGCCGAGAGAAAGATTGTGGGCCTTGCTGGAGTTGGGAGGGTTCATGGCGGAGCATGGGAGTGCGGCGGCGGTGGCGGACCGGAAGCTCGGAGCGCGGGGAGAAGAGCGGCGACGCGTGGAGCCTGGTGCGGGACGCGGCGAAGGATGCATACGAAGAGAGAGTGTGCATTTGTGCATCTTCTCTTTCCTGCAAAGGCAAAATGCACACTCCTTTGCCTACTCTGTTGGAGACTACTTTGGTGATGCACAGCGCCTATAGAGACGTATAGTTGGGTTTGCATATGGGTTTGGCTATCCTATTGGAGTCAGTTTAAGCGGCACCTTTCCAACCTCAGCACTTAGACCACCGTAGCCACACCCACCCGGCTGCTCTGCTCTCTCTACTGTAGCGCTCTCCCCTTCGTTCTTTCTACTCCTAGTTTCTGCCGCTTGGTCTGCTTGGCCCCCCTCCCCGGCGGCGTGTGGGAGGGGGTCCCAAGTCCCAACCATCTGTAATCTACATACTCCTACCTACTACTAGTAGTTCTAGTTTTTGTTTAGTTTTAGCTTCTTCGCTTCCATGCCGCTGTTCATCGTTGCTCTGCTTTCAGCAACGATTTGCCTCTACTACAGCCATCGATTGAAAGGTGAGCTTCCCCTGTTAGTTTCCCTTGTGGATGTAGGCGGGATGCCTTTTGCTTCCGTCGCCGGACCTCTCCCCGGCATGCGAGACCTCTCCCTCTGTGTTTCTTTGCTCTGGGATCTGGTTTTTCAAACTGCAGCATCCCAGTTAAGTGGATCCCCAATATCTGAAGATGATGATTCCTCTATGGTCGGATATATATGTGGCGGTCTGAACTTGCCGATGAAGTTCTTCTCCGGCATTATCTGCTGAACCTCCTTGGTGGAGGCCTTCAAATTTGGTGGCATCGACGCAGTTATTGCTCCTGCTGCCAAGTCCAAGAGATGGCGCCCTCTTCCACATCTGATCGATGGTGGCTGCTCGGAGGATTTCCGGCGATCCATCGATTGCCGGCGCCGGGGACGGTGGTGTTGTTGTGCCTGTCTCCTCTAAGGAGTTCTAGAAACGCCCATACATGTGGTTGTAATTTTTTTATTTTGCTAGGATGGTTTTGTAAAAGGGATGCTGGTTCGATACTGATCTATATCTACTCTTTCTTTATAAGTGCAACCACTAAACGTCATTAACTTCTAATTTTCTGCAACCATAGCGAGCCACATCATCTTTTTTATTTAGACCGTCCGATCTCAGCAGTCTTCTATCGTGTCCGTTGTTTCTCTTAATCTGCTCCCTCCCGCAGCCACCGTCTGGCTTAATGGCCCTCATCGCAGTCTTCCTCCTCTGCCCCCATCTTCTGTGATTCAGGAACCGAAGAAAACTGCCCCTCCACAAATTGAAACTGCTGCCATTACTCGCTAATGGAATGAATTGTTTGCCTTCACAAATTGAAACTGCCGCCATTACTCGCTACTGGAATGAATTGTTTGCCTTCACGAATTGAAACTGCCACAATTACTTGCTATTACAATCAATTGTTTGCCATTCTCCTCCTCCTTTCCATCACTGCTCTCCTGCCCCTACGGGTCGTGGCTCCAGCAAGCTGAAAAGTTAGGCATTCAACATCGTCGTGAAACATTCTTATTCGCTGATTCATCTCCCTGGCATTACAAATTTGTCATCCGCATGCAAATCAGATCACGGTTCACCACAGTCGCAGCAGCTTCGCGGATGCACGACCACAGAATGATTTTGGGAAGTTTCGACTGTCGTGGGCGTCGTCGAGGACTTCGGCGTGCGAACCTAAGCCAGTTCAGTGACCATCTCCATCTCCCTGAACCTTGCTGCGTCCATGTTGTTCATCGTGCTCTGTAGTTGATTCTCCCCATGCCAATGCCGCCCGAGGGAATCCGCCTAGCATAGTAATGCTCTCCTACCCCAACAAGGTACTTGCCTGCTCTTTCATAGTTCCATTCTCCTCTGCTGCACTTTATCATCCATTTTCTTCGGTTGATGCATAACACCCATGCTCTCCCAAACCCGGTGTTACCTGCAGTGAACCTGTTCTCTTTTTTTTCCCCTTCAATTTTTAGCGAACCTTGCAGTTTAACGGTTCGATGGAATGCGATTTAAGGATTGTGATTTAGGATGATTTTTTATTTTTCTAATCCTAACGGAGTATTTGTCATTCGTACCAATTTGGCTAACTGAGCAACTTCTTTTTCCTGTGTTTGGCATGGACATCTCTGCAGGTGCGTGGATTCAAGTAAAGTGACTTTTACTCGGAAGAAATTTGTTTCTTCTTTGTTCATTTAGGTAACTTATTGCACACTCTCTCTGTATTAAATTATTTTCATGATAACTACTACAAAATTGGTGTATATGTCGACGGTATAATTCCAATCACACTAATTCTTTTGACCTTATACAACCACATTGCTAAATCCCGGAGCTGATCATGCCATCATGGAGGATTCACCTCCAGTTACTTTGGAGGATTGCATAACTTATTACACACCTTTACCATTAGTCAGTAAGCTGTCCATAATCTCTGCCTTTCAATTTCCCTTAAACTGTAAATGAGTTTCACTTGCGCAATACCTTTGTTTGCGAATTTCTGTGGCGTTGCTTAGTTGTATCAGCTCTGCACTGATTCTTCATTCAGTTTTTATGTTTTTTGTATCCTTGATGGAGCATTTTTTTAATTTGTACATAAGTTCCAAAGCATACCTAAAAGGAAACATCACATTCTATTTGCTATTTTTTTTAATTTGTACATAAGTTCCCGCTGCAAAGCGCGGGGTTTTCACCTAGTATACTATATAGACACAACCCACTTAGTATCATTATTGCTATAAAGCTTGCTTCTCATGTGGCCACATCATCTTAAAAATGTCATCCGTTGGATCAAAGCTTGAGACACATATCATCCATCTATTTCATCAAGTCTCCAGCCAATGAGCTTCCTGCGCTCTCTCCAGAATTGCTCTGCCAAAGGCTATGCATCAAAGTAACTGATTCCCCCAAAAACTCAATTAACTGACCTGCGGGAGAGAGGCAGTGCAACAAAAGAAACCAAACACAATTAATTGTGCTAATCCTCCGGCAATCACTCAAGCTCTTAATCACAAAAAAAGAAGCGTTTTACACTACCAATCCTTATTGTTGTCCATCTGCAGTTTACCATTGACATTAATCTGCTGCCTCTTCCCTTCCCACTACCTCCCTTCTTTTCTCTGTTTCCATGCTATTAGAAACTGTCTTCTTTACTTTGCTTTCATGCTATGAGAAACTGCAAGATTCATTGCATGCAGAAATTATCACCATCAAGAGACCGGTGCCATGAGTACTAATAGAGTTGTCTATTGGGAGAGGTTGGGCTGTAGAAACTCCACACCTGCTCGGCGATTTAGACCTCATCTGATCACTCCCCCACTCATATAGTTATCCCAAGTCTGCTGCTACAAAAATGATGCATTCCATTTTTTTTTTTTTGGGTGCAGTTCGCCACACATGGCACATGATTTGCATCATACTTTCCGGTGGATCTCTTTCCTCCACAGAGGTGTTATCAGATATAGTTATCAGTCGGTAGCTTAGATGTCAAGATTGGATTCTTCATTTTGTTGGTCGGATCAGAGAAACGGACGCTGCTCCTAAAGTGGTAGCATCTTCAGGTTGGACAAACGGTCTCACTCCAAGATTCAGGATATGATGAGGCAGCAATCATGATCTGGCATTTCCTTTTCATCACGGATGATGGACGCACGCACTAAAGCTGCAATTTTGACGGTATGCCCGATTTTAGATGTTATCCACGCCATATGTCTCTGTGAAAAAACAGTAAGGTATGCATGATTATATTTTGCCTTTCTCTTTTACTCTATCGGCTGATTGGCTCATGTCTTTGAAGTTCAGAATTGTAAAATATCGAGTTCTCGTCACTGCGATATGTTTACCCGTTCAATTCTAGGAGTGCATGCTGCATATAGCTACATTTGGATTTATTTTATTCTGATCATAGAAGATATTGAATATATGCTTCTAACAATCTCAAGAAACTCGATTGAAGTACATCTCAAGTCCCGCCGCAACGCGCGGGGAATTCACCTAGTTCCAAATATTAACAGAGCTTCTAGACCCCATATGGGGTCGTTCTAGACCCTTGGGGTTGTTTTCCTTAAAAAAAATCCCCACTTCCTCACTATTTTGCACCATTTTACACCAAAATGCAACTACATAGCTTTGATGGGTCAGCATTATAGCTGAGGCCCATCGTGCCTAATAGGCCGGCCCGGCACGATTAGCAAATGGTGGGCCGTGCCATGGGCCGACCCCCTTAACAAACGTGCCGTGCCGGCTCGATGCCAAATGGGCCGTGCCCAGCTGGGCCCGTGCCATGCTGGGCCAGGCCGCCCATTTGGCCAACTATAGTCGCCAGGCCCTGGCAAGCGACGACCACGCCTGCACGTTGCCCCCGTCGCATTGCCCTCGAAATCCGTCGCTAGAGGAGGCTCACGCCCCCACTGACGGCATAAGTTGGCCAGGCGTGCATCAATGGACTCCACGCTCGTACGGCCGCTCTCAACACCAGCAGGACTAGCAGGTCCCAGCCCAATCCGATGCCACCAACTAACAAAGACCATCGAAGACTACCGAAGACAGAGGACTTCTTCCATTCTACCCCCTCTTTTTTCTTTCTTCTTTTCCAAGCTGTAACTGCTCCCTCCTTCGCCTATATAAGGAGGGGCAGGTCCCCCTAGGAGAGAGGACGAAAAGAGAGGACCACGAAGATAAGCGTACTAAAAACACGATGAACCAACTCACCAAGAGACTTGGGATACGACTCCCTCTCTCACCCGTTTGTATACCTACTGCAAACTCCAACACTCGGTAACACGAGCATCGACGAACTGGAGATAAGGCGTTCGTGCTTGAATCAATATACATCTTGTGAACCATCCGGGCCAAATGCGCAATCCACGGTACAAATTTACTTGCCGGTGATCTAAAGTAAACGCCGACAGTAGGTGTCTTAGGTGGATCCACCAATAATCATTGTGGAAGACTGCCATCATTACCTAGATGCAATTATCTTTCTTAGGTATATCCATGTCAATACTAAAAAAAAGAGAAGTGAATTCTTCATATGAATGTTATGACCAACCATATAAAATTCTTTCATTGAAAAACCAGTAACCTCGGTGGACAATTCTCCAATTGTCTCAGATACTAGTATACCAAATAAATATTGGATTCAACATAAATATATATTTATAATATATCTATTTGGTACCATAAATGTTGATATTCTTTCTACAAATTTTATATTTATGTTAGGGGCAGAATCAGAATGACTTAAGACAGAATTAGAATGACTTATTTTAGGGGCGGATGGATGGAGTATGGTTGGAAACTTTGTTTTTTATCTCATTTTTATCTACATTTACATCGCAATATTTTCTCTAACCATAAAATTCCGCGGTTGGGCTGGACAGGAGAGACGGCCCATATCCTGGCCCCAACCTTGTCTCCTGTTGAGCGGCATTGGGTGGATCCCGGACGGTCTCTGCTGCACTCCGCCGTCTCTTCCTCTTCTCTCCTTGGTCCTCTTCCTTCTCCAGCAAGCTCGTTCTTGGCGAGGGGGAGGAGGGAGAAAATCAGTTAGCTCTGCCACTTCAAGTTCGGGAGGTAATGCAACCCAGGTCTTCGTTCTGTATCTTCCATGGGGAAAGAGCCGCCTCCTTTTGTTTAGCACTTGCATTACTACTTTACATCTCGACTCTCGTGTTCTCGCGATCAATTTCTCCGGATGTCCACATGAATGATTCGTCTCCGATGATTCTGATTGCTCGAGTAGCGCTTTCCCATTCTCGAACAACTTCAATATTCTAGTGTAGAATTTGTGATCTGAGTTGCCCTCGGTGGGGTGGGTGATTGCTGAGTTATGAACTTACGATCTGAACTTTTTTTTCGGATCTGTAACTAGGAGTTGTCCCCAAGTCACTTTACAATCGGATATGTTTGCATCTTGTAGATGGACAGAAGCCTCATTGTAGCACTCTTTTATGGTGATTTTGTATTGTGCGGATTTTTCAGCTAGGGTTTCTTATGTTAAAAATCACTGTTTATTGCATCATCATATTCTAGTTGCTGATGCCATATCGTATCGAGATATAATGATATCTGCTGATTCTAATTTCCTATGCACCACATAATGCAGCAGTATTGAAACTCACATCAGCAGTTTTCTTATTCCCTTCTCCAAGCTCAGCATTTGATGTGGGACTGCAAATATTTTCACAAAAAAAGATAGAAGAAACTTCATCCAGAAACTGCTTTACAACCAATGCCATTTCATCACCAAACACATACAACCCAGAAATTTCAACGACTTTAAACTCCTGTTCAGTGAGCAATTTTGTTATGGGAAAGCAACCTAGTCAGTTGTAAGGTTTCAGATTTTCATATTCCCGGTGAAAAATTATTTGTGGACATTCTTAAGCTTCTCCATTTTTGGGATTTACATATATACAATGCAAAGTATTGCTTACTATGTCTCTATGCTAACTTGCAGCAGCTTCAGGCAATCAAGCCCAAAATGGGTTCAGCTGATGATGAGTTCACCCCACTGTCTCAGTTGACCTTAGGAATGAACAAATGTAGAGTCCGGGTGCGCATCTCTCGGCTGTGGGAGTCCTTTAATCCAAAAAATGACATATCGTTCGGCCTTGACTGCCTTCTGATCGATGATCAGGTGATGCATTCCCTTGAGTTAAACACCAATTGGCTTATCATATTGCTTTCTGGCTATTAATGTTAAATTACCATCCTTTGAGTTTTCAATGCACTGATTCTTGTTGCTGTTTTTCATTTGTAGGGTGAAACTATGCAGGCGCGTGTACTTCCCAATGATATTGAGCAGTTTGAAGATCAGCTGGTTGAAGGGGAGGTCTATGTCTTGTCAAATTTTATAGTTGAGGCTACGAGGGAAAGCTATATGACCTGTAGCAATGAGTTGACTATGTACTTTGGAGGGGAGACAGTAGTCAATGAGTTAGAAGAAGATATTGATTCGATACCCCTCCACAGCTTTGAGTTCATTAATTTTAAGGATCTCCATTCTAGGTGTGATGACACTAGCTTCCTGACAGGTAGATTCTTTTGGAACTGAAATTCGATCAGAGTTAGACCTGCCACATGTGGATGTCACTATTTTTCTTGCATGTGCTGATATAAAATTATGCAGATGTTCTGGGCCACATAGTATATGTTGGGGAGCTAGAGGAGGTCGAGAAAGCATCCCGCCTTATACAAATTTGCAATGCAACAATTCGAGATTTGAGGTAATGGAATACAGACATCCCTTTTGGATGATTGGCGTTCATGTCTCCTCACTGATGGACTTGCCATTTACAGAGGAAGGTCACTCAGTGTCACATTGTATGGAGATATTGCTTGCGGTTTTGCTGAGGATATGCATGAGAAAGGCCAAGAAGCCTCAGTTGTTGCTGTCTTTGCAGGGATGCGTGTTGAATCCTCAGCTTCAGGTTAATCCTTGATCCACCCTTTCATTTGTCAGCTGCTACCATGTGATACTGTCAAATCATATTTGTTTATTTCTTGTAAAAGCTTATTGTCTATTATAGTGTTATTTGATGAAATCATAGTGTGTATTGAAATCATTTGGTGCCATTTGTTCTAAAGTCATGATCTTTTGGTGTTATAGTTTGCTCTACATCATGTTCAAAGTACTATCTAGATTTGGAAATACCAGAGGTGCAAGAATTCAGTGCGAAGTGAGTGAGCTTCAAAAGTTTATACCTACATTGACGATTGATCTAAGCTGTATAAGTACATGGCTAACTGGTTCTTGTGCATGCAGTTTGCGCATTCAGCAAGAAAACCCTGTTCCAGAAAAAACTCCAGCTCAGAAGTTAGCCGCGAGTTGGCGAACAATTGAACAGCTAAAAAGCCTTGATCCAGAGGAGTATGACGAGGTAAATTAAGTTTATGCTCTTCCCGTGTGCAAAGTTATCTATTTCACTTACATATCTGTCTTCACTTGTAGGATACCAGTTTTTTGTGCAGAGTCTCCGTTGTAGATATAGATTGCAGCAGTGGTTGGTGTTATCTTGGTTGCGACACCTGCAAAAAGTCAATGTACAAAGCAAAATACAAGTGCAGCCGATGTGGCCCAATTAAGAGACCAATTCATTGGTATGCTGCGTGGATACATAGGTTCTCAATTTTTACTACTTGTTCAGTTCGTAAGTCACTAATTACCCGACTGCTGTTCTGGGCATGCAAGGTACAAGCTGAAGACGAGGGTGAAAGATGCCACCGGCGCAATGAGTCTGATGATCTTCTGTGAGGTGGCGGAGGAGCTGGTTGGTGTCTCCGCAGAGGAGCTCGTTGATGAGATTGAGGATGATGATGAGTGGTACACTCTGCCAGATGAAATAGAGGATCTTCTTGGATCGACCCACAATTTCCAAGTATTCGACAAGTATGGGAATGGGAGCTTCTCGGTGAGGTCAATCATGGACGATGTTAGCGTCCCAGTCCCTGCTGCGTCTACTACGAAATGCAAGGAGCCTGTCCCCAAGGGCAGCGTTGATGCAGCAGCCCCTACTCAATGCAAGGAGCCTAACCCTGAAGGCAGCCTTAACGCATCAGTCCCTACTACCACTACTCAATGCAAGGAGCCTGTCCCTGAGGGCAGCACTCTTACTATGGCTGATGCAAGGTTGAAGTCCAGTCGATTGCTGAAGCCTAACAAGCGTCTGCGAGGGGACGACTGGATCAACTAACTCATCAGGCCATTCCGTGACTTGTTTTAGTGTATCTAGGCTAATGCATCCTCTGGGATTAGGCAACGTGAGTCGATCTACCGGTTTAACCTATATGAAGGAACAACTCAATGTACTGCTGTGACTCGATCTAGTGTCAGTGCTGGGTCACAACCTGTTTAACCCTTTTGAACAAACAACTTTCTACTTCTGTGACTCGATCTAGTGTCAGTGTTGGGTGACATTTCGTAGCCGTTTAACCCTTTTGAACATTGCCTCCCTTATTACTGTAATGGAAAATGGGAGTGTTAACTGGTTCGCGTGCTTTGTTTCCACCTGTACGTACACGGTGCTCAAGAGAGTTTAGAAACCGTAAACACGCGGCAGGTAAAAACAAAGGAGGCTCCTAATCAGGTCCATCTGTAGATAGGAAGCTCCCATATGCTACAGCTTCACCATCAGCAATCATGTTTGCACTATGCAATCTTTTCAAAACTACATGTACACTATATTTTTGGACAAAGAGACTATTAAAAATGAAATTACACTAGGTTTAAAAAGTTTGACTTAGGACAACATTAAATGACATGAATTTTACCAGCGTGATGATACTCGAAGATGCTTAAAAATTGGACCTCTGCATCACGCATATGACCTCTTCAGGAATGAGTCTCCAAGAGACTAGCCAAAAGAATTTGTAAAATTAGAGATTTTAGCCATTATGTAAAACAGAATGGCTCCTAAAGATTAGCTAAACAAATCTCCACTTTATTTTCAAACCTTGCCACATCAATGCTTTGGACTTTTTTTTCCTCTCGCACCGATCCCGACGTGAGCCTATTTGATGTGGTCATGTCTGATCCAACAATTGAAATTTGTGTTTGCAATGATGCTGCAATTGCTGCAGCCAATGTTTCAGAAAGTCCTATCAATTCTTTTAAATCGTGTGCTAATAAGTTTCTTTCATATGTTGCTGAAGAGAAGGAGGAAACAAACATCATCGCTGATACTAATGCAATTATAGGCAACAATGTGCACAGGAATGAAGCAACTGAACATTTGCTAAAGCCGAGGACGGCTTTCCTTGAAGAAGGGGAGGATGATGAGGACATGGCTCATCAAACTATTACAGCCATCAATTCTGAAACGAAATGTCATTCCAGATATATTTCAGAAGGTAATGCTTTTGAAAAGAAGAACATTCAGTTTGGCTCTTTCTCATTTGTTGCAAATCATGAGAAGACATCAGAAGTGCTATCAGCTAGTCATGCCATGTTGTGCAACGTTTTCGTTGGGTCTAATATAAAGAAGCATGAGAATAATAGAGAAACGAGGCCATATGTTAAGATTGGATCGATGTTAGTGGAAATTGAGGAAGCTAAGGATCATATCCAGGTGGCCAAGACCTTCCCAAGGGCGTGGCACACCTTCCTTTCAAGTTCTACATGGCCTCAAGTCAATCAAATCACGAAATTGCAATATATGGAAGGTTCAAGTCAATTCGGACTCGTTTTGTGCAGCCAGACAGGCGCAGACGAGAAATACCATAACTCCCTCATACGGAGTCCGTTTGAGGTAAATAAATACTCTTTGGAAAGATAATTTGATAACCTTTCCAATGCATCCGGTCTCATTGTCAGATTCATCCCGAGGAAGATGCAGTAGTCGAAACAACTATCGGGTCCTGTTGAGTCCGAGTCTGTTTTGTGTTTCGGTCGAGTCGAACCATGTGTTGGCTGGCCTGCGTGCCATATAGCCTAGGGCCGGCGCCCCTGTAACTTAGAGTTGATTTTTATCATGTTTATGGTCGTGGTGTCCTCCAAGGAACCCTAGAGGCATTGCCCTCACCTATCGATTGAAGATTGCTGCCGTCGATCCCTTGCCGGTTGCTGAAGTTCGTGATCAGGCGATCCTTCTCCTGGGTACGTGCTGGAACCTCGTGTTCCCCTTCTCTACATCGTGCTCATCCGAGTCACGGGTTGGAGAGTTTATTGCTGGTTTGCAATTTCATCAAGTTCTTGTAAATCGGTCGTTATATATCTTGTTTCCTGCTACATTTAAGATTGCTAGTGGAGAACAAGTTATTGGAGATTGTTATCGCTCATTGCTGAATTGTTCAGATTGCTACTGCTGTTACAACTATTAGCTGCTGTGATTTTAGTTACAAGTGCACGAGCTATCTCTATTACTTGCATAATTCAGAGGGAAATATATTTGTTGCTTAGTACCGTGAAAGATTGGGACAAATATTGGACATTGCTAGGCGTGTCTTTATCATTTGGTATCAGAGCTCAGGTTGCTCACGGTACTTTGTGAAAGTGTTTGCTGCTGTTTTATGATGGGTGATTATAGCTTTGCAAATGAGATTAAGTTTGTGCCCAAACTTTCTTCAAGAGCTTCTCAATCTGAATATTATGAGTGGGAGGATGCTATGGAGGATTTTTTGTATGATCGTGGTCTTGAATCACACATGAAGATTCATTTTGCAAGGCGCACTTCTTCGAAATGTGTTTCTCAGTGGTGGATAAAGTTGCAGCAAAGACATGTTGATAGAGGTGAAGATCGTTGCAGCACATGGTCAGGCATGAAAAAGGTGTTACGGCGTCGCTATGATCCGCCAAATGAGAACACCTTCTCTCCAAAGAAAACTGTAGCTGCTGGTATTCAAAGTCCTTTTGACACCAGGCCAGTGATGCGTTCATCATGGATTGATTCCGTTGTTGGAGATGTGAATGAGCTGCAACAAGGTGCTACAACTAAAAGTGATCTTGCTGCAAATAGGTTGTCGCGTTGCAGCAAGGAAAAGTGTGATGTTGCTAAAAGGATTTCTCCGGATAAAGAGCATGGGAAATCTGCTGTTGTGTTTCCTAAATATTATTCCCCTAGTGAGAATCGAAAGAAAAATGGTAGTGTAAGGGATGTGCCAAAAGCTAATATTCTGAGTGGGATTTCCTCTACACCACTGAAGCATGTTAGGTCCTCAACTGTTGCTGGTCACAAAGGTAATTGCTGCCTTGATGAAGCTAAGAAAAGGCTGCATAAACTACAAGAACAGATCAAGCAAGAGAAAAAGGAGAAGAATGTTGCTGCTGAAATATTTCTTTCTCCTAAACTGAATGAAGAAGTCCATTCTAATGCCAATGAATCGAAAGATGAGACCCCGATAGAGGGCTTAAACTTGCTGGTCAAGAAGGATGAGAGTGCTAACAACACCGCTGCTCAAAAGGGACAGCGATGGAGTGTATTTCAATCTGAATGTACGATCAAGGATAAGGTATGTAAACTTGTTATTGATGGTGGGAGCTTTACCAACATGATTAGCAAGGATCTGGTGCAAGCATTATCACTATCGACATGGAGGCTTCCTACACCACACCATGTCAAGTGGATGAATCCTTCTGGAAAGCTGAAAATAACCCACAAGGTGCGAGTGAATTTTTCTGTTGGTAATTATATTGACAAAGTGGAATGTGATGTAGTGCCAATGGATGTTTGTCATTTACTGTTGGGGAGACCGTGGGAGTATGATCTGAATGCTACACATGAAGGCCGCTCCAACTATTATTCTTTTGTCCATAAGGGAGTGCATCATGTTCTCAAGCCAGCGCAAGAGTGTGCTATAATGGCTGAAGTGTTTCCCGCTGTTACAAAGACGAAGGCCTCTAAAATTATCCCAAAGACGGGGACGTCTTTGCTTCAAGGAGGGGAGAATGATGTGGTCATGTCTGATCCAACAATTGAAATTTGTGTTTGCAATGATGCTGCAATTGCTGCAGCCAATGTTTCAGAAAGTCCTATCAATTCTTTTAAATCGTGTGCTAATAAGTTTCTTTCATATGTTGCTGAAGAGAAGGAGGAAACAAACATCATCGCTGATACTAATGCAATTATAGGCAACAATGTGCACAGGAATGAAGCAACTGAACATTTGCTAAAGCCGAGGACGGCTTTCCTTGAAGAAGGGGAGGATGATGAGGACATGGCTCATCAAACTATTACAGCCATCAATTCTGAAACGAAATGTCATTCCAGATATATTTCAGAAGGTAATGCTTTTGAAAAGAAGAACATTCAGTTTGGCTCTTTCTCATTTGTTGCAAATCATGAGAAGACATCAGAAGTGCTATCAGCTAGTCATGCCATGTTGTGCAACGTTTTCGTTGGGTCTAATATAAAGAAGCATGAGAATAATAGAGAAACGAGGCCATATGTTAAGATTGGATCGATGTTAGTGGAAATTGAGGAAGCTAAAGATCATATCCAGGTGGCCAAGACCTTCCTAAGGGCGTGGCACACCTTCCTTTCAAGTTCTACATGGCCTCAAGTCAATCAAATCACGAAATTGCAATATATGGAAGGTTCAAGTCAATTCGGACTCGTTTTGTGCAGCCAGACAGGCGCAGACGAGAAATACCATAACTCCCTCATACGGAGTCCGTTTGAGGTAAATAAATACTCTTTGAAAAGATAATTTGATAACCTTTCCAATGCATCCGGTCTCATTGTCAGATTCATCCCGAGGAAGATGCAGTAGTCGAAACAACTATCGGGTCCTGTTGAGTCCGAGTCTGTTTTGTGTTTCGGTCGAGTCGAACCATGTGTTGGCTGGCCTGCGTGCCATATAGCCTAGGGCCGGCGCCCCTGTAACTTAGAGTTGATTTTTATCATGTTTATGGTCGTGGTGTCCTCCAAGGAACCCTAGAGGCATTGCCCTCACCTATCGATTGAAGATTGCTGCCGTCGATCCCTTGCCGGTTGCTGAAGTTCGTGATCAGGCGATCCTTCTCCTGGGTACGTGCTGGAACCTCGTGTTCCCCTTCTCTACATCGTGCTCATCCGAGTCACGGGTTGGAGAGTTTATTGCTGGTTTGCAATTTCATCAAGTTCTTGTAAATCGGTCGTTATATATCTTGTTTCCTGCTACATTTAAGATTGCTAGTGGAGAACAAGTTATTGGAGATTGTTATCGCTCATTGCTGAATTGTTCAGATTGCTACTGCTGTTACAACTATTAGCTGCTGTGATTTCAGTTACAAGTGCACGAGCTATCTCTATTACTTGCATAATTCAGAGGGAAATATATTTGTTGCTTAGTACCGTGAAAGATTGGGACAAATATTGGACATTGCTAGGCGTGTCTTTATCACTATTCGACGAAGCCCAGAGCATCGACACCAACGCGGGGCATCGCCTGCACGACGCCGACGTACGTGACCCGGACATCGCTTCGACGTCAACAACCAGGATCCACCTCCGATTGTCCTCCATCACCTGCAAGTCCCTCTCCACTGCACCTCTTGCTCTACAAGTGCAGATTACTGCTCTGCAATTGACTTCTCTTTCTCTGCAATGTGAATCTCTGCAATTGGAGCTCTCAGTACCACGACTGCATTCTCCCTCTCAGAAACAGTTTCCTCGCACCTTGCAACTTCGGCCTCAACATCCAGCGATGGAACGGAATTAACGTTCTTGAGATCAAGCAATTGCTTCGCATTGTGGGCAGACCGCGACGCAGTGGCCTCCACCATCCCGATCAACATCAAAATGGGAAACTGATGGTTAGATTGGAGAGGAAATACATGAGAAATAACACCATTAAAAAGGGTCTCTTGAGTACTGAGTAGTGGCGTCAGTTTGACAACAATTTTGGATTCATAATGGGAAGAAGGGCTTAATGGCTGCGTGACTGTTCTGCTAAGTAATGCAAATGGAAAACTGAGGAGAGTTTGATTTTGGGCTGGCAGTTTCGCCTCTGGATGAAATGTAGGAGGAAGCCGAACATGGATTTTGTCCATTGTGGATGACGGATGGTGGTGACGAACTGAAGAAAAAAAATTGATGGACCGGATTATTTAGGTGATGTGGCGCAGTGAGGATTGAGCTTTAGAAAAGTGGGTATGGCTTATATAGATATTATGGATTTGTTATATGTCTAAAGTTAATTTTGCTGAAGCTTCTATTGGTTGACCGGACTGCTTGCAACAAGTACAAGACATTCTCTCTCTTTCCAGATCCTTTACGACAAGAGGGTGTTACCATTATTGTGACCACTCCTTTTACTTCGAGCAGATAAAGTTGTCATGGTTCAATGTCTGTGTTCGTGTTTATACTTTACAACCAGAAATGCGTCCAGAAATGATATCTCTATCTGACATGAATTCTGCATTACCACCCAACCATTTCCTTCGTTTCAATGTTTGCCTCTATTCTATAATTCTTGGAGGAAAATTCTGGCACGGTGTAAAGTTTAGCCAGTTATGCGAAGATCCAGATCAATCCCCTGCAGCCACAAGAGTGTTGTTTCACATGATCAAACTAAAAAAAAACATGCTCAAACCCAAACCTTTTCCCGTTAAGACTATGTTTTTTGAGTTTTCATACAACAGGCTCAAAGTATCTTCGTTGCTTTAGTAAGGATAAATGATGTGGGGAATCTCTCTTTTCTTGGTATATGGCTCTATCATCCTGAACTGAACTCAATAAGGCGGCGCTTCAATGCACGCTTGAAATGTTGGTTATGTCTTCCTACATGTCGTGTCTTTGAAAAGAGTCAGACAGCGACCGATCGACTACTCCTATGACCAAACGGTAGCTGCTCTCGAGTACATTCCTGATAGTGCAGCATGTATGAATCATATCAGTTGCTAGCTTCTAACAACACTGGTTGTTTCGTTGCCCTTTTGTTAGAAAGATACGCGTTAATAACAGCTGAATATCTGAAAGGATTGATAACTAAGCTATCTGATTGTCGTTGTACAGACACAGATTAATTGCTATTGTTGGAGAAACCAATGTCCCGGTCATGTTGTAGAGATCTAAAGTAAAAAATAATCTAGTTCTCTTCATCAGCATAGCTCAGCTTAGAATGCAGATTATAGCACCTAACTCTCCCACTTATTATGGTTTACATGAACATAAATGGTCCGTATCCATGTGCCTGCTGGACCTAACAAACTGGTTCGACGGCAAATTAAAGTAACATTTGTAGTTGCCTAGCCTAGCGCTCGATGCCCGAGCGGTCAGCGGAGATGCTCCGGAGCGTTGCTCCCGTGAGCGCGCGACCCGGGTTCGAGGCACAGGCACCCGCGGCACTGTAGCTCGCTACAATGTCGCACGCACTGTAGCACATGTGGCTGAAATATGCCACGCTGCAGTGCGGAGTAAAAAAATCCCCTCGTTCTCCCCGGGTCAAAGCACATGGTAAAGACTCGCGCCGGAGCTCACAACGGCCAGCTGAGTCCCTGTGTACAATCGGGGAGGAGGTTCGGGGGTTTTCTCGACCTGCGTGAGAGGTTATTCTCCTTGGTAAAATGCCGTTGGGGGCGGTCTTCCCCCGGCAGGTCGAGTTTTTAAAGTAACATTTGTAGTTGCGATACAGTCTTCTAATATTCGGCCAAATGATATAGGAACGAGTACCCCCGGGAAACAGGTCCTTCCCTGAAGTCGAAAAACCAAATGAGTTCACATTTTTTTTTCACATGCTTCTCTATATTTTTGTTTTACATAAGTTCTTTATTGAACGACTTTGTTCTTTTTGCTGTAGCACGTTTTGGGGTGAGCAGTCTATTATATTTCTAAGTTCTTTATTGAAAAGATTTTGTTATTTTTGCTTTAGTGCTTTTTATTGGGAAGTCCATTTGTTTAGGTTACATAGAGATGCACGTTTCCGGAGCATGATACACCCGTAAAGAACTCATACTTTTCATAAGAATATGAGAGAGTTTGGAGGATAGCGTACAGAATCGGAGCGAGACCATAAAACTTTATGAGCAAACATCGATCAGTGCGTCCATGCATCTGAAGCGTATAATCATTTTTTTAGCAAAATTATACTATACATCAATATCACAAAACTGACGAAGACAAGATTTACAATCCCATTTGTCGCCTCTACAAGAACCAGCCATACATTTTCTCAAGAGAAGAGAGCGTATGCAACGTGATGCCTGTTTTACAGTATGCATTGTACACTACTACCAGTGCGTCATAACCAGAACCGATCAATATAAGTTCACATGAAGACGTGCAACGTAGAGTTGATCACGGTATCGGCAAGCAGCTTGTACATCTTCTCCGTCGGATGGATCGCGTCGAAGAACACGTACTTGTTGGCGTTTGTACATAGCAATGAGGTGCTAAGGCTGCAGAAGTAGCCTGCCTCGAAGAGCCCCGTCCCACAGCATCCTTGCACCGCGTTGTCAAATCCTGCTCACCAGAAAGTTAACGGAAACAGAAAATGAGTGATTAAAAACGTACAGCGTTTTCTTTCATGGCGACGAAACAATTTAACAAGTACAAACATAACGATGCTTGTAGAATTGAATTCCGCGCGCGTCACTAGTATGTTGCCGCATTAATTGAACATGAACCCCACAGCGCGCTACTACTAGATGGTTGCTAAGTATGGCAACGAAGCCGAAGCTGTTATTTCCGGCTCTTGTTCAGAGTCAGAGAGGTTATTCGGCGCTGTAAATCGAGCCCAACCAACACAGGCAGAGCAACTGCAAAACTGTGGGCAAGGCAAGAGTAGTAGACACAGCAGCACAGCGGCAAAAAACTTAATGAGACGAGACGAGGAGAGGCCACTGTTGAATTCTGCAACACAGCTGCAGCGTGTCGCGGCGGCAGGGCATGTGGCGCCCATGCCATCCGGCTCTCTCTGCGGCGCAGGCCGCGGGCAGCATTAACCCAGACGGACGACGGCATGAATGCGGCCGAGCTACCGCCTGCGTGCAGCGTGCATGGCCGTCTTGTGAGCCGAATCAATTGGTGAAGAAGAGTAGTAGTGTTCAGTGCTCACCGTAGTCGCCCGGCTTGTCGACGACGGCGGCGAGCAGGTCGTACGTGTCGGCGAAGACGAGCTGGAGTCCTGGAAGCTCCTTGTTGAGCTTTGCGACGAGGTCCCGGAGCTTGGCGTTGAAGCTCCGCGCGACGGCGTTGTACTCCTCGTTGCACTCGCCGCGGTTGCCCAGGCGCTCGGCGGGGAGGCAGCCCATGGGCGTGATCCCCGTGAAGTCCATCTTGCGGCCGCCCAGCTCGTGCACGCGGCGGATGGCCGCCTCGGCCAGGCCCAGCAGGTAGGCCTCGTACTCCGATACCGTGTACTCCATCCGCCGCGACGGCAGGTTGTAGTAGTTCTCGATGAAGTCGTTGGTGCCGATGCTCCAGATGTACAGCGCCTCGCCGACGATCTCCACCGCCGCCGCCTCGCCCTTGGCGATACGGAGCCGGTCCGTGTACTCCTTGAAGTAGGCCAGCTGCTCGCTCAGCGTGATCACCGACTGCATCGCCAGTTGATTTGCATTACGTGGAAGAAAGAATTAATGTTGGTGTTGAAGAAGACACAAGAACAAATAGTAAATAATTACCAGGACTCCGGCGGTGGCGTTGTCGAGGCCCGTGGCGGCGGAGGCGAAGGAGACGCCGGCGGCGAGCTGGTCGATGCTGCAGTTGGTGTCGAGGTAGGCCGGGATGGAGGGAGGCAGGCCGAAGGCCTCGGAGATGAAGTCGGTGGCGAGGCGGCCGTTGGAGAAGCGGCCGGTGGGGAGGCCGTCGGCGTAGTCGCGGCCGTAGGGCCAGAAGTTGCTCCGCGCGATCGTCGGGATGAAGTTGTTGTTGCCCGTGTCCACCGAAGAGTCGCCGAACACGATGATGGCCGGCACCTTCCCGGCCGACGCAACGCCGGCGAGGTGCAGCGACAACAAGATCAGCCACCACGGCCGGTACCTTTTGAGTGATGACATAGTAATAGCGAGTAGCTAGCTAGTGCTTCTAGCAAATTCCACAGAGCTAGGGAATATGAAATGCAGCACAGATTACGGCCAGCAGCTAGGGTGGTGTCATAGATATGCTGCGCAGGAGCGCACGATACGTATATAAGGTCGTTGCGTGGCTTCGTTAGGCCGGAAGAACTGGGGTTATGAACGAGTGCATTATTAGTGCCCTGCAGTCGCAACAACATGAGTACTAATGGCGCCGGCCGTGCGTGATGGCATTACGAAGGCGACGCTCCTCTCCTCTCTCTCTTGGGAGTGAAGTGAGAGCGAGAGGCGGTGAGAGGAGAAGCTTCTGCTCAACTGCATGTGAGGCTCTTAAGACCGCATTTAAGCGCCACTCAGTGTCTTTATGGGAGGGGCAATAGGATACTCAAGTAGTACTACTCATGACCTCCAGTTCCCTCTTGTTTTTGAATTCTCGATTAGTTGGACAAGCAACTTGACCATGTACCGCTACCTGTCCGTGAACGCGAAGCTAAAAATGGGTTCACGTCGAAAAACGTCTCCATATCTTTACTTTTATATAACATGTAAAAACGCGAGTTGATGGTGTCCCATTTGTCGTTGGTCTTCCATCTTCCAACATTTTGCCGATAGGTGGGCCCACCCTCAACCGAGCGACCACACGTATCTGACCGCATCCCCGTTGCCGCCGACTCCCCTCTCCCTCCTCCCAGCCGCGCGCTTGCTCCGCCTGCTAGTGAACTCTCTGCCCTCGTGTCGTCCTCCTCCGCTTCTACTATTGTGAGCTTGTAATCACAACAACGGACTCGCTGCGCTCGCTTCCGCTTGCTCAATACAGCACCGTCTCGCCCACCCCACGCCTGCTTCCTCGGCACAGCGCCATATCGTCTGCCGCGTATCCAGATGACTCCTTAGGAGGTAGACCCAGGCGGTCGCGCATCACAGCGCTGCGAGCTTTTGCCCCATCATCAAGGCCGCTGATGGCGATGCGATGGGCGGGAGGACTGAAGAGGGGAAAACAGAGGAAGATCCCTGCAAACCGGAGCGATCCCCACCTCACCTTCATCGGCCGGCTGCCTCCTTCACCGATGCAGTCGCTGATGCCGCCGACCTTCATCGAGTCATCCGCTGCCTTCTTCACCGGGTCATGTGAGTCGCTAGATCTTGGCAAATTTTAGTTGCTCAGGCCACCACGGCAGGTTCGAGAAGGTATGGCCCACCTCCCAAATTCAAATTCTGCCTAGCGCGATTTATTAAATAAATTGTTGCCTACTCCAATATTAATTCTACGTTTGCAGCATGAGTGAGCCTGCACGTGAGTGGGAGTGTTAGAGTATATGAATTGGCTATCCTTCATTGTCAGCTTAAGCTTTTAGGTAAGTTAGTTAGTGCGTGCAACTAAATACCAATCTTTTTATAGTGAAGATTTTATACTTGTATCGATCAACTTTGAACTGTTGTGCTTATACCACCACTTGGTCTTTAGTAAATCTGCTTGATTAATGCAGATGATAAAATATCATTATAGACATATTGTTTGAAAAACAATAAAGGCTAAGATTTTCGGTTACACATTCAATATATATATTCTTTGAAACGGTAAGCCAAACCAAAACCATGCACTTTGCTGTGTTCTACATTCATTGACATTAGCGAGGAGCAGGCTGACTAAAGTTTGTGACTTTTTTTCATGCTGCCAATTAATAATTATCTACGGGTCTTTTTCGTCATATGATGAACCACCAGTCACCAAACATACGTCCTGTACATTAGACTAGAGAATAGTTACATGATGGAAACATTGTGGCAGGCTAGCAGCCACTTTGAAATTCTCAACTACTCCCTCTTGAAGCAGGCTCTACATACATATGATTAGTGAATAATCCAGTGATCGACGGCAGGCTCTACATACACAGTAGCAGCCACTCAGGACAGGAATTGTCAACTAGCAGTCTTAGAGAAATAGTCAAATGATGGATACATTGTGGCAGGCTTGCAGCCACTCGGAAATTCTAAGACTCAACTACTCCTCTTGAAGCAAGGCTCTACATAGATATGATTAGTGTATAATAATCAGTGATTGACACACTGTAGCAGCCGCCAGCCAGCCACTCTGGAATGGAATTGTCAACTAGCGGTCTTGAAGTAGGCGAGCATGGTGTAGACCGTCTGCAGCATGGACGGCACGAAGATGAGCGCCGCAGCTGCGGCGAGCGAGACGGCCACCCAAGGCGACGGGAAGAAGTGGAGCACGAAGCTGCCGCACCAGCCGCTGACGCGCCGGCTCCGGTGTCGCGCCACGGCGTCGAGCATCTGGGCGTACTCGTCGGGGAGGCGCGCGCCGACGGTCTCCTCCCCGAGCTCCCGGAACAGCGCGACGAGCTCGGCGTCGCTGCGGCGCGTGGTGGCGAGGACGCCGCGGCGCCGGAGCATCGTCGCGTCCTGCGGGCACCGGACCAGGCCCTCCATCCGCGCCACGTGCGCGGTCACGGCGGCGCCGTGCGCCCAGGAGAAGTGCTTCTCGAAGGCCAGCATGTTGTGGAGCACCGCCGCGCTGTACTCGTGCACGTGGAAGCACGGCACGGTCATCACGGCCACCGCGCTCGCCGGGTGCCGCCAGAACCGCATGTCTAGGCACGACGACGACGGCGAGGTCGTCGGACGGAACCACACCGCCGAGCGCCGGAGCTCCGAGTAGCAGGGGAAGAGGCGCTCCGACTCCTTCTTGATCCGGAGCAGCTTCAGCGGCGTGGAGAGGATGCAGTACTTGTCCCTGGGCACGCGGGACCAGTGGAAGAGGTGCAGCACGTGTTGGAACTCGACCTCGCCGGCGTCGGCAGCAAGGCGCGTCCGCCTCGGGCAGATGTCGTCGAAGCAGCCGAGCACGAGCTCCTCGACGGGGCGCCGAAGCTTGAGGTCGGCGCAGAAGGCGGCGAGCATCTTGACGGCGGCGAAGGGCACCTGGTTCTCCAGCACCAGCATGTCCAGCTTGATGTCGTCGGCGTGCTGCGCCACGGCCATGTGCAGGATGAAGTACTCCCGGCCGATGGACGCCGCCCGCGCCACGCTGTCGGCGTCGTCGCCGGCGCCGGCCTTGCTCAGCATCGTGCTCACTACCAGCAGGAAGCAGCTGTCCAGCAGCAGCATCTCCAGGAACCTGTCCTCATCGTCTAGCTCCAGCGCCTCGCCGTCGCCGGCGGCGAACTCGTCGCGGAGGCGGCCGCGCTCGGCGGCGAGCGCCGCCACGTAGCGCTCCGCGTCGAGGCCGCACTGGTCCTGCAGGTAACGGAGGAACGGCAGCTTGGCGCCGTCGTGGAACGGGAGGCCGCGGTCGCCGCGGTGGAAGGGGCCGATGGCCACGGCGCGCACGGCGTGGAGCGCGTCGACGCGCGGCGAGCGGGTGCGCGGCCGGAGGATCGTGCCGGACCGCTCGCCCAGGTACCACAGCATCGGCGTCCGCGAGATGAGGTCCTTGAGCACCGCCGTGTTCACCGTCGCCGACGTCAGCTTGCGCAGCCACTTCGCCCTCGCTTCGTCGTCGGCCGGGAACGCATCTCGCCGCGCCTCTCCGTCGGCGGCGTCAGCCGTGGCGACGACCGTTCCCACTTTCGAGTCCGGCGAGATGTCGATGAGGTGGTAATCACTGTTCGCCATTGTGCTTGTTCTGTCCTAGGCAGGTTCTGTCCTTCTTTGTTGGAAACAGCATCTAAATCATTCCATTCGTTTTGTATTCACCCGGGAGCTGTGCGCAGATCAAGACGTCGGAAGAAGTCTACAGATCAGTAATAAATTTCTAAAGTTTTGATTGAAACCTCCAGAACTAAAATCAAATTTGATTACCGCATATTATTGACAGCAAAAGTACAAGAGATCTGCCGGGCAACTCGATTTCACGTGCTGTGTGATGTCATTGTAATCTCCAAAACCCAGAGTGGGACCATAACATTCCTTCACATTGGAACTTCTTTCTTACCAAACGACACCTAAATATATTTTGATATCGTGGTATTACAGCTGACGGGGCCTCCAAGTTGGGGCAGTATGTGACAAAGAAAGAGACACGCCATCGTTATATCAGTTAGTACAACTGGAACTGGAATGAAACTTTTCAAATTGCAGTGATTTTTTGGTGAAATTTCACTTATTCGGTGAAATTTCACGAATTCAGTGATTTTTGTTGGCAATTTTTTGTTTATTCCAGTTTTCCATCCATGAAGGAAAAAACCTTAATTTCTCGTAAAGACTTTCAGTTTTATTTTTACATTATATATAACATCTACATCCAATCCCTAAGGTAGAATGGCACGCTCAACATTTATTTTTCCATTTTTCACCATCGATGACTTGTGGGCCTCCTGTCCCCAGAGGATGAAATTGACAGGGAAAAAAAAGAGGAGCTCGTGTATGGATGACCTCTTATAGGCGTGCAATCGCCCGCTAAACTATTAGCTTAGAATGCAGTGGATGCTACGATACATATTCTACTTCTGAAAAAAAAAAGGTTCAAATTCGAGGAAACTATTTGGAGGAGCTTTAAAATGAATTTAGGGAACTCGTGAGTTCATGTAATTTCCATCCTTGAATAGAAGTTTATTCCATCTGGAGAAACAACAAACCCTTGTTGTCCAAAACGAGAGATATCTCACCTCCATGAACATGACTTTGGGGAAATATCTCTCGTTTTTGGATAATGTTCATTTTGGGTTCTTTCTGATCATCTAGGAGAGATTGTCAAGGTTTGGTCCATGACCTTCTTACATCATTGGGCGAGCACCTTTCTGAATGGCAAAAAAAAAACTAGTGTGGTGTTGTTGACCTCAACGGCAGCTTTTTAGATTTAAAACGAGAGATGTTTAATATGTAGGCAATATTAAATATTTTATAGGCAATGACAGAAAGAGGTAGAATGAGAATGACACGACACATTTGTCTGGCGTGTTCGTTCTGCTAACACAGTGATTATTTTTTTCAACCCGAGATTTATTTGTAGTCCTAATATTTCTTGGTGGCCGTGATGCCAAGATTTTTTTTTTGTCCAAACGAAGATTTTCAACCCAAGTTTTTGTTTTGTTAGGAATGCGTCTCACCATATGTGCGTGCCGTATTTTTTTGTGTGGGCTCTAGGCTGTTGTCTTGTTGGCCAATGTTAGACGGGCTGTTTCACTAGATACAGAGGTGACGGGTCCTTCTGTTCTGTTTGGTTTTGATGGCCAATGTTAGACGGGTCCTCCGTCTTGTCGGCCTTTGCTCTCCGGCGCCGGCATGAAGCTTGTGGAGAAGTGGTCCTTCTGCGGACCTGTTCAGGGGAGCTTGTCGGCAATTCTTTCGCCGTCTGTGCAAAGGAGTTGCTGGCTTTGTTTCTGTTGATACCTCTCATCGCGTGGAGACACAAAGGGAGTGCGACGTCCCTCGTCGCGCATCGGGACCTGATGCTCCTGATGATTTCTCGATGGACGCGTTTTGTGTGCTGGGTATAGATGTAGGGGCGTTCGTGTGCGTTGGAGTGCGTCGGCGTGAGTCGGCGTGGTTTACGTGTACGAACAGATACTACATTTATATTCAGATTTGAGAGGTTCAAAAAAAAAAAAAAGATACAGAGGTGACGGGTCCTTCTTCTGTTCTGTTTGGTTTTGATGGCCAATGTTAGACGGGCTGTTCCACTAGATACAGGGTGAGGGGTCCTCTGTTCTGTTGGGTTTTTTAATGGTTGAACATTTGTTCACATTGGTCCTTCAAATTACATCAATAATTGTAGTATATCCGCTGTAAAGTTACTTCTATAGTCAGGACACGATTGTAACCTCCTGTCCGCACTAGTGCTTGATATATGTTATAAAAAAACTTTCTGCAATTTTACATATTTTGTAACTGTAGAGGAACAGATATCTCATAGAAACACATGCAATGCTTTGTTCAGAATTTCGTTAGCTACTATCTTGTATGTTGCCTGTGATGGATGAACAGCATCAAAGAACACATATCTATTCGCGTCTTGACATGTAAATGCTTGGTTTATGCCGCAAAGTACCGATGTCTCGATGAGTCCTGTGCCACAGCAACCTTGCACTGCATTCTCAAATCCTGCTCATCGTAAAGGAAGAGAAAAACTATGAGAAATATTAGAAAACTGTGTCTAAGTCATATTACAATTACGCTGTTGCAACTGTTATCTGCCAACTGTTTTCCCTCGTTAATTCCATAGAAGGTCTTCATATGTTTTTAACATGATATATATTATCGACTATTATACGGTTTTTAGCAATTAACTAAAATACAAGTTTAATTTGAAAGCAAAGAAAAACCTAGAAGTTCAACAATACATTATTCATTCTCGGAACCTAATTTCACAATAAAATTTATACCTATGTGGCGCAGGTACAGATCTATGAAGCATTATATTAGCAGTGGCTCCAAACGACTTACCATACCGGGAGGGGTTGGCAACAATAGAGGCCACCATGCTGTACGTCTCGCTGTACACCACCCGCGCGCCGGGGAGTTCGCCATTGAGTTTCCTCAGGGCCTCCTGCAGCTCGTCGTTGAATCTCCTTGCCACCTGGTTGTACTTCTCGTTGCACTCGCCCGGCTCGTCGTGGTTCAGCGTCCTCGCGGAAGGAATGCACCCGAACGGCGCAAGGCCAGTGAACGCGATCTTGCGTGCCCCGAGATTATAGAGGTCGCGAATGGCTGCGTCGGCAAGGCCGACGAGGTAGGTTATGTACTCCGGCGCATTGTACTGGGCGCGGCGGACTGGAAGGACGAAGTAGTTGACGATGAAGTCGTTGGTGCCGATGCTGAAGATGTATAGGGACTCGGCGATGATCTCGTTTGCCAAGGACTCGCCCTTGGCCATCTTAAGCTTCTCCTTGTACTCCTTGAAGTACTCCAGCTGCTGGCTCAGCGGGATAACATGCTGAAGTCAATTAGGACAAGTTAATGACAATTTACCAGCTTCCGTCACATGAAAACATTTTCTTTGAAAAATAAGTTTATTATTCGGATAAATTCTCAGATGCACGCTCTTGTTACTGACATTTACTGCAATCAGGATATATGAACCTTCAGTCTGTCTATGCATATCCCAAAACATATATTTTTGCGTTTTATATGGCAAATATTATACATTTAGGCAAATCCTCTAGAAGCAAAATTGTCAGACTGAAACAGTTTTTCTATAACTCTATGTATATGCTACCCCAAAAGCAGGTAATAAAGTTTTCAGTACCTCTGCCTACGCACTCTTATTGGTTTCCATCTTTACATATCCTTAATAATGTCAGGTAATAGCTATGCGGGGAAAATGTCCGTTAACCAAAAGCAGAAAAAATCAAGTAAATTGAAAGACTTAGGTGAACCCTATTTAGTGTACATCCATGTGATAGCATATAACATCATTTATGATATGTATGAAGATAATCGAATAAACAAACATTTAGATCACTCTTTAAATTGAAGATTAGAATTTTATCCTCTTAAATTTGCGTGGCATCTGTGCAACAATACTAGCTATAGGTCCATGTCTTGAACATTTGCAGGATCAACAATTAATAGTTTTGCCTATTTATTTCAGGGACATATTTTAGTACGCACCCTGCATTAAGGATGATGCATATCCATTGGATAAATCCTATACAAATTTATAAACATGTGAAAAACAATTGTTGACATACTATCTTAAATGGACACGTGACATTTCACTGTCATAGGTAACTATTTTGGGATACGTAACCGAATATGAAAAGAATGTAGCACACTAATTGCCTACCCTCAAAGAAATTCAACTTAGCAGTAACCTTGGAGAAACATAGTACAACAACAGACCAATTGTCAAACGATCGCCACAGGACATTCAACGGATAACTGTTTGGGACAGTTACGGATTGAACATCTAACAGAGCGAATTGATTACAAAGATACAACTCAAGAGTAAACACCCACCACGCCGTGTCTAATATTCACATTATAGACACAGTCCGACCCTATGACTGGATCATCACCTATGTATTCTACTATGCAGTGCAGTATTATTACTTCAAAACAAAATTATTATATCATGAAATTGTATCGGATACTGATAAGTTATAAAGAGCCATCCCCAATCATACATTGAAAGTCATGACTTGACACTACCAAATCGCCTGTCCCAAGAAGCAATGGTGCACTTCTACTGTGAAATTTTTTTTGGTGAGGAATCAAACAATTTACTCCTAAAGCCATACTAACAAAAGATAGAAATTTACTTACAGGGATTTGAGCTGTTAAATCATCCAGCCCGGTTCCTCCGGAGGCAAAGGTAACACCTGAGGCGAACTGGTCCATCGTGAAGCTCGTATCAAGGTAGGCTGGCACGGACGACTTTAATCCGAACGCCTCGGAGAGGAAGTCCGTGACAAGGCGGCCATTGGAGAACCTTCCGGTGGCGACACCACTGTCGAAATCGCGTCCGTAAGGCGGGAAGTTGCCCTTGGCGATGGTTGGTATGAAGTTGTTGTTGCCGGCATCGACCGTGGAGTCCCCGAACACGATGATCGCCGGCACCTTGCCGCTAGTGGCCGTGCCTGACGACGCCAGAAAATGCAGGACGAGAAGCAGCAGGCAGTAGTGCAGGCGTTGCGAGAACATGTTCACTTGCAGCTCCGAACTGAAAGCAAGCGGCGCTAGGAGAGTGGCGTTTGAAGGGCTGTTCGTAATTTGTGAAGTGCTGGGACTTTGGTGCTCACATATATATAAGCACGACTTTATACAGTGATGGATCAGTTACACGTATCTATCGAGAACAGGGAACGACGTCGCTCGCAGACACCTGTATACCTGCGCAATACACACGTTCGCATTGCCTATGCAACGCCACCGAAAGTGAGAGCTGAGGTTTTTTTTTTTTTTTCATTCCATCTGATTTTGAGGCGCTAATATGATACTAAAACATTTATTTGTGCAGCAACATATTTATTGTCCATGATAACGTTGTGACACATCTGAATGACTATCCACCAGCTATAGGCTGGATACATCGTCCTGAGATATCCTTTTCTTTTTTTTCTGCTATGACGTTCTGGGATACCCAGTCAGATATGACAAGATTTGGCTGGTAGATATTTGGACATATATTTTTTTTCTCTAAGTTTCCATCAAGAATTTGTGACGCACCTCCACTTGGAGATAGAACTATTCGAACTAGATCCTAGTTTTTGTAAATACTAACAAAAGTTAAGTTACTACTGAGAAATTTTTGGCGACAAGCAAGGACTGATGAGTCGCGACAACGCTTTGGTCACAACGCAAATCAACCTCAGCTAGTCTGGCCCTCAAAAAAAAAAAAAAAAAACCTCAGCTAGTCTGGCCGCCGCGCTTCTTCTTCCATGCGGTGTTTGTGTTCTCAGTTGAGGAATATATATAGACTAGATAAGCTGACGCGCTCTGTTGCGCTTATGAAAATTCCTAAATCTTTGAGGGCTTCAAGCAATTTTTTTGCAAATAAACGTACTTGTGCTCATAAAAATTGCTAAATCATTAGGGGGCTGCTGACAATTTTTTGCAAAGAAACGTATTTTTATTGGTGAAAGAAACTTATCCGAAGTGTTTGTTGTAAAACAACGTAATTCTTCCATGTTGGGCCGTGAACGGCTCGTGAATGCGTCGGTGAAGGAGCTCGCATGAAAATCATGCCCAGCACGTTTGGTTGACCTTGATGTGGGCATTTTTCTTTTTGATGTATAGTCAACAAAAGGTATGTGCAAATAGAGACATTGCGACCCACGGCCCAGCACAACCGACCACCTTACCTGACCTGAGGGACGTGAGAGGTGACAACAAAAATGTAGGGGACATGTCTTCACTGGAAGGTGGTCACATAGGTTAAAATTCTATTTTGAGCGATGTGCTGCCATCAAAAGGTGCCCATGTAGATCAAAATGCTATTTAGGGTGTGTGTTGCACATAGGCCAAAACGCTGCGAGGGGAGGGATTAATAAAATCAAGCAATGTTTCTCGTGCGGCATGAGGGAGCTAGATGCTGGAAATACATAAGTCAATTACAGAAAAGATTACGTCACTTTGAGAGGTTCCGAATAAAATTTATATTGAACATAATAGCTCTCATAGAGGTAATACATATTTGTTCAATATCTGAATACTAGAATAGAAAAAAGTCTCTATTATTAAAGTCTAATACTACTACTATACCCTTGACATAATCAAAACCCTATAAATGAGAAAGTTGGACCAACTAACACTAGAGACTCATTTATGAACAAGAAATGCTGCAGATACTTGTTTTTGCTATAGCAACAAACACATGAAAGATCTACAAAACAAGCGTAGCAAATGCAAGGGACCATGAGATGCTCTATTAATTAGGATCTCTATATTAGATGAGCGAACATTTGTTCACACCGGTCCTTCAAATTACATCACCAATTGTAGCATATCCACATTGCTCCTATAGTGAGGACTCGATTGTATCTCACACGAATGCTCGCTATATCTGAAAAAGACTCATACAACTTTACATATTTGGTTACTGTAGGGGAACAGGTATCTCATAGAAACACTTGCAATGCCGTTTTAAGAAATTCGTTAGCTGCAATCTTGTAAATCGCCTCTGATGGATGAACTGAATCAAAGAACACAAATCTATTTGCGTCTTGACATGTAAATGCTTGGTCTATGCCGCAAAGTACTGATGTCTCCATGAGTCCTGTGCCACAGCAACCTTGCTCTGCATTCTCAAATCCTACTCATCATAAAGGAAGAAAAAAAACAATGTGAAACATTTTTTGAGACGAACAGCAAGGGAGCCATTTTTATAAATTTTAAAAGGTTTATTCTGTACATGTACTTGTTATCAATGTGAAACATTGGAAAACTGTGCCTAAGTCATCCGTGGCACTTGTTATCTGCCAACTATTCTCCGTCATTAGCATATCGATCTATTGCATGGTTTTAAGCAATAAAATAGAATAGAATTATATTGATTTGAAAGCAAAGAAAACTCTAGAAGTTCATTCATTCTCCAACCCAATTTCAAAGCAAAATTTGTATCTTTGTCACAGGTTCAGATCGATCCATGTAGCATGAGTAGTGAATCCAAACGCGCGACTTACCATATTCGGAAGGGTTGGCAAGAATAGAGGCGACAACGCTGTACGTCTCCGCGTACACAACCTTCGTGCCGGCGAGGTCGCCATTGATCTTCCTCAAGGCGCCCTTCAGCTCGGTGTTGAACATCCTGGCCAATTGGTTGTACTCCTCGTTGCACTCGCCTGGCTCGTCGTGGTTCAACGTCCTTGCCGAAGGCATGCACCCGAACGGCCCAAGGCCGGCGAACGCGATCTTACGTGCCCCGAGATTGTATAGGTCGCGAATGGCTGCGTCGGCGAGGCCGACGAGGTAGGTGATGTACTCCGGCGCATTGTGCTGGGCGGGGCGGACTGGAAGGACGAAGTAGTTCACGATGAAGTCGTTGGTGCCGATGCTGAAGATGTATAGGGACTCGGCGATGATCTCGTTTGCCAAGGACTCGCCCTTGGCCATCTTAAGCCTTTCCTTGTACTCCTTGAAGTACTCCAGCTGCTGGCTCAGCGGTATAACTGACTGTAGTCAATTATGACATGTTAATGACAATTCACGAGCTTCCGTCACTGAAAACATGTTCTTTTTTTTTGATGATGAAACGGTCATTTTAAGTTACTGGAATAAATTTATTCTGAGAGGTTTGTTCTTGGTACTGGCATTTTCTGAAATCAGGATATACGAACCTTCAGTTATCAATACCTGTCTGTCTAGATATATCCCAAAACACATCTTTGAGAGCGTAGTTTCTATTATAAATATTATAGATTATAATTTTAATTATAAGTTACAAAGATGTAATAAGCATTTCCAGTTGCATTGTTGCCAGACTGACTTTGTTTGTCTATAACTCTAATTGTTGCCAGACTGACTTTCCTATAACCATGTAGTAATATTTTGCCAAGAGTGAAACTTGACTTTCAAACAAACATGTCCAATCAACTCTCGCTACTGTATGCATTGCACTCTCTACTGCACAAATATCTGATATTCATTCCAGCGATCACATCAAACAAACGTATCAAACAATTTATCTTTTATCTTTTACATGTTCAAATGTAACATACATTATAAGTAATGAAATATAAAAATTTTATGCATGAACTCGAAAAGAGAAGAAAACTTCTATACGTTGTTCATATTTTGTCCCTTCTATTTTTTATTTACTCATCTATTAACAGAATTCAAACACGGATATATTTCTTTACAGGTTGGACCGTTCATCATCCCGATAAATATGACTAAATATGTACATGCTTCCCAAAAAGTTTTCAGTAACTCTGTCTATGCACTAATTATTTTAAAACAGTTTACATATCCTGAAAAATGTCAAGTAATATCTACGCAGGGTAAATGTTTGTTAAGAAAAAATAGAAGGAAAAAGTCCATTTTACTCCACCGAACAATTCTTGTTTTTTTTACCAAACTCCTCCGAAAAATTCAATTTGTCTGTTTGACACCCTAAACAAAATGATGTCTGTCCCCCCCCCCCCCCCCCCCCCCCCCCAAAAAAAAATCCACTCGATGCAATATACACCTTACTGAAGTTTGTCTTTTTGTTTTTCGGTCTACAGGTGGAATTTTCGGTTCAATTTGCTTGATGATAGTTCTCACGAGAACACATGTTAAAATAATTGTGACATATTTTTCTTTATACCGTTTACATAGTTTAATTGCAATTACCCATATATGCATACAAATGATATCAGAAAAATAATTTAAAATTATTTTTACATAGGTTATTGTGAGAACTATGATCGTGCAAAATTTGAACTTCAAATTCCACATGTAGACCGAGAAACAAAAAAAGACAAACTTCAATAAGGTGTATATTGCTCCGATTTGAATTATTGGAGGGAATAAAGTGAGCCATCATTTTATTTAGGGCGTGAAACGGACAAACGGAATTGTTTGAGGTAGTAAAATATACTTTTTCCAAAATATAATAATCATGTACATTGATAAACATAGCTGCACCTCATATATAATGTACATCAATATGATAGAATATGACATCATTTATATAGAAACCACCCGACGTCTAGATCACTCTTTAAATTGATGGTTGAAGTTTTATATATCATCTTATTAAATTTGCATGTCATTGATGCAGCAACAACACTAGCTCCATGTCCTGTACATATTTAATTATTGCAGGATCAATAATTTATAGTTTTGCCTATTTGTTTCAGTGGCATATTTTTGTACTTACCTTTACTTTAAGGATGATGCTTTCAATGGATATACAAACTTGTAAACATGTGAAAAAACATACTTGTAAACATGTATGCCTTACGAAGCAAGGTAATTTATCTGAAATGGACATGTGACATTTCATTTCGATAGGTAATTATTTCGATCGGGACATGCAACCAAATATATGAAAATAATGTATCATACTAATTGCCTACCCTCAAAGAAATTCAACATAGCAGTAACCTTGGACAAACAGGACAAAAGCACACAATTGTCAAACGAGCGAACACAGGACACTAACTGATAACCGTTCGGGACAGTGATGGATGGAACATTCAATAGAGTGAATTGACTACAAAGAAACAATTCCGGAGTAAACACCCACCACGCCGCATCTAAGATTCACAAATTATAGGCAGTCCCCACCCCTTGACTGGATCTTGTATACATGCACGATCATCTAAAATGTTTGTAATAACTCATCACAAAAAAAAATTGTTTGTAATTACTAAAGTTCAAGCTGTGATTTCTTTTTGTGCCTAGCGGTTTATGTCAAGATATAGAATGATTGGTCGAGAAACAAGAATATGACTTGGCCATTCATTCTGAAGTCTGGTCTAAGCGCTATAACCAATATGGTGGCTTTCTGGTGTTAGTTGAAGGAATTGGATGGGATGGGATACTGATAAAGGGCTACCCCATCACACGAAAATCATGACTTGACACTACCGACCGAATCATTCGTCGCAATAAGCAATGGTGCACTTCTACTGTCAAACAAGTAACCTTTTCGTGAGGAATAAAACAATTTACTCATGGCGCCACACTAGTTAAAGATGGAAATTTACTTACAGGGATTTGAGCTGTTAAATCATCCAGCCCGGTTCCTCCGGAGGCAAAGGTCACACCTGTCGCGAACTGGTCGATCGTGTAGCTGGTATCAAGGTAGGCTGGCACAGACGACTTCAATCCGAACGCCTCGGAGATGAAGTCCGTGACAAGGCGGCCATTGGAGAACCTGCCGGTGGCGACACCGCCGTCGAAATCACGTCCGTAAGGCGGGAAGTTGCCTTTGGCGATGGTTGGTATGAAGTTGTTGTTGCCGGCATCAACCGTGGAGTCCCCGAACACGATGATCGCCGGCACCTTGCCGCTAGTGGCCGTGCCCGACGACGCTCGAAAATGCCCGACGAGAAGCAGCAGCCAGTAGTGTAGGCGTTGCGAGAACATGGTCACTCTCGCAGCTCCCAACTGAAAGGAAACTGGGCTAGGGATGGTCTTCAGCTGAAGGGCTGTATGAAATTTTTGAATGTAGAATGCTGGGACTTGGATGCACTTATATACAAGCACAAACTTTATACGGTGACGGATCAGTTATACGTATCTGTCGAGAACAGGGCTTTGCTTTTCCTTTCGTCGATGCGACGTCGCTGCCACGTGCGCACCAGACAAGATTGAATTGCTAAAGCAACGGCCCCGAGAGTGAGAGCTGGGTTAGTTTTTTAATCATTTCATCTTATTTTGAGGAGCTAATATAATACTAATAAATTTAATTGTGCAGCTACATTTTCATTGATCACGGTAACGTTGTGACACATCGAAATGACTATCCAGCTGCCATAGGCTGGATACACCGTTCAGAGATATTCAGACAGATATGACAAGATTTGGCAGATAAACTATTGGTATGCTTGGACACCCTACAGGATAAGCAACTGTGATTTTGTGAATTCCAGACTATAAGGGTCATTATTGTCTAGTTAGACAATCAAATAAAACAAATAATAGAGAAAATATGAATGTACCTTTGATATCATTGTACAATGTTTTCAAAAGTATGGGTAATAATTAAAGTTAAGAAAGAGAGATAACTTTGACGTTTAGACCATCATACATTACTTAACTAAGACTGACAGTTATGAATGAATTAGAAAACGCAGCTATCACATTATCTTAATTTTATGTTGACAGGCAAGTGCAACCATGCACACGGATGCACTTAGCTATCACTCTGGGATGATAGATTATTGATAGGTTGGGGAAGTGCCACATGACACCTAATTTTTTCTTTAATAACCACTTTTAATCGAATGGGCTATCTATATTTTCATAATCTGCGCTGCCGCGAAAAGGAACATGCTAACTACATATGGTGGGTATCGACGGGACAATGCAGGTAGCACTTTCAATGAAATAATACCAGACAAACTGTCACCATTAAGCATCGTGTCCCCGGCAGAAAACTTAAAGGGGTCTTGTGAAATATATACGCCATGCTGATGAAGAAGTTTCAGCTTCCAGTGGTTAATGCAATATTGTTCATTACGCATGTTTTTTATGAGAGAAATGCCATGCAAGAAAAAAAAAAATCTCAAGCGTGTCTTGCGTACGTAGTGGATTCATCAGATAGTTTGTGGCGTTTAAAGTACACTGAAAGGGTGCATCCTCAAATGATTCTAACAAAATAATCTGTAATAGCCACTATGTTTTCAATAGTAGTAATAATTACTGGCCCATGTTTCCGTAAAAGTGGTGCAATATACAAGGTCTATACGAAATTTTTAATAGTACTTTTTACTGGCCTAGCCATAATTCAAGAGACTGTAGTAATTTTGAACACTTATGGAAAATAATTTATTTCGGGACTGTCAAAGACACCCCCAGGCCACCAGAGCACCGCTACTTGATGGCCTACTCGATAGCATACCTTTTTCACCACGTTAACTACCATGGCGACGTGGCTTGTGGTCGCCATGCTGAACAAGGTGCTGGTGAACTAGACGTTGGCCGCCATGGAGGGGTCCCTCCTTAAAAAGGTCATCATTTCGTGGTGACCGTAATGTTCATGTGTGCGAATGTTGGAGGCATGGCAGTTACAGATTGTTGTGTGCTGCAAATAATCCTGTTAAGATTTGGGGCAGTTGTCGATGATAACACCGTTTCATATTATGAGACGCTATTCGTATCAATAATTGGCGACCCGTGGTCCATCGGTATACGAGGAATTACCAACCCATGGCTGGTCGTCCACTTTTAGTAACTGATCATATTCATAAGTAGGTAATATACGTCGGTAAAAATGAACCATGGTGTAGTGTGAAGGGACATGGTGCGTTTTTTTCTGGAGTATTTTTAGAAAACAGAATATATTTTAATATTCCGGTATCAATATATATCGACCAATGCATACAGTCGTTCATTATATATTTCAAATATCTCCACAAGCAAAGGTCTCTGTAGAAGGAGGACAAAAGATTTCTAAATGTTCAATTGGAGGATGTCGAGTGCCTGAAACCACAATTATGGAGATCTTCGCAAGAAAATGTTGTACAATCTCGAGGGATTAAGATTGGGGAAGTTGTCGACGAGAACATTCATTTCATATCTTGGTCTAGCACGGTTGGATGGCCCATTACATAAGTCTTCTCAATATTTGATTTGTCTTTCACGGTTAGAAGACAAAGTCACGGAAGAAGCTTTTCTTTCTCCCTTGGGTATAATTTTTCTTTTACCTCTCTCTGTGCAATAATTAGGGCTGGACTACCGAGCCAGCTCAGCTCGGCTCGGCTCAGCTCGGCTCGGCTCGTTATCTTAACGAGCTGAAATGCTGGCTCGGCTCGGCTCGTTACGAGCTCGAGCTAGCTCACGAGCCAGCTCGTTAAGCTCGCCACCGCTCACCTCCAGCACTCCACGACTTGAGGAAGAAGACAACGACACGCCGTCTAGTACATCTTCATGCTCTTGAGCATGATAGCACGTCGGGTGGGGAGACGGAGGCCGACGTCGCGGAGGTGGTCGCCTCCGAGAGGGGAGGGGGACGGTGACGTAGGAACGGCGTAGCGGGAGCCGGTGCCACCGTGTGAGGGGAGGAGATGGAGGGACGGCACAACCGCATGAGGTAGGGAAGGTTGGCATCGCCCGGCTCGAGCTGCTGGCTGTCTCGCATCGCGTCGCCTATCCGCGGTTTGGATCTTCACTCGGTCCCCTTCCGCCGTTGCTATCGTCATGGGAAGAGTGGTAAAGACAACGAGTTCGTGCTCGCCATGAGCTTTGGCATGGATGGCTGTAACGTCTGTGATGGAGGAAAAGGGAGAGGCGAGTGCTGCAACGGGAAAAGGAAGCACCAGCAACCTCACGGAGCTCCACCGGGCAAGCCTCTCCCTTCTCCTGATCGGCTCGTTTGGCTCGCGAGCGGCTCGCGAGCCAGCTCGAGCTAACTCGTTAAACATAACGAGCTAGAAACCTGGCTCGGCTCGCTAGAAAAAGTGAACGAGCCGAGCCGAGCCGAGCCGAGCCAGTCACGAGCCGAGCCGAGCTAACGAGCCACGAGCTTTTCGTCCAGCCCTAGCAACAATGGAACAGATACGAGACACACCTTTTTCTCACTGTCTGTTAATTAGGATCCCCATATAAACCTCTGCGGTAGTGTATCATAACAAAATCTGTAGTCTATTGTTCAATAGGATTAATTTTTATTGAAGAAAGTGATCATTTACTTGTGGTGTGCAGACCCCCTCAGTTCCAACGGGTCCAACATCCAGTTGCAACACATACAGTGAGTTGCAACATCAACTTTATTGATTACAAGAAACATTTATAAATATTGTTGTGACAATGTTTGTAAATTTTTGAAAGTCGTCAGTTGCAATTGTGGATCTGTTGTAACTCACTGTATAGGATATAGTAATTAAGCTATGTTGTGCGTTGTAATTGTGGGTATGCTGTGACGTGTGAACTAAAGTGCGCAGACCTGCAGGATAAGATTACAGTGTATATTAGTAGTCGAAGGATGCTTGATATCTTATCTGTTTAAAGATTGCAGAAACATGACAAAAAATTGATCACAAAAAAAAAAAAAAACTCCGTGAAGGTTAATGAATGGTATGATTGTGAGTTAGCAAGCATGGTGAATCATTTGTGCGAAGTATATTATCATATCACCGGATTTATCGTTGGAGCAGAAAACTATATAAATGATATACGAAAGTGATGATTTTACTTCGTCACAAGTTTCGCTATAGGGAGTATTTTTTTGCCAGAAATTTTTCGCTACGGTAGTCCCAAGTGATTGTGGACCGTCCAATTAATCAGATCTCAAGGCATAAAATAAACTTTTGCACTCTATGGTGCAAAACTTCATCTTTTACTTTCTGTTTTGAAAAGTAATCCTTTTTAAGAAACAAACTTACTTGAAGGGATATTGGATCTATATTTTTTTCTAATTCATTGCGCGCGGTGAGAAAAAAGAACGTTGTCATGTAGTAGAAAAAAACGTTGACATATCAAGATAATGCAAGACAACGTGAGCATGTATGTGCGGTGCATGGAGGCGGTGGCATATGTGTGCATGAGGTGCATGGAGGTTTGACATGTGACAAGTCGGTAGGAAATAAAAAAAAACGACATCTTTCGTTGAGAAAAGTACATGAGTGTGGCAACAGTAATCATTGAAAATGCCATGGTTATTTGGGAATAAGAAAACGTGACAGATTAGAAAAGAAAACATGACATGATTCTTTGCCAAGCGAGCTTGGCTCAGGTGGCTGCCTGGTCACTCCTTCAGGCAGTCAGCCAGGGTTCGAGTCTCACCTCACTGTGGTGGAGAGGCTGTGGCTCCTGGGCTGCCTATGGGCACGCCAGTGAGGTCCAGCATGAGGCTCTTCTTCTTAATGAAAATTCAAGAGGACGTTGGCCTTAATTTTTTTTTTTTGACATGATTCATTCAGTGTGCCCAGCGTGAGGCAATATACAGCTCATGACACGGTAGGCCGTAGGCTATTGTGATGCGAGAAACGAGAATACCGGAGCTCCTGGGCTGTTACCGAACATCAACGCATGCATGATTATTTTTTACTGTTGGAAACAGGATGGGGAACGTTGCGTTAGACATAGTGACTTAGTGAGAGATGGGGAAGGAGATCTGTGTTTTGATCGACCAGACTCCATCATTGCGTGATTTGGATGGAAATCTAGTTAGGCGGGATTAGGGGCGATTTCTTAGGGATCGAGGAAGCCGGCACAGTCGGTAAATAAAAAAATTATCTAAATTTTCTACTGTAAAATTCTAGGGTTAGGATTGATGTGTTCTCTTGCACTCGGGTGCAAGAATGGAGAGGAGAGACTACCGTAAAAAAGGCCCAATAATGATATACATCCAATTGCCCATCTAACTAGCCGGCCCAAGCGTGCACTTTGGGCAGCTAAAATGAAATGGGCGACAGGCATCAGCTGAGCCCGTCACTGCCTATTGATCTGATCTGGGACGATCTGCACGATAATCAATATCTGATTTTGGATGGAGACAAGTCCATATAGAACTTTGTCGTTGATGTTATGGAGTATATTAAGAATTCTTTCTAGACAATGCAATCTACAGTGGAAGGTGGAAATGTGAATCAGGGCAAGTACAAAGGTGTTGTCTCATAGCCCGTCTCATAGTTTTCAGACGGTTTCATCAGACAACTTGTACAATGGGTGACTGTTTTAGTTGTCTAGTATTAATTGCATCTTTTCTTAATTTGTGGGTGAGAAAAGGAATATTTATGAGTTGCATGGCAACTATAACTCGTACAATGGTGTGTAAGCCGTCTCATACTCCTAAATTTTAGCGCATGAGGTGGTTGCTTCGCGAAACAACCACCTCTTTCTCTCACCACCCTCTCTCTCTTCCACCTCATCAAAAATTCTATATAAGGTTGCATGAGACGGGCTATGAGACTGCTTACGTGTAGCATTGTACCTGCCCTCAGTTGCCGAGACTAGCAGCAAATCTGGCAATGATATTCGTTAGGTGTTCAAGCTTTCTAGTACTTATTCCAGTACACTGCAATTTCATTACATCATCAGATTCAGTCCGCGCACACATCAAATCACATTTTAAAAGCTTCTTGTTAAACTCACTCCTCTCATACACACGAGGTTCATGGGAGAACTCATTGTCGTTTTCTGTTAAACAGAATGGCATCTATGATGCCAGTGCATGTCTGTTCCGCAGAACATTAATTTCATAGGAATACAGGCAGTGCATTCTTGAGAAAGCTATTATCTTGAATGTTCCCTCTGTAGGATGAACTGAATCGAAGAACACGTACTTTGTATCGTCTTGACACATCAGCGGTTCTTCCGGGGGGCAAAGGAACCCCATCTCGATAAGTCCTACAGCAACCTTGCACACTATTCTCAAATCCTAATCAGCAGAAAGGAATACAGCGACCTACATTAACTGTTGTGGCAAGACTATGCTTAAGCCCATTGATAACATGGTAGGTTGCAAACACATTATGATATGCATGGCAGTTTGTATGTGAAGGATCTATGGAAAATGAGATGAAATCTGCAATTTAATAATCAAGCAAAAACTTCACACAATCTTATTTAAACGAACCTATATGCGATTACTCATTTGGGATTGATTACTATGGACCATCACATACCGTAGTCCGATGGGTTGGCAACAATCTTGGACACAACGCTGTACGTCTCCGCGTACACCACCTGCACGCCGACAAGGTCGCCGTTGAGCTTGCTTACGGCCGGCCTCCTGCAGCTCGCTGTTAAACATCTGAGCCAACTGGTTATAGTCCTCGTTGCAGTGACCTGGCTGCTGAAATGTCAGTGTCATCACTATAGGAGTGCATCCCACCGGCACAAGGCCGGTGAACAAAATCTTGCGGGCGCCCATGTTAGTAGATGTCACGAATGGCTGCTTCGGCGAGACTGACAAGGTAGGTGACGTACTCCGGGGCGCGCCTGAGGTGACCGAGAAAAATGTTCTGCAAGATGTCGACATGGCCAATACTAAAGCAGTATAGAGCCACCGTGATGATCATGTTGGCCATGGACTCACCCTTAGCAAGCTTCAGTACTCGTTAAAGTACTGAAGCTGCTGCCTTAAGGATATAGCAGACTGAAACAATTCAAGACATACCAAAAAAATTAATTGCTGTTTGTACTTTCTTTATTCGTGGACTATATCATCAATAGAATGGAATAAGGTCACAGATGTTTGAATAATTATTGAGTAAATTTCATAAAACGTCAGGTTTTGTGGTCCTAGCTAGTCGCACAAATAATTGGCATTTTAGGTTGTGGCCTTAGTTCGCCCTATGCAGAGAACCGCATGTCATACTTTGATACTTGCCCATTTTCTAAAATATTTTGATTGGCTTGAGGTTTTTGGAAACATAATGGCCTCAAAACTTATAGGTTTAGTGCGACAAGGACAAAAAAAAACATTGTGCTTTGTGAATCTACTCTAAATTTTATCTTTAGTAGATTAAAGAGCATGTGGACCGCTAATTAATCTATATTGCTACTGAACTCACGTTGCTGAAACAAGCCAGTAATCCCCAAAAAGTTTCCCAATCAAGAAAACTATGTGACTCCCAACAAAACTTCATCCGCTGACTTTAGGAGATTATATGTTTATGTTCTTTGTGTATTGAGTGCACCCTGGTGTGTGTGTGCATATATCACTAGTACAATAAAGGCCTTCAGTGGCGGGCCTTTTGGGCCAGCAGTGGCGGTCAAAGCGTGCGCCACTGAGCTTCCGCCACTGCTGGCCCGTCGAGATCAGTGGCGCACAGACCGTCCGCCACTGATATAAAGGATCAGTGGCGGACGGTGACGTCATCGAGTCCGCCACCGACAAAAGAACATCAGTGGCGGTAGGGATGACGTCATTCCTACCGCCACTGCTTTTGAAGCACACAATGGCGCTCCGAGTAACGTCATGGTGTCCGCCACTGATCATTGAAGCACCAGTGGCGGACGACGTGACGTCATCCCGACCGCCACTGGTCATGCTTGCACAGTGGCGGACGATGACGTCACGCCGTCCGTCTCTGTAGTAGGCGACAGCAGTGGCGGACTACGATGACGTCATGCTGCCCGCCACTGGTACTATATCACAGATTCGAAAATCATGCTGAAATTCAAATACACCCAGGATTTAAAATTCAAATATGCATCATTGAACCAATATTCATCACATATCAAATATCCATCACATAACACATAACCAACATTGGAAATCAATAATAACCACAAAATACAAGTTACAAGTTCATCCATGCATATATATTACAAAAATATGTAAGTATATTGTACACAAGCTATAGTCTACCAACTGTGGAGGAACATCGTCATTTTCATACGGCCAACTATAGTCTACCAAGTCCCTATTTGCGAGATCCTCCTTCCAATTGTTCTCAATCACGGTCTGGTGGTGGCTTGTAGATGCTCGTCCGGTCCAAGTGCATAAGTCGATGTGTTGTGCCAACTCACTTGTAGGATCAAAATATGCTCCTTCAGGATGGACAAGATGATGCATAATGAAGCGACATATCCTAGATGTGAAGCTATAAAGCTCCGAGTCGCTATACCCACTAACGCCTCTTTTCTTCGTGTCCTACACACATGACGAAAACAAACACCAAGATTGCATCAACGAAAGATAACAAATTATAGCAACTATCCAAATTGCGTGATTTAATGTACTTACGTGTTTCGGATCCTGTTCGCGAGGCAAGTGTAGAAACTTGTTATGCACGCCCATGGACATCCATCCAAGCACATAGTAGCCACAGTGCATGGAGCCCGGAGGCTGTTTTCGACACTGGGTAACCATGAAAACGACGTTGGCGTTAGGCTCAATCTCCAACATAAGTACCTATAGAGTGATAGAAATGAGAGCCTATTCTATAGTAGTACCGGATAGTTCCACCTCCATCCCATTTGCTTTTCCCACTTCGCCGGGTGCTCGCCTTTATAATGATTAATGTAATGCCGGTACCCGCTGTTGCAAAAGTAAACGACGGCGAGTCAGCTTTAGTGTCGATATAACTACATGAATATTGACAAGAGTCCTTAGATACGAGTTCTTACCGCTCTATGACTTTCATGAACATCAGGTAGCTTTTGTGGTCATAGTCGAGGGAGTCGAACACCCAAGCCCTTCCTTGCTTCGGATATATCAGAAAACATATCCAGTGGTTCCTATACAAAGAATTATCTATGTTACTATCCACGCTTACCAATGAAGAACGAAATAAACGACGACGTGATTGAGAAAACTTACGAAAAATTGTAAGGGGCAATGATGCAGTGTCTGTCTCGCCATTCGTACATGCATCTACCAATGTAGACCGAACATGCTTCCCTCACATTTGTGGTCATTTGCCCGACTATATCACGCTTCTATTTTCGAGACATGCCAGCGTATTGTGGCGCATTTTCATCAATCTTCGGGTTGAGGTGTGTTTCACTTATGAGATGCGGGTGTAGGATCCCAACATGCTTTTGATCATAGTGGGAACAAATCCTACACAAGAGATTGCATTAGTAATGCTTGGTAATCATTTCCATAGAAAATGAAAATATGGGATGCACTTACAACGCCCAAAGAATGATCATCGTCGCATCGATCCGATCGAGACGATAGATGTGATGGATATCCTCAAAAGGCACCTTCATCTCAATGCTCAATGCTTCGGGAACACGCCTCAATGTACCACTCGTGAAATCTATTCATTACCCAATCACAGTCATTGAGCTTATTCCTTGGAAGGAGTGGCATGCCGTGCACATACTGCGGGAAATCATCTTGTTCAAAATCCCAAGACCCTTCGGTGACACCTGGCTTCATCGTACGTTTTGGCGCCTCAACGGCTTGCACCGTAACATTCTTCGTCGTCCTGTCGGCCAAGGTACGAAAGAAAGCTGCACATGCAAGATCAACAAGTGGTTTAGCCGGTTGCTCATCGCTATAAAGTCTTGTCTTCTTAGGGATAATTAAGCAAACAGGCTTGCCTTGGACAATCCCCTTAGCATCATAGGGCTTTTCTGTTTGCTGCTTCTTTGCCATTTTCCCCTCGGCCTTTTTGTCCTTTTTCGGTGATGGCGGAGGTGAAGGAGCACGCGCAGCCTTGGTACCCTCGGCCTCCTTGTCATTTTTCGGTGACGAAGGAGGCGTAGGATTGCGAGTGTCCTCTTGTTCATGGGCCAGAGGAGCTATAGGTGAACGAGGTGAAGCTTGAATATCGATCTCCGGCTCTGGAGCCGGAGACTCCGCAGCTGGAGCTGGAGACTCCGCAGCTCGACCTGCACCCGGAGCTGGAGAGTCCGCTACAGGAGGCGGAGGCGGAGATGGAGACACGGTGTGTACAACAATGTCCTTCCTGTGCCATGCCACGAAATTGCTGATGGCATCTTCGAGAGTCTCAATCCCTTCTTCCTCATCTGGGTAGTCAACCTCTTCCTTGAGGAATTTATCGTCTATGACCCGGCTGACAAAGACCCTGGCACACTCTTTTGGAATTTCCTTCGCGTTTAGATCGCGACCAACATATGCAGTGCCTTCTGCAACCTTGAACTGCCGACTCTTCCCTTTCCTCTCCATTGTCAGAAACAGAGAGCGTGGTGTAGGCTCCTTGATATCATCCACTGGGTACCTCTGAGTATCGGCAGCCGTGGAGCCAGCACTGCTTGGAGCCTTTGGTTCGCTTTGGCTACATGTCGGTGTCGGTGTCTCGATACTCAAAGTGAATTCAAGTACTCGCATTGGTGCCGCCAGCTGCGGGTTCTCCTTGATGAACCTGAACATGTTCCTCTGAAATTCCTCGAACGATTGATCCACGGAGGGACGCTCGTCCTCGGCCTCGACAACGCACCGTGCGATGGAAGAGAATCCTCGTGTGCGACCACGATGTTCCTTGGTCCCGAGGGCAACTTCAAGCTGCTTATCTGCTTCCTTTCCCTTTAGCTTCTTTGCTTTATGGGACGCTGCAAAGTCCCTGGCTCTCTGCACCACTTCACTAACCTGGGAGTTTTTTGGCACCAACTTCCCGTTAGCAAGTTTCTTCAGCCGTGCGAAGAGCCAGTTTCGAGTACGGACGGACATGTCTCCATACTCAACCTCTTGTCCAGATTCAAGGGCTTCCCGTTCCCTTCTCCTCCATATTGGGATCTTGCCTCTGTAGCCTCCAGGCCCTAGGTTATGATGCAGCTTGTTCTTTGTATTCAGAGAAGTGAATATTTTGCTGATTGCTTTGAACTCTTCAGAGGACCTGGAGTTGACGAAGGCTTTCCAGTCATTGGGTGGGATAAACCCAAATTCCTTTAATGGGTCTCGACCAGTTTTGATGAAGTCCTTGTCCAGGTTATACCTGAACATGCGAAGGCACTTCGCCATGGTCTTTAGAGTAGCCGCTTTTGCGGCTTCAAGAGAGTGGGCAGGGAAGATGTACTTGGCCTCAATGAAACTCCACAAACGATCTTTCTCGTCGTTGGATACCTTCTTCCAGTTCGACCAGGTGATCTTCCCTTTCTCTCTAACGTAACACCCGCAGTCATTGCGCCAGTTTGCCAAGATTCCCTGCGGCTCGATAGGCGACCCTTCTTCGCTGACCCTATCCACTCTGTGGATGCCAGAAGTTAGCTTGTTCCGCTTCCTTTTTCCTTTATTCTTCTCCTTCTGCATAGAGCTCGTTTCAGGAGCGGCTACTTCGTCTGCCGGCACTATGGCAGCTGCGTCTTCCACGAACAACCATTTTCGTTTACTTCGCTGTGGTCGTGGTTGTGCAGGAATCTACGAAATAGCACACCGGGTGTCAATTCAATGAAACGTAGAACTCCTAACGTAATAGATGTCCATGACCCATACCTCATCATTCGGATTGTAATTAGGGTCCTGGGGTCCCTCAGCGCGCTGCCTTTTACCGCACGGAGGAAAAGGAGGGGATTCCGCCTCATAGGGATCAACCTCTTCCTCTTGGTTATCGCTGGGAAGTACCTCAGCAGTTGGGCTCCTATCTGCTTGATTTCCTTCGTCCATTCTTTTATAATCTTAAATGATTACTGTGTAATAACCGAAATCTTGTTAGGTTTATTCATCTAATAAATATTTATGTTAAAAGAAATCATGCGTCGGCATCAGAATGAGGATAGCATTATCATCATGCAAAAAGGTGGACTTGCCAGAGTCTACCTATGGCTATCCTACCTCATCATTTGCCGAGAAAGAAAGTTGTGAAATAAAAAAAATTAATTTGCTCTCAGTGCGGGTTGCCGAATTAACGGGCATCCAACGCTCTAAGGTCATTGACTCGAGTGGCAACATGTATCCAATATCTTAAGATATGGTCCAAGTTGCCACACCCGTCTCGCTTAGTCCGCACTCATCATCGAGCATTGGTCTCAGCATATAAAGCTCAATTAAACATCATCGCAGTAGTACAAAAGTCTCAGCGTAAATAGGTAGATAGATCATCATAGCAGTAGCACATCTATCAGTGAGAGAGAAACAAGAGGGGAAAGAGGAGAAGAACAAGAACATGCAGTGGCGGGCAATGACGACGTTCGTACTACTATTTGTATACTGGAAAAAACAAATAGTGATCAAGATCATCATCGACCGTCGTACTACTATTTGTATACTGGAAAAAACGCATCATCGGCCATGTTTAGGCAAAAAAAAATGTGGCACCAAAATATGGCAGCATTATACTAGTGCAGCTAACACTGAAATATGAGCATATATATAGCATATGTTCTAAATATTGCATCCACTCAATATAACAGAACAAAAGAATATGGCAGCATTATACATATATTCAGCACATGGCATACATGTCAGAAATAGAGCAGCCATATGAAAATCTGCAGGCAATCCGGCAGCCAAGTAAACAAACAGCAAGACTAGCAAGGATAAGCAATAGATGATTTAACACAAGTTCAGCATGTAATATGGCAATAGATGATTTAACACAAGACAAAAATATGGCACATTTCAAGTGCAGCAGCAAGACTAGCAAGATATATGAGTATATGGGTTATATGATTAAATTTTGTACACTATACCAGAGACACATAACAGCAGCAACACAGAGACACCATCAGCAATGGGCACTTCACCATTTCAATGGGCAGAAACAAATCACATACAAACTAACAGTTTGTCCTTAGCAATGGGCATTTCACCATTTCAGCAACATAGAGACCATCAGCAAGTATGAAGCAGCTCAAAGTTTGCACAAACTTCACCATTTTCAGCAACACAGAGACCATCAGCAACACAGAGGCCATCAGCAAGTATGAAGCAGCTCAAAGCAGCAAGTATGAAGCGGCTCAGAGAACACAGGACGGGGGGCGCACCTGGGCAAGGAAGGATGATCAAGTAGATGGACGTGCTCGAGCTCGAGCTCACGGATGGCGAGGGGGGCGACCTGTGGGACGGCGAGGTAGTCGAGGACGGCGGCGCGAGCACCGGGACGGCGAGGTCGACGGCGGCGCGAGCACCAGGATGGCGAGGTCAACGGCGGCGGCGTGAGATCCGGGACGGCGGTGCGAGGTCGAGGGCGGCGAGGTCCCGGACGGCGGCGAGGACAGCGGGGCGAGGTCGAGGGCGGCGAGGTCGAGGTCCGCGAGGACGGTGAGGACGGCGGGGCGAGGTCGAGGGCGGCGAGGTCGAGGTCCGCGAGGAGGTCCCGGACGGCGGTGAGGACGGCGGGGCGAGGTCGAGGTCCGCGAGGACGCCGAGGTCCCGGACGGCGGTGAGGTCCCGGACGGCGAGGACGGCGGCGCGAGGTCGGGGACGGCGCGAGGTCGCGGATGCCGGCGCGAGATCCGGGACAGCGAGGTCTGGGAGGACGGTGCGGGCGAGGACAACACGAGGCGGCGGGCTCCCGGACGGCGGCGAGGTCCCGGACGGCGGCGGCGGCGCGAAAATTTGGCAGCCTCACGGCGTCACGCGCGAAAGACCAAGTTAGGGTTTCGCGGACGATGCGGCTGCATTATATAGAAGCAGATATTAGTGGCGGGCGGTGCCGACGTCGCCGTCCGCCACTGGACGGGTGACGTCATCCTGTGCGCCACCGAAAAATGGCTCGGTGGCGGACGGGGTGACGTCACACGTCCGCTTTTGGAGTTGCGCGAGCGAAATACTTAAATAAAAAATCCTCATTCATTGTCGAACGTCTCTTTGCCTTGGTGGTAACGCGCTTGGTTTGTATGCTGCAGGTGCTGGGTTCGAAACCCGCCCAGCACCATTTTTTTTAGAACCTTTTATTTTTTTCACTCTCTATATATATTGATAATATTGTGATAAAATTATTCTTATTTTAAATATCACTTTAACTATTTTTTTACTTCATATGTATAATATTTTGTGATAAATTTGTTTTTGTTATTATCTTTTTCACTTCTTATTATGATATAGTATTTCTAAATACAACTTTAACTATTTTTTTAACTTCTTATATTTAAATAGGATCTTCAAATAATATTATATTAAAATAGTATAACTATTGTTTTCATTTTCTTTTCACTTCTTATATTACAATAGTATTTTAAAAAAGAACTTTAATATAGTACTTAATAATTTTACAATAATTGAAAATATAGTACTTAATATATTACAACCACATGGTATTTTACAATAATTGGAAATATTGTACTTAATATATTACAACCACACGACTTAATATATTACAACCACACGACTTAATATATTACAACCAGACGGCACTAGTATTTAGCCTTTCACTACTTTCCCTTCGCAATCGGTGCGCAGGTAGGGCACCACGGATGAATAGGTGAGGTCAAGTTCAAGTTTACTTATCCGGTTCGTATCAGCAAAGAAGGGCACTTCATCAAACTGGTTGTATTCTTCTTCATCCGTGGCACCGTCAACTCCGATGATTCTTTGTTTTCCATAGACAACAATCTGCTTCTTCCAGTCATTTTCTGGGTCAGGTGCATACCACACTTGCGCGACATTTTGGGGGAGTATCCAAGGATCATCCTTGTGACCAACAATGTTTAGGTCAACAGTAGTCATGCCGAAATCATCCACGTGGAGCCCTTGGTCCTTGACCCATATGCACTTGAATATAGGGATTTGTAAGGACATTCCATAGTTGAGTTCCCAAATCTCTTCAATGTATCCGAAATATCTGTTCTTGTTTCCGTCACTGTCCTCTGCGCTTGTTGTTACACCACTGTTTTGGCACTGACTCTTATTATCATTTGCTTTGGTGTAAAATGTGAACCCATTAATGTCAAACGCTTGCCACGTAGTGACAAGACTTAGTGGACCATCTGCCAATAGATGCATCGTCTTTTCATCTGTTGTCTCTCCAACTGGTAGGTTTTGGTTCTTCAACCATATAGTGAAACAGCTCTTGTGCTCTTGCATGATCCAATCTTCATTGCGTGTGGGATTTTCTTTAGAAAGTTGTTGCAAGTGTTGCTCAACGTATTTTGCGGCAATCGTTAACTGATGCAGGATGCTGTAATGTGCTTGACTCACGCTTTCGTAACTGGCATCGGTGAAGGTTTTCCTTCCTTTAATTCCTTTACCAGCGAGCCTTCCCTCGTGCCGCGACCACGGAACACCTATTTGTTTCCCATCTGTCATGTAATCGTTGTAGCACTCCAAAACCTCTTCCGTTGTGTAGCCCTCTATCATGGACCCCTCAGGATTTTTTGGAGTGCGCACATAGTTTTTCATAACGTACATATACCGCTCATACGGATACATATAGTGAAGGTAAGAAGGCCCAAGAACAAGTATCTGATCTGCTATGTGGATCATATAGTGCTCCATCGTATTAAAAAATGTGGGGGGGAAGCACATTTCGAGTTGGCACATAGTCTCCCGCATCATTTTACGTATCTTTTGCAATTCTCCAACATCGATGACCTTCTTGGATACGGCATTAAAAAAGTGGCACATCCGTATGATTGCAATCCTGACAAATGGGTGTTTGATAGCCCTTGCAGCGATCGCGAGGAACAAAGAAAGCATCATATGGCAATCATGCGTGTTGTAGCCACTTATCTCTAACTCGGTCATTGAGACTAGATTCTTTACGTTGGTTGAGAAACCTGTGGGAACCTTGATACTGCGTAGGCACTTGCATATTGCTTTTTTCTCCTCTGGTGTCAGGTTAAAACTGGCCGGTGGAAGGTAATACTTTCCATTCTCCAACTTCTGAGGGTGAAGCTCCTTCTTTATTCCATGTTTTTCTAGGTCTTGTCGAGCGCGGAGCCCGTCCTTTGTCTTGCCTGGTGTGTCCATAAGGAGACCTGAGGTGCTATCAAAGACACCCTTCGTAACGTGCATCAGTTCGATTGCATGACCTATTTCCAACTGTTCCCAGTACGCTAAGTACCTGTAGAAAATTGATTTCTTCTTAAATATTGCATCCTTTGGAAGCAGATCGGACTTGTTCCGCTTTCTCCCCTTGACTGGCTTTCCAAAAACAACCTTTAATCTTTCACCAGATTATAAACAAATTTGCCGTCGCGAAGCACTGGTGCGGGATCTTTCTCCTCTGTACCATCAAATTCTTTCGTCATTCGACGGTATCTGTGATTTTTTGGTAAGAATCGTCGGTGTCGCATGTACACCAGCTTGCAGAAATTTGCAAGGTGCACGCATGATGTTTGGTCAACGCAAACAACGCATGCCGACTTCCCTTTTACCTGGCCGGTTAGGGTCAGGCGAGCGGGATTGTCATTGATGTTCACGAAAATAATAGCATAGAGGGTGAAGTGCTCCTGTCTGTAGGCATCCCACATGCGAACCCCCTCTTCCCACAGCTTCTGCATGTCTTCCATCAAAGGTTCCAAAAACACATCTATATCAATGCCAGGTTGTTGTGGACCGGATATAAGGGTACTCAGCATGAGGTACTTTCTTTTGTGGCACAACCATGAAGGAACATTGAAGACGCATAGAATCACCGGCCACGTACTATGTGGGTTCCTCATGCCACCGAAAGGATTCATTCCATCCGTACTCAAGCCAAATCTCACATTCCGCGGATCGTATGAGAACTGAGGGTTGTCGACGTCAAAATTTTTCCACTGTCGGGCATCCGCGGGATGACGAAGCTTTCCATCCTTCTTGCGTCCATCTTCAGCGGCATGCCAAGTCATGAGTTTGGCGTCTCTGGAGTTTGCGAACAGACGCTTCAAGCGATCGACTACCGGTAGGTACCACATCACCAGTGCTGGAACTTTTCTGCCCTCAACCTCATCATCTTCCCCTTCGTTCTGATGACTGGTCTTGCCGCCTCTGTTCCTCTTTCGTCCCTTCTTCTTGATGTTCACGGTACAACAGTCATCAACATTGTCATCGTATCTTTTGTACCGACTGGTGTTACAAACTGGACACCTCACCTTGTCCGCGTGCTCTTTACGGTACAGGATGCAGTGATTCGGGCAAGCGTGTATTCTTTGTACGCCTAATGTCAACGGAGACAACAGCTTCTTTGCGTGGTACGTGCTTGTGGGCACAGCGTTTGGTTTCGGCAATGTGTCGCCTAAAACCCGCAGCAAATCATTGAAGCTACTGTCTGACCACCCGTTGCTGGCCTTTAGTGTGAGGAGTCGAAGCACCGTCTGTAATACCGTGCACTCCCTCTCACATCCTTTGTCTTCCGAGTAGAGAGGCTCTCTCGATGCCTTATCCAACATCTCGACGTTATCCAAGCCTTTCTTTCTGTTGTGGAATAAATCCTCATTCGCCATATGACGGAGTATTTCCTCTACATCGAGGCCTTCACGTCCTCCACTCTCGTGTACCGAGCCATCATCTTCGGTGTTACACTGATCTGCACTATAACGCTCATTGTTGTCTCGTGCCCTCTCTGCGTGACTGTTGCTTTCTGCACTTCCCTGCACGTTGTTGCCTTCTCGAATGTCTGGTGTTTCACCATGTTTGATCCAGATTGAGTAGTGCGCCATGAAACCCTTCACCAACAAATGCTCACGAATAGTTTCATGTTCCTCAAACAGTACATTATTCTTGCATATCTTACAAGGACAACATATAGTCCTTGTATTTTGACTTGCAGCGTGAACCTTGGCGGCTTTAACAAATTTGGTGACTTCCTCGAAATATAATAATGGATCACCTCCACCCCCATCGTACATCCAAGATCTATCCGTCATCTATAATATTTGAAAAAATAATTAAACAAAGGAATATAGTGCATACATCAAAAACATTGATCTCTCAAATTACAATAAAAACTCACAAGACAAACAACATAGGACATGGAAGGTGAATATATTAGATAGGATCTACTAATTCCCCCCCCCCCCCCCCAAAAAACAATAGAATCATCTCAATTTGAAGGAAAAAAGTTTGCAACCCTAGATAAACTTTATCCTCAAAATTGACCATGAAAAAGACATCTAAACACAAAAAAGGCTCCAATGGATGTCAAGGATTTACCTCCTAGATCAAATCCCCCCAAAAAAACGAGATCAAAACCTTCCCCCCTTGTTTTTAAATTTTTCCCCGCCGCCGTACGGACATCAATGTCGAGATGATCCGGTACTGTTCGCGTGGGGAAGACGCGCGGGTTATATAGCAGCGGGCTAGCAGTGGCGGGCGCCATGACGTCGCCCGTGTCCGCCACTGATGATGCTATTCAGCGGCGGGCGGAGTGATGTCATCATTATCAGTGGCGGGTACAGTGTCGTCACAACCGTCCGCCACTGATAATATGCAATTAGTGGCGAACGTTGACGTCACTTCATCCGCCACTGTCTTCCCTCAATATCAGTGGTGGTTGCGATGACGTCAGCGTCCGCCACTGATTCGCGTCTCCCCGGTGGCGTACGCATATGACGTCACTTTGGCCGCCACCGGTGGGTCCTTCTGTTCCTATAGCCACGATGACGCCAGCTCGTCCGCCACTGATGGGTGCTACAGTAACTAGCAGTGACGGATCGATAGCTGTGCGCCACTGATGTAAAATTTCAAGTGTCATATTAGGCTCTTTTTGTACTACTATATATCTGATATAAGGAGATGATATGTATTGATTATCTCAAAATGTGTTTGGAATTGACCAAACTAGAATATAATAATGTAAGGAAGAAAAGTAGGATACTAAGGAATCCTATAAAAATGTCATCTATTTCAGATTTGAGACAATAGTTTTGTCCTTAATCAACTAATTTGTAGACAGTAAGAGCATTTTCGCAACAGCGATTCTGACTTTCTTTTTTAGTGAGAACAAGGTGTGATGTCAGTCCGTTGGCTTCTACCTTCAGCTTCTTCTCCAGTCTCAACGTCTGCGGTGCTCCCGCTGTGACTGCGGGGGGATGTTAGAGTATATTTGGTAGGCTAGATATTGTATATCGTAGACTGCCATATGTATCCGAAGGTGCCTTGCCCTCCAAGTCTTGTACTCTTATATATACCGGCCGAGAGGCTCAATGCAATGCAATCCATCATTATACAATATTCTATTCCTCTTACACAAGGCAAATGAAAATTTTTTATTATTTCTTAATTTTTTAAGTGACTACAGTTTTATTACGTTCTTAGCTTGAGGTATAGTCAAAAAATTAACTATCATGCAGGTAACAAATTTAAAGTTACTCACCATGATCGCCGCGGTTACGTTATCAAGCCCAGAGCCTCCGGAAGCAAATGTAACACCTGTAGCGAGCTGATCGATTGTGTAGCTAGTGTCCAGGCTGGCACGTTCGGCGGCAACCCTAACAACTCTGAAAGGAAGTCAGATACAAGGCGACCGTTGGAGAAGCGGCCTGTGGCGATGCCACCATTGAAGTCACGACCGTACGGAGGGAAGTTGGCCTTGGAGATGGTCGGCATGTTGTTGTTGTTTCCAGCGTCAACCGTCGAGTCCCCAAACACGAAGATCGCTGGGATCTTGCTTGAAGTGGCCGTGCTGGGCGACAGCAAAAACGGCAAGATGGTAAACAGCAGCATGGAGTAGTGGATGCGTCGTGAGAACATCTGCACTTTTGGTGGCTGCAAATTGACGGGAAAATGTTGTACATACGGCGATTGTAACGAAATGACAGGTTGCATTTTGAGAGTGTCTTTTTATTAGTGGCAGTAGCATTGTTGAGACACATGCGCGCACACGCACCATTTTTTTATAGTGCCCCGTTGCATGCATGTACGGCGCGCGAACGAAAGAACACTGTTTGTGTCAATTAGAGGACCAGCTGTGAGCATGGGACGTGAATCGATTAATTTCTCCGACAGTACTGACAGCTAAGATTCTCTTCTCTTTGCATCTGAATTTGCGGCGTTTAACTACACTTGTTGCATTCATTTCGGCATGTGAATGTTGTGACATTCTATTCGACCTGATACGGTTTTGCATCCTTTGCTTCTATATCCATACAAATAATATTGGCCTTTCGGAAATATATATATAATAACTCATATTAATATACCGTTTCATCTTTGGCCCGAAAAATTAACTAGTAAAAAGTGGATCGAACATAGCAATTCATCTATGCAGTGGCCAAACGATGGAAATATCCTTTCATGGAAGTATCATGCACTATAACACATGCATGTGGTCTTCCATGACGAATATCTCATGGAAATTCAGGTGTCACATTTAATTAATTAATGAAAAATTCTAAAGTTAAAGAAAAATACTTTAGTTATTTAAAATTCATGCTGATAGTTGAACAAAATCATTTTTAAATTGGCAGTTTGCTTTGAAAAGAAAAGGAAAATAAAAGAACATAACTAGGCTACTTGGACCTTTTAACCTTACCTGCACCAAATCCATGGCAACAGCCCTGAGGATCCAGCTTGCTTGTGTGCCGCAAGCTATGATGCTCCTTAAAACCTAAAGCAGAGACTCCGCCAACCGGTCGGCCATGCACCGTCGTGCGCGGCTCAATAGGCTATGATTGACGGACTGCAGTGAGCGGTGCATGGGAAGATATGCTCGATAATTTGTTTATATAAGACCATGCACAAGGAAAGATATGCTCGATAAAATATTGTTTACAAAAAGAAAATAATATACGTTGCAATCTATTTTTCTTATTAACTTGTTTTTCTAGATCCATATATATTGTTGACGGACGTTAAGTACCAATTTCGACTGCCAATGTTCCTACAAATAAAGGGGAAATAGCATTTCTTATACGCAAAGTAATTTAAACAAAGAAAGTTCCACAAGTTTTGGTATATTTCTTGATGCAGGTGTATTTCAAAGGAAAATGAGCTCTTTTTTTTTGAGAAACAAAGGAAAATGAGCTGAAGTCAAGAAGAATTGGCCCAGAACAAATTGTGGACAAGGGCTTGATCAATCATCCAGAGGAATTCAAACCTATAAACAAAGAGGGTCATGAAGATAAAAGTATTCAAATCACATATTTGATATCGCCAAGTCGAAGCTCTCGTCGGGATACCCAATTTGCAGTGCGAGAGGAGAAGTTATGCCACGAAAAAGGTTTCAAGAAATCTTGAAAATAGTTGGCCGGCCGGCGAAGCTGTCTCCGCCTTTGGGCCCAAGCTTCCTCAAGTGGGCTACATACACTACAAAAACATCAAGCACAAGTGCCCAATACGGTGGATGAGCAACCGACATCGCAAAGGTGGGCTTGGATCTAAATTTGATGGTTACTCCACCATAACCGCCCGACCGACTTCAGAACCATCACCAAAGAGCGATCATGAGCGTTCATGGCGAAGGCGGCGGCCAATCTCCATAATGAAGAGCCGGTCAGCCTCCCCTCTAGCCCAGCCAGACTTGGCATGCAATCTACTCCACCGACCTCTCACTTGTTCTATTTAATCCACCCTCCTCTTGAGGGCTATAAATAGAGGAGTGCTCGGCCGGTAACAACACACATAAGGAAGGAAGTCACTCTCTTGCATTAGTTTTAGTCTCCAAGCTCTAGTGGAGTTAGGCTTAGAATAGAGCTATTCTAGATCTCAAGCCCTCTTGGAGATCCTAGTATGGCTCTTGTATCTTTTCTCTTTTTGTGACTTTGCTCTACTTAATAGAAATAATGTTCTTATATAATTGTCTTTGGTTCATGTGTTTCTTGTTTGATTATTTGTCCCATTTATGGAGTGATTATTATACTTTCATGATAGTTATGTGTTCCTGCTATACTATCTTGATGGTATATGTCCTTACTATAGTACATAAGTGTGCCATATGACATGTACATAAGTAGGTTGATATATGTATGCTCAAGAGTCCAATGATCCTTAAGATTATGCTCTAGATCTATGTCATCACAGTGTAATGTTTGAGCATCGTACTATCTTAACCATCGTTTTCCCTTAGGATAAAATAAATATAGATACATTGGAATACTATCGGGTGAAATACTACAACGGTATTCTTCGTAGACTTGCGGATTTATTCGTGACGTAAGAAATACCAACATATATGAGAGCGACATATATTTGCATTACAAGAGGGTGACTAAACTGTCAAACAGATCTCTACATATCCCAATACCATTGCATTAAACTCCTTATGTTAATCCACGTCAGTAAAAAAATCTTCACCGACTGATGAAGAGCGAACGGTAAAAATCGAACGCTGAAGTAGGGCCTCGCGTGCAAACGCTCATTCTCTAAAGCCTTCCTCTGCCTTCCATCATTGACGAGAGTACGAAACGCAGTTCCAGAATCCCTTTCCTCCGCGAGTCCTTTGCAACTCCAGGTGGTTTTTTTTTAGGGTTGCAACTCCAGGTGGTTTACGGGAAGGTTCTCGTGGGTGCAGTGCCAGCTTGGTGGGCTGCCTCGGTGCCGCGCCCGCGACGTGGGCCGTGTCGTGCTCCTACCATCCCGCAGGAGCAGAAACATCAAACTTGCCTCAGCGGTGCGGCTGCCTCTGGTTTACAGTAGTGGCGGCCCTTTGCTACCCGTTCGATCTGCAGTTTAGGAGATCGTCTTCCATCTGGTTTGGGTATGAATCTACTCCGGCTCCTGTCCTTGCAAGCTTTGTGCTTTTAGCTATTTATCCAAATACATGACGAGCACACTGAAATAGGAGTACATTAGGTGTTGCAGCAGGTTCACCTTGAATTATGAATCGATTCCACAATGAATTTTTTGATTTTATGGGATATTTTTTCTGCAGGTTCGTACTTAAATTTATGAATGAATTATAAACTATCCACAGGTCCAACAGAAATCTTTCTTGAGTTATGCATTAGTTTGATGGAAAATGATCAAACTACTATGTTCTCTACAGCAACATCATTGTTCTTACACATAAGTCTTCACATCCACTGTTTATTGGAGGCTTAAATTAGCAATAACATTAGTTTATTATATAACTTACAAGAGCGCATATGCATAGGAAAATGATTCATATGAAGTACATTACTAACCTTACAAGATGTGCTTGTCCCATTATTTGTAGCTTTAGCATATTAGTTTAACTCTAGACCAACAAAGTCATATAATTCAGTTAAATATTGATATCTTAGATCCACAATTATTAAATCTAAATGTGTTTGTCCATCTTATTATTCCCATTTAGGCAAGCATTAATTTGTTTCCTTCAAACAGTACGTTACAAAAGCCTTTAGGCTGGCCCTTGTTTCACCTCTTTCACCTGGGATAAGCATATCTTACGAAGACAAGGACATGATGCAATATTCATCCACAGTGGAAACAAACAACAGTTTAGAAGATTATTACTTGATGAGCGTATGTAGTAATTTCCTCTCATATAAATATTTAACAGTGATTAGAATAAGCACAGAAACCTGAGTGAAGTTTTATTCTCTTACAATAGCGATGACATAATTTTAAAATTAGCATTCAAACAAATTGCACTAACTTTCTAGACTGAACTATTTTTATTATTTTTTATGCAATTTAATATACACACCGCCTGGTTCCTCTGTTAATCCAAATAATTGTTTTGAACATTTTTCGTGAAAACATCTCATGCTATAGGACTGGTGCTTGTGTTATTCAGACTAAACATCTCTTTCGATTCTATCAACAGCACATCACTAACAAAACATTTGTGCAAACATTTCAATCCATCTAAAGACTATTACACTGCAAGAACATGATTGGTTAGTGATACATTGAGAAAATCCATTACCAAACATACAGTGGCCGAGAACAAAATGTTAGGGGGGGCTGAGTTCCACATCTTTCCTCTTCCTCCCTCTTCCTCTCCCTATTTTTCTTCTTCTTTCCATCAAACATGAGTGACAATTTTCTTGGCTTGTGACATGCTTGTCCATGCGGCAGTGGGAGACAGGAGCAAGAGAAGGCTGCCGTGCGGGGTAGGAGTAGTACTAATCAACAGCCAAGCAAGTGCCATGGATGGTCCTCGATCTCAGGTTAAGGTAGAGTGGTGAGTGAGCAACAGCTAACTCCAAGCAATTTAGATTCCGGTCCCGTGCCGTCCTCTTACTCCCTACCCTGCGCAGGACGGAGCCTATCGTCGGTCTGGATCATCGTCGGTCTGGATCTGGAGGTGGCGGACTTATCATGGCTGCTCACGGTGGTGAACGGCAGGAGGTAGAAGACGAGGGTAGTTTGGGCATTATAAAAAAAGTTAATGGAATAATCTAACAGAGTTGACGGGGATGGCAAATATGTGCAATAATTGTAACATGGCTGCATATTTCTGATTTGTGTTTTTGCGATGGCATATGTCTTCTCCGGAGAAATTGCAATGGCAAATATCTAATTATTCCTTATTGATAACTGATTTGTCATAGCTAGATGATCACACATGTTGCAGTGATGCATGCTGATAGGCTTGGTCCTATGTGCCTAGAAAAACCATGCTCACAAGAAGCTCCAAGTTCCATGTCGGTCCCCGTCTAAGTAGATTTGGCCCACTTACCACTTCCATGCTGCCTGACAGTTTTTATGGACTATTTTAGACGACTGAGATTCCGGCCCATACAAGCTGACTGATGATTTGAACTGTTTCATAGAATTTCTCACAATAAATATATATAGAGAGAATCAGAGAAAAATAGTAAAGATAAATTCTCATAATAATGGGCTAGATTGCATTTCTGGTGAAGGAGAGGTACTACCCTTGAGGTCTCTTGTATTGCACAATATCAATAAAATGGCATGATCATATAGGATAAATAGGAATCATGCAGGTACTGCTCATAAATTCTCCATACACGGCTCTTTTAAAAAGTGAGATGAGAAAACATTATAAGGCAGCATGTTCTTCGAGAGAATGAATACCTCACACGAACTCTTGTGTTACAAGAAAGGCATTAGCATAATAGGGAGATCTAATAAGTTTAGAAACTGATCAAGTACTCTATTGTTGCTAGTTGCATTAAGAATTGAGAATGAGTCGAATGTCCGGTTGTTGACATCCTTTTATGAAAAAAGCAATGAATCGAATGTCCGGTTGTTCACAAAATGTTCATTGCTCCAATGGAATCATTTTATTATTCATTTTTAATATGGAATTTCTGTCTAATGTGCCAAAAGTCGAAATAAATGCACATAAATATAAAATTATGGTCCGGGAGAGGACATGACATGTGTTCGACTCGAATAAGTACCTACTTTTTGAAGCAACATACAATCTGGGTCGCCAATGACAATCTGACTCCTAGTTGAATTACACTGCATTAATTGGGACATAACGACAAATCCTCAAATGAACACCAGACACGCAAACTCTCGAACGCTTACATGAGCCGGCTCTGCATGTCCTTTTATGCCACATTGAAATGGCCTATGTTACACACTTTCGAATTTGTAGCGGCACCCATATATCACATGAATACTTGTAAGGCGGTTTTCAACATTTCTGTAGCCTCTATCTTGTATGTCTTCTCTGTAGGGTGAGCTGAATCGAAGAACACGTACTTACTAGCATCTGGACACGACAATGCTCCGTCCAATCCGCAGAGGAACGACGTCTCGACTGTTCCTGTGCCACAGCAACCTTGCGCAACATTCTCATACCCTGATCGCCAAAAAGAAAGGCATATATATTGTTAAATCTTGAGACGATTCAACATTCTTTAAATCTTTGCATACTTAAGACATTAACTGCCTTTTAAACTCTACGCTTACATGAGCTTCTGTCGAGCCAGGATCGATGTGCTATTTATCAATTTTATTATGTATATATGTTGCCTTTAGTAATAGGAAATAGAAGCGTATGCCCAGTAGCAAATCGATAAATCCAGAAGAAGATGTTTCATGCAAAAATCACTTACCGTAGGCCGAAGGATTTGCAAGAATGGCGGACACCACACTGTACATCTCCGTGTACACTACCTGGGCTCCGGCGAGCTCTCCATTGAGCTTGCTCATGGCCTCCTGAAGCTCGGCATTAAACATCATCGCCAAAATGTTGTACTTCTGGTTGCACTTCCAGTTTCCCTGGCCCATCGTGGTTTACCGCCCTCAGAGCAGGCACGCAACCGACCGGAAGAAGGCTGACGAAGACGATCTTGCGAGCGCCGTGGTAGTAGGCCTCACGAACTGCTGCGCTTGCACGGCCGGCGAGGTAGGCTGCGTACTCCGGCGGACTGTACTGAGCGCGCTAGACTGGAAGGGTGAAGTAGTCCACCAGGTCGTTGTTGCCGATGCTGAAATAGTATAGCGCCCTGTTGATGATGTCGTTGGACAAGGCCTCGCCCTTGGCGACCTTCAGCTTCTCCTTGTACACTTGGAAGAGTTCAAGCTGGTGGCTCAATGATATAGCCGACTGAAACAAGTTTCCAACAGGATAATTTGTACATCAATATGTATTGGCTCTTATTACTAGCAAGTGTAAGGCAATGTTTGTCATGGCATCTTAAGTCTAGAACATTTACAGTTCTTAATTATAGTAGGAAACGGTGTCATTCCATCCTACTGGAAGTACTCATAACCAAATCTACTAAACTGTTTCTTACTTAGTACTCATCCGTCGATCGTTCAATGAAACAGTGAAATATGGATTAACGAGCAGGACAACGACCTCGATCAGATTAACTTACTGTGACTTTTGAGGTTAAGTGATCCAACCCAGCACCTCCCGAAGCAAAGCTTACACCCGTAGCGAGCTGGTCAATGTCACGGTGCTTGCCAAGAAAGGCCGGCACCGATGGCGGCAACCCAAACATCTCGGAAATGAAGTCGATGACAAGGCGGCCTTAGTGAACCGGCCAGTGGCGACTCCACCGTCGAAGTCGCGCCCGTAGGGCGGGAAGTTGCTCTTGATAAGTGTCGGGATGTTGTTGTTGTTGCCGGAGTCAGACCGTGGAGTCGCCGAAAGCAACGATTGCGGAGACTTTGCCGGCGGCCGCCGTGCCTGCTGGTGCCATCAAGAAGAAATGCACAAAGGTGAGCAGCAGCAGGCAGTAGTGCAGACGTTTTGGGAACATCTTCAATCAGTGGGTGCTGCTAATAGAAGGCAGATAGCAGTGTATATGTTGTGTAGCAACGAGGGTGCAGTGACGTTTATATGGGGTGCTGCATGCTGTACGGTCGGGATATGCATGATGCTCCCATGCCATGACGACTATTCAACTGATTTTGCGCCAACAAAAACGATTTTGATTCAATGTGCATTTACTTCTCCAAGATCTACGTACGTGATTTATTTGACTTCCCAATCCTCATAATTAAATGTGCCTCCTGCTCACCGAAAAATGAGGTGCATGCCCGACGTGCTTCGTACAGTAATGCGCAGGACCAACCAAGGCACCGACAAAGCGGATTTAGCAATATTGATGAAAAGACCGGGTTCGCATAACTTGCTCCATGTATCACCAATCAGTTGGTGAAAAGTTCTAGCATATACGTACAACATGCCGTACTGCCAGAGGAGCCACTAAATCTTGCTTCAACTATTCTGCATCGGCGAGAAATGTCGCTCACGGTGACCTAGGATGTGGATGTGTACCGGGGGGTGATGTACGGACGTCTAGGGTAGGGGCGGAGATGCATACAGACTACGGCGAATGATTGAGCAAAAATTAGCTTCGTTTTTGTTCCTTGGACAAGTATGTAGTAGACCGAGCTCCGACGCCGGCCGTAGACACGTCAGCTTTTCCTGCGCCGCAGATGTGGATGGTGCCGACAATGATTAAGCTGGCAGCATCCTCTTCGACTCCGCCGTACCATGAGAAGAGCTAGGGAGAGTGGAGAACCAGCGAGGAGCGGCGAGCGACAAGGCTTTCGTCAAAATGAAATTAATCAACCACCATCTAGATCCGGTCACCGCTGCTTCTTCCATGCGGCGTCTTTGTTCTCAGTTATAAATAAGGGCTTTTTTAGAATGCAAAAATCCAAACCACAACAATAGATAAAAAACACAGGAATAAAATAGGAATGCATGTGTAAAACATAGGATTGTAAAACACAGAAATTTTGTTGAAGTGATCGTTTGGATAGGGTGTAGGAAAAACAAAAGGATTGTAAGAGAGTGAAATCATCCTTACTTCTTAATCAACTGTGTTTATCTATTTTTTTTTTTATCTTCCGCACATCTGTTTGACTGACCGCTGCTTCTCCCATGCGGCGCCTTTGTTCTCAGTTATAAATAAAACAAGTCAAGCAATGTTAATCTACGACAGTACAGCTCTTTCTCGAGTGGCATCTTACCTGACAGAAAAAGAAAACAGACGATACCCTCAGGTGCAGCCGTAAATATAGAAGGAACTATATGCTGAAAATACATGTCAATTACAGAATGGATTTTCTTTTTGCGATTAATTATAGAATGCCTAGCTCGCCTTGAGAGGCTCTTTATAATCAAGCCTACACATGAGGCGGTTGGACCAACTAACACTAGAAACTCATTTATGAACAAGAAAATGCTGCAGATGCTTGAGTTGTCTAGCAAGACGTGAACGATCTGCCAACAAGCATAGCAAATGCAGGTTACCTTGAGATGCTTGTTCTTGATGGGTTGTGATGAGTTAAAAATATTTTCTGTCTAACGAGTTTTTCTCCTCGCTGAGATCGTTGAGATTTGATGGCTAGGGGTCTACGATGGGAAGATGTACTACTGTCACCACAATCTGTATTTTGTGAGCCGCTTGAGCAGAGGGCTGGGCACGGGTTCAGAAACTCTAAAGGTGTGTTTGGTTTGTGTGCAAGAGGCTAAACATGCTTATGGTATGCAAGATCTTTACTTTTTCACGTGTTTGTTTCCCGGTCTTATAAAGTAACGTGGCCCTGGCTGTGCAAAAGAGGCGTCTTGGTCAGCCTGCCTTCAACAAGCCCACCCATGCCCACGTGATGATTTTGCCCTCACCTCCCATTCCTCAGCACCGTACGAGATCCTCCACCATCGCCGGCATCAAGGCCCGCCACAAGCTCCACGAGGGTGAGATGAATGTGCATGCAACTCGGTAACTTCAGGCCTAGGGCAGAACCGGCGAGCCCGCATTGCACGAAATCCTCAATGGCGCCACTGCTTAATCTCCTCCTCGACAGCGCTGCTACCCACTGCACCGAACTCCGTCACGCCTCTTAACGATCACAGATAAATCCGCAAGCGCACGGAGAATACCGCTGTAGCATTTCACCCGGAAGTATTCCAAGGAATCGTAATTTATATTTTCCACAGGGAAGACGATGGTTAAGAGAATACTATGCTCATAGTTAATGTCTACATTTAAATGGATCACAAACCATACAATGCTAAACAATAGTATATAGGTAGTGTGACACACAAGAAAAAGACCAACTCTAATATACATCCGAAGCCAAGTGGAGAAAGAACAAAGAAAAGAGTTAAGTTCCTATTATACTTCATTATACAGTGGCATAGTATACAACATACACATACATGCACATCAACTAAGGTTTAGGCATAAGCACTCAAGCAAATTGGGCACCGACTTACCCCTGGTCTGCCAGGCGACTCCGGTCTACAGCTCTACGCCGTACCCGAACGTGGAGGGATACCGAGGACGAATAGGGCTGTCACCACCTACCGTCTACCTCAAACAATCCGTGGGGCATGAGGCATCTAATGTATTCTACCAATCCAAGCACCATGCTTGCATTGCTAAAACATTACTCTAAATCCCCGGCGATGAAATGGATCTAGAGCATAATCATAAGGACCATTGGACTCATGCTTGGATATGCAAATGCATGTAAACCTAAGTATAGGCATAGCATGGTATACTATGTACTAGGACACGTGACAATAAGGCAATTATATCCCTACCGCCAGTCCTCTAGGTAATACCCATATAACGAGCATATGAATATCACACTAGCACTATATAAGAAGATTATGATTACTCTATTACATAAGCAAGCCAAGGATCCACAACCAAACAAGGAACGCTTAACCAAGGCAAGACTATATGAAAAGAATAATATTATTAAATAAAATAAAGTTGCAAAAAGAGAAAATGATACAAGAGCCATACCAGAATCTCCAAGACAACTTGGGAACTAGAGTAGCTCTACTCTAAGCCTAACTCCACTAGAGCTTGGAGACTAAAACTAATGCAAGAGTGATTTCTCTACTTGGTGTATGTTCTAACCGGCCGAGCACCCCTCTATTTATAGCCCCAAATGAGAGGGGGGATTAAATAGAGCAAGTGAGAGGCGGTTGAGGAGGATTGGCCGCCAAGGTAGGCCGGCCGGCCACACATTGTGGCGGTTGGACACCGCCTTCTGTGTGGACGCTCCAGATTGCTCCGTGGTGGCGGTTCCGAAGTCGGCTAGCGCTTGGGGGCGGTTATGGTGGAGTAATCATCAAGTTTAGGCCCAAAAGCCCACCTGCGCGAAGTCGGTTGTCCATCCACCATGAAGGGCACTTGGGCTTGGTGTTTTGGAGTGTATGTGGCCCACTGGAAGAAGCTCGGGCCATTTGGAGACAAGTCCAGGCCGGCCGGCCTAGGTGGGTGGCCGGCCGGCCAACTATTTTCAGCATTCGCTGAAATCTTCTTCGTGGCATAACTTCTGCTCCCAAACTTCAAATTGGGTGAACCAAAAGTCCATTTTGACTATCTCGACGAGGGCTTCGACATGGCGATATCAAATTTGTCATTTGAATAAATGTCTCTTCATGTCCAATTGCCTCTTGATTTATCGTTTTGAATTTGTCGAGGTGTTTGATCCAGCCCTTGTCCACCTTTCCTTTGAAATACACCTGCATCAATAAATCTACCACAACTCGTGGAACTTTATTAGTTTAAATAAATATGCGTATAAGAAATGCTAATTCTCCATTATTTGTAGGACTATTGGCGGTCGGAATTGGTACTTAACGACCGTCAACAAACCCCCCAAGCTTAAACTTTTGCTCGTCCCGAGCAAAGCTAAAGACTTGGTTCTGTTGATCAGGAGTTGTTACCATGTCTTACTCCGCAAAAGTACCATGCATACAACAAAATATTCTCCCTCGAATTGAATAAGCTGGCATGACAACTTACTCTTCCCCTTAGTCCTCATGGGGCTGATTGCTTCTCGTTGCCTTGGGTAGTTGAGAGACAGAACGGTTTGTAGAGTACTATTTACTCATTCCTTGTTCAACTTTCATTCCAGAGGTTTTCAAAAGATTTTGCAGAAAAAACAAAGTTCCTCAAATGATTCTCTCGAATCACTCAATGTGTATGATTCCTTACCAAGGCATTGTTTTGCCTCTTTTCCTCCTACTTCTAACAGGTTTTTATATGTGGGGTTTGGTAGGGGCAAAGTAAGGCAAACTTGCATCACATATATTGCTAAATCAAAAGACCGGATCCAAGGAGAAAGCAAGTCATACAATCTGATCAAGATGTGTATGTGCGTGGTTATGTGGATGATGGTGGAGAAATGATTACTCCTTTTTGTATACCTTCTCTCTCTTTTTGTTAAGTCTGAGGGAATGGCTATCTCTCTTTTTTTTTCTTTTTTTTTCATCATGCTCTACTTGAATGAGCAAGATTCTTTTTTTTTTTTTTGCATAGCCATTCCTCTTTTGCAATGATACTTGGAGAGAGAAAGAGGTATAAAACATATGGAGTATTTATTTTATGGAATGAGGGGGAAAGTGATGCTAACTTCCAGTGTAGAAGCTAAACACATGTATATGGTGGAGTGTACGTGATCTTGATCATAAAAGTATGACAAGCATAACTCAAGGGCCACAACAATTTTGAAAAAGCTCAATGTAATGACAGGCAACATATGTATAGAGGTTTTGCACTGAAATCAACATATGGATTTGGTAGGAATTTTCATCATTGAGGAACTTTGGGTTTTATAGTTTTGAAAAAAAATTCTCTGGAATTTAAGTCTTACTTAGAACAAGATCATAGCAGCTCTATTAGACCATATCATATCTCACAACAACCTAGACTTGAATCATGCATTTTGCTACCCACGAGTTTCAGGTTCAAGAATAAGAGTGCATCCAACAAACTCAAACCTTGGGAGAGTACTAAGTTGCAAACAGGAAAGAGAGAGGGATAAAACAGAGCAACTATTCATCATTTCAACATAGAGAATTAAAACATTCTTATCGCGCATAGAAAACGAAAACTACCTTTATTTATTAGTATTTTTTTATCATTATATTTTTTAATGCAAGAAAACAAAAGAAAGATACAAGTTACCTCTGTGGGGGGAGTGGTCTCCCCCCCCAAGCTTAGTTCTTGCTTGAGTGCGCCAACAACTGTTTGGCTCCTTTCTTCATGGCTGCAACAAAAAGCAAAACAAACAAGAACAAACTCGAAACGGGTTATGTTAGTGTAATCAAATTAGCACGCCCGTCGGTTGCTCTTTACGCTTGAGCACAACTTGTATATGCAAAACAAAGAAGAGGGAAATCTTTTTGTTGAATTTGAGATAGTTGGAGAAATGAGAGTAATTAATATGAGGAGGGCATTTGGGTGGTGAATGAATTGGATTTGGTATGAAAAACATTACCACTCGGTCTTTTATTTGTAAACTTGAAGTTCGATGGCCGTATTTGGGGAGAAACAATGACAAGCGGCCGATGGGAAATCAGACAAGGTGCTAATAATGGCCATGTCATGTCGGGTGACCCATTGATAGGGACTCTCCCCCCAAGCTTGGCTCAAAGCCTCCATCGAGTCTATGTTTTTTTTTTTTTTTGTAGTGGAGGATTGTCCAAAGCTCGGCTGGAATTTATGCCCAAAAATTATTTTCTTCAAAAACAAATGTCTCAAATTCTTTTTTAAAAAAAAGGTTGGAAAAAATCCAACATGCAGAATGATTTTGGAAAAATCAAACATGCAAATGCAATTGAATTCAAATTAAAGGAAAACCAAATATGCAATTGGAAAAATCAAATATGAGATAACTACCGATTTTCCTGTCGGCAAGGGCGTCATCGTTTTATGTCCGATGAGCAAGACATTATGACGAGTTCGATTGCCAAGGGTCTCACACTTGAGGAAAAAGGACAAGAAGTCGGACTATTTCAAGATTGAATATGGATTTTTAACGCACTGCCAGCATATCGAAGCCATCATGCACTACCCTATTTTCACATGAAGAGAAAACAAGCAAGTGATAGCCTGTACGAGCTATGACCATATATTTGCAGATATAACTATGAGCATTCGTAAACTCCTAAACCAAGTGTCTTCCCCGCAACGGCGCCAGAAATTCTTGTTGGTATTTCTTAACGATCACAGATAAATCCGCAAGCGCACGGAGAATACCGCTGTAGCATTTCACCCGGGAGTATTCCAAGGTATCGTAATTTATATTTTCCACAGGGAAGACGATGGTTAAGAGAGTACTATGCTCATAGTTAATGTCTACATTTAAATGGATCACAAACCATACAATGCTAAACAATAGTATATAGGTAGTGTGACACACAAGAAAAGGACCAACTCTAATATACATCCGAAGCCAAGTGGAGAAAGAACAAAGAAAAGAGTTAAGTTCCTATTATACTTCATTATACAGTGGCATAGTATACAACATACACATACATGCACATCAACTAAGGTTTAGGCATAAGCACTCAAGCAAATTGGGCACCGACTTACCCCTGGTCTGCCAGGCGACTCCGGTCTACAGCTCTACGCCGTACCCGAACGTGGAGGGATACCGAGGACGAATAGGGCTGTCACCACCTACCGTCTACCTCAAACAATCCGTGGGGCACGAGGCATCCAATGTATTCTACCAATCCAAACACCATGCTTGCATTGCTAAAACATTACTCTAAATCCCCGGCGATGAAATGGATCTAGAGCATAATCATAAGGACCATTGGACTCATGCTTGGATATGCAAATGCATGTAAACCTAAGTATAGACATAGCATGGTATACTATGTACTAGGACACGTGACAATAAGGCAATTATATCCCTACCGCCAGTCCTCTAGGTAATACTCATATAACGAGCATATGAATATCACACTAGCACTATATAAGAAGATTATGATTACTCTATTACATAAGCAAGCCAAGGATCCACAACCAAACAAGGAACGCTTAACCAAGGCAAGACTATATGAAAAGAATAATATTATTAAATAGAATAAAGTTGCAAAAAGAGAAAATGATACAAGAGCCATACCAGAATCTCCAAGACAACTTGGGAACTAGAGTAGCTCTACTCTAAGCCTAACTCCACTAGAGTTTGGAGACTAAAACTAATGCAAGAGTGATTTCTCTACTTGCTGTGTGTTCTAACCGGCCGAGCACCCCTCTATTTATAGCCCCAAATGAGAGGGGGGATTAAATAGAACAAGTGAGAGGCGGTTGACGAAGATTGGCCGCCAAGGTAGGCCGGCCGGCCTAGGTGGCAGGCCGGCCGGCCACACATTGTGGCGGTTGGCCACCGCCTTCCGTGTGGACGCTCCAGATTGCTCCGTGGTGGCGGTTCCGAAGTCGGCTAGCGCTTGGGGGCGGTTATGGTGGAGTAATCATCAAGTTTAGGCCCAAAAACCCACCTGCGCCAAGTCGGTTGTTCATCCACCATGGAGGGCACTTGGGATTGGTGTTTTGGAGTGTATGTGGCCAACTGGAAGAAGCTCGGGCCATTTGGAGACAAGTCCAGGCCGGCCGGCCTAGGGGGGTGGCCGGCCGGCCAACTGTTTTCAGCATTCGCTGAAATCTTCTTCGTGGCATAACTTCTGCTCCTAAACTCCAAATTGGGTGAACCAAAAGTCTATTTTGACTATCTCGACGAGGGCTTCGACATGGCGATATCAAGTTTGTCATTTGAATAAATGTCTCTTCATGTCCAATTGCCTCTTGATTTATCGTTTTGAATTTGTCGAGGTGTTTGATCCGGCCCTTGTCCACCTTTCCTTTGAAATACACCTGCATCAATAAATCTACCACAACTCGTGGAACTTTATTAGTTTAAATAAATATGAGTATAAGAAATGCTAATTCTCCATTATTTGTAGGACTATTGGCGGTCGGAATTGGTACTTAACGACCGTCAACAGTGACCAGAACTTGCATTTTTGACTATGTATTATGCTGCTGATATTTGGTGTTATTATGTTTTGAGGGTTGTATGTGCATTCTGGTGATTGTGGTTTTTTTTAGGAGTGGTGATTGTGGGTTGTATCTGTATTTGGTTGATGGGTTGTATGTTGATTGTATTTCTGTATAAATGAGTTCACCCACAATCTAGCTCTGTCTAAATGGACTCGACCCACTATCTGGTTTGTTTCAATTGTTACAGCCGGAAAGAATTAGGCCCATACGAAAATTGATGAAAATGTCGAAAGAATAAGGCCATACAAAATTGCTAAAAATGCCATAGAAGAGTGAAAGCTCATATGAATTCATCCCACACGAACCATGGCTTGTTACGAAAAAAATCTAAAAAGGCTGATGTATAAATGAAAAAGGCCCGTAATTGGGCTTACCCCATGACCGGCATGTTAATTCATGGATTTTTGTTGTGCTAAATTATATTTTGTGACTTTTTGGCTTTTCATGATTTTCTGACGCCTGAATAAACGTCAGAAAGATTGTAACGAAAAAACATCTTTATATCACAGAACATGATCATAAATGCTTGATAGATGACGAAGATGTATTCATCACAAATTGTTTAGGGTGACATAAAACCTAATTTTTGTGACAAAGATCAATCGTTATCGCTAAATTTCTTATAATGATTATGTGCCTACGTCGTGTGCAAGAATCATGATTGCATCTCAGCATTGGTGCAACAGCTGAAGCAGCTCATTTTGGCAGCCCTTACCCAACCTGAGGATGCATAAGGGGCCGCTCGCCCATGCCTTATCGTGGCCAAACGCCCGAAGGAAGATCCTGTGGTAATCGTCGTCAGACACCAAATCTTTTGTCATTGTCAAGTTTGAGTCCACATCCATGTTTACCTTTGCCTTTGTTGTGCACCACCTTAATTACCTTTGTGCTGCATCTCTGTCCTGCTTGTTTGTCTATTTTCTACACCCTGCGTGTCTGATGATTTTGTTTGTCAAAAAGAAATAGTTGATTTCTCCCGTTAACGGTGCTGCATGGCGAGCTGCATCGTGCTCTCTGCAGTAGGGGTTGTCTACCCATCACCCTGGTGCAGAGGCCGACTCACCAACATGGTATGTAATGGCAGCCTTCATACTTACTCCGGCGCCGATTACTTATATATCCCCCCTGTTCCCCAGCTCTGCAAATTATGTTTTTCTTAGATGCGGCTTTCTCTGCTCCAGGTACCCACTCCCATGATGTGTCATCTTTTTATTGGATTGACGTGTTTTGGTGGCTCCGTCCGCACCGCTCGAGGTCAGGTAACATCCATCAAACATTAAGATTTTCTTCCGTCCACCTATCATCCGTGAAACAGCCCCATCCATCACCTAAAGTTTTTAACCCCCTCAAAGGACATCTGATAATCATTACAATCCACACAACCAACACAGGACATAGGGTTATTATCCTCCGGGAGGCCCCAACCTATCTATATCTTATGTCCTGTGTTACCATCGTTCTTCTGGTCTCGCGCCCTATCCTCTCTTTTACTCGTCGGTAATCCTTCGACACCTTTGATCAAATAATGATGGACGAGGTGTGTCTTCTTCCTCCAGCTGACCTGCTCCAACCTCATGCCCACTGGCACCAGCCCGTCATCTCACGGGCTGCTGCCTTGCCTCAGTGTGCTACGGCCTCACCGGAGCTCCCTTGCTGTAAAGAACCACCTATGTTGGTAGTACATGAACTTTGATTACTTCATTTGATGTTTAGCTTGTCCCGAAATTAAATATTTATGAAATAAATAAAATATAATACTTGCATATTTACACTAGCACAAGAAGAGCTTGTATTGACAAATCCCTATTTACAGGGCAGACAATCGAAATTCATGTTCGGCAGGCTGATAACCATAGTAGTAGTGGGCAAACAAACGTGACATCAGTGCTTGAAACAAGGTCTGAAACACACTTATGGTGGGCCTGCTGACGTCATCGTGCCTGCCACTGATTTTTTTTCTTAGTGGCAGGCTCCTTACTTGAGCCCATTTCAGCACAAACGACGAGTCCATGTATAATTAAAGAGACCCCTCCCACGCACAACCCTAGCCCGCCGTTTCCCTCCTCTCTCAGCCGCCTCCCTCTTCTCCCACGCAAAATCGTGAGACGTTGCCCTCTCCTCCCTTATCTTTCTTTCTCCCACACCTCCCTTCTCCATGCCTCGTCCTTCCACGCCGGCTCTTGCCTCTCCCTGCTTCCCCACGCCAGCCTCTGCCTCTCCCTCCCCCATGCCGGCCCCTACCTCTTCTCTCCCATGGGGCGGAGGATTCCGCACGCAGCGGCGGCTTCGGAGCGCTGTGGTGGCGGAGCGGGTCTGAGGTGTGGTGGCGGCGAGTTGGCTAGGTTTTCGACATGGGTTGTGGCGGGCCAGTTCGGGCCTGCAAATGGCCCAACTGCTTTTTTTAATTTGTCCATCTCCTTCCAGTGGCGAGCGTTGCTTACATCACTGGAGTCTTTCTTTTTCAAATGGTGGGAGCGTAGTGGGTTAAAAGCTGCTGTAGGGCTAAAAATGCCCGCCACTAAAGGCTTAAATTAACTGTACCACTCTTAGTTAGGGAAAAATTGCTACAGCATACTGGAAAGATGTGGCTTTAGCCACAACACACTATTTAGGTGCGGCACAGTTCAGAAGTATGGATTCGTAACTGCAGCACACATCTTTCCAGTTCCCTATCCTTTGATCTGCCATGATCAACAACCAAACCTCCTTTAAACACCACACGGTTTTGCTGGGTCCACTGCCATAAAAGTAAGTGTGTCCAGTCGAAATTACACTGTCTTTTTTTTTTTTTGAGGATTTTCACCCTCCATATGCAGCCTTTCCCACCGTTTTGATTATTGCTTTTCAAATTGATTGCTTAGATTGATTGATTGGTTTCCCAGTTTGATTACAAGCCGTGACTGCTTCCCGAGAAAAAAAAGCACCTCCTCCTTTAAACCATTAATTCTTTCCTTTGTCCTCTCCGATTCTCCGTATATATACGCAAGCTGCTGTTTCATGGAGATGTCCTTGCAGCTGCGGCACGCAGGTTCTTCAACGGTGGAATCAGCAAGGTGAAGCAAACACAACATGTTTACGTACATGCAAAACCGCTGTTTTGTTTTGATCGTGGTCATCATTTTCTCTGTTTTGTTTACATAAGTGTCTTCCAGCATCGAGGCTGCTCCAAGGCAACGTTTGAGGCGGCATCACGCAGATCTGACGCGCCTAGGACGCTAAGAATTCTACTGCTATTCCGGTACTCCGCCGCGCTGTCGTCCTCGGTCATGCATGTGCTCCTGCCGCCACGCTCCACCTCAGCTTCATCATCTCGAGACCGATCCGATCAAGATCTCCCGATCAGCACTGGCCCGTCGACGTCTTCGTCGGAGGAGTTTCCGCGGCTGGCGGCGTCCTTCACCAACGACGGGATCGGGAAGATCCAAGGAGCCACGATCGGGAAGATGAGACAAGCGACATACGCTGACAACTGACGACCCAAACCCAGGTGATCCTGTCTCTAATCTACATGCATGTATTTGCCACTAGACATTCCATCGATTTCAGCAAATGTATAAATTTCACCACGTTTACCCATATATCTTAGTTACTAATAAACTCCCGCATCTTACTCGTACACGATACCTTCTTATATTAGCTTTTGCTAGTCACGTGTCCAATCAGAATGGGTCTTAGAATGTTGTGGCTATATATAAGTTTAAGCCAAGTAAGATATATGAAACAATCCAGTGGTAGTGCATCAAAATGGATGCCAAAGGTATCACACCACTCTTTCTTATTTAGTATCTGAGAGCGTCCTCAAAAGCTGACTCTTAGAATTTTTTATTAAAAAAAAGGAGAGAAGACTGCTAGCTCTTCTTCAAGTGCTAGTTTTGAGAGACTCAAACATGGACCCCACTCCTCATTAATCCTTTGCAAGAGCTGGTTGCTAGCTCTTAGGTAGATCTAACATTGGGGCCGCTCTAAAAAAAATCAAACGTTTTCGCTCCCTGACATATCTATTAATATAGTCTATGTCAATAAGTGGTTTTTTTTTGTACGGCACTATGAGATATAAGCACACCTTTCCATATTCACTTGAGTCAAGAAACAGTACTGTAGTATAGTTGTTTTACGTAACATAGTCTAAACATCTTAACCTTAATATTTGTTCTCAGCCTTTATATTTGTCTTTCAGCATATGTTACGTAAGATTATCTGCTTAAATTTGAGCTTATGATAACAATTACTGCTTCAGATGATTGCCCGGTGCCACAAATTGGACCTTTCTGTTCCTATTTTCCTTGTATAATTCTCACTTGCTGGAAAGACATTTGCACCTTCTTTTTTCCCATGTTAACATTTTGACATTTAGGTGATGGAAAAGCGCATACATCTTGCCAAAAAAAATGAGTGCCACTATTCGCACCCCTTTCAACAATTGTACTAATCCCACTCGCTGTGATGTATGGCTAATAGATTGTATCGTGCTATGTGTTTCTGATTATCAAATATTTGTGTGTCCGCTAATAGATTGTATCGTGCTAAAAAAATAATGAAACTAAACTAGACGTAACACTATTTCAGGTGCAACTGAAAAGGATAGTGTTGATGGAACGGTGCAAACTGAAGACAATGATCAGCGTTGTACTGGTTCTAAAGATTTGGAGAGAAAGCGTGAAAGAAATAGACTATAGCAGCAAAGATATCGGGCGTGGAAAAAATGGAAGCAGCCAGCAAGAGTCGTCACCGCAAACCCCAGGTTTGTCAAAAGGCCAGCTTGAATTTGAATGGTGTTTCTTGCCGATTATTCTTTATTCATTACTCGGTCAATGACAGTCTGTATGTTGTACCACAATAGGAGTTTTGGTTTTAAACGGTACAAGTATAGCCAGATCAACATTGACAATTAAACGTGGGTACGATATGGAATTAAAAATACGAGAGTCACCTTATCTTCACCCTCCACCCCACCGGCAAGCATACCTGGTTCGTTAAAAGCTGTGATTTTGCATGCTTCATTGTATTGACAATCAAAGTCTATATTTTATTCTGAAGGTATCTTGGATTTGCCTGGTATAGTTTCCACGAGCTCAAAATTGAAGAAAATACTTAAAATGAAAAAGGAGAGTGCTATATATCCCCACTTCAACTCTACATTCTACGTTGCCTAGCATAACAGGTTTGCTAAAACGCATAATCTCTTGTGCCATTTTATTATCGATAATGCTAATGATTAGCTGGTGAGTGGAATACCCATCCTTCGTACTAATTAATCTTTTTATCATTTATCATGAGTTTAGAAAACCGCAAGAAACTATTGATCTAGAAATTCTTTCCACGTATACGTATATCCAGATTTTTTAGAGATGCATTTTTTGGGTAACAATCAAACATATATATAGAAGAACTTTTTTCAATACTAACAAATGGTGGCTACATTTCTTTAGTTAATTCAATAACTGGTCCAACACATCTTGCATTTTTCTATATATACTAACCTATAGAGATATTTTAATGGTTTTAGATGGCGTGAAAATCATTTTTCAGATATATAGTATAGATGTATAAATAGAGTACTCGTAAGAGACCATATAGATATTGGCCATTTTCCAAAATCAATCCTGAATATTTATCATGATTAACATAACCTAAACAAGCGAGCTATGTAAATAGGAGATATAAATAAAATGTTGTTGTTGCCACTATTTTTGTGCGCACTACACATATTACATTTCATTCCCCAATCTCATTCCTAAAGAGTCAGATGAGGTCAGAGCTTTTTGCATGGGCAACATTGCTGTCCCTGTCAAACAACATGAAAAATGATGCCTCAAAGAACCAATTCCACGAGCTGGAGAATCATGTGGCGTCATAACCAAGGATAGCAATATAAAATCGTAAATGTTCAAGTCCAACCCGAAGATCCATATGAAGTCTTTATGCTTGAGCCCCAGGTGCTACATTCCATTTTGCATCCCAATATGTGATTACACATCATCAATCAAATGCAAAACAATCTAGGTGGCAAATAACTAACAATATTTTGACTAGACAAGTGAGTACATTTTTATCTAATAGGATGACCCGAAAGGCAGAACTCTTTGGAATCCATATTCCAATGGTGGCAGTGAAGGTGACTCATGCATACTCATTCAACCTCGAGTCAAGGTATGCATTATCCTCACTTGACAGCAGACAAATAATTTGGACATAAGAAAATAGAAAAGCACATAGCTTGGACATATTACATGGATTGAAACTGGGATGGTCAATGTAAATGCATCTAACATATGTTAGACTACATCAATGTCTAAGCTATGTGCTTTTTTGTTTTTTGCACATCAGTTGTCTTCTGTCAAGTGAGGACAATGGATATCTTCACCCATGATTAGAATGTGCATGCATTAGTCTCCTTCATCGCAACCTTGGAATATGTATTTCAAAGAGTTCTGCCTCTTAGGGTCATCCTATTGGATTAAAATGTACTCACTTGTCTCGTCAAATATTATTAGTTATTTGTCATCCAGATTTTTTTTTTGTTGTAGCCAAATCATATAGGGATGCAGGATGGAGGTTGTAGCACATATAGTACTGAGGCAAAAAGACTCCATATGGCTCTTTGGGTTGGAAACATGCATTCACGATTTTGCTATCGTGGGTTTTGATCTAAGGTGGTTCTCCAGCCAGTTGAATTGATTCTTCGACGTTTCATTTTTCATGTGGTTTGATGATGACAGCAATGTGACCCTTGCAAAGCCATGACCTCATGTGACTTTTTAGGAATGAGGTGGCATTGGTGAATGAAAAAAAAGATGTAGTCGTACAAAACAAGTGGCAATAATATTTTATTTGTAGCATCACTTGTTTACATATGGCTCGCATGTTTAGGACATGTTATGACAAATATTCAAGATTTATTTTGGCAAACGGTCAATGTCCATATGGACTCTTATGATTATTAATATATTTATACTATATATTATAATGAAAAATCATGTTGTGCCAAATAAAACCATTAAAATACGTTTATAACTAATTTATCTAAAATGCAAGATGTTGGTGAAGTATATGTGTACGTTGTACCAGTTATTGAATTACCAAAAGAAATGTAGCCACCATTTGTAAGCATGAACTCGATTTCTTCTGTATATGTGTCTGAATCTTTTCAAAAAGAAAAAAAAAAGAGCACTAAGGGAAAAAATTGCATTTCTAAACTCTAGAAATGTAGAAATAAATATGAAAAGAATTTCTAATTCAATAATTTATTATTATTTTCTAAACGCATGGTCTCTCGTGACGATATATAAATTAAAAAAAGGGATTGCTAAAAATTCCCCAGGCATTCCATTGCTTTCTAGTGCCCATATTTTCTTTCCAACATATTTTTCTTAAGTTGCAGGCATGAATGGGTAAGAAAATAAAATTTAGGTATTTTTAAGGTTTGAAATACCAATTTTTTTCTCATCTTGAGTCACAACCAATATATATTAAAGTTACACTCATTGTATACCAGATTTATAGTGATTATTTCGGTGTAATTATTGAGTACAGATGGTGTAAATAAAAATCAGGCGCTAGTATCATTTTAAATGCCTGAATTTTTGTTCTCTACTACGTGAGACTAAATCTCATCCATAAAAACAAGATCTGATAGTTAAAAATTAATGCATTATTATCCCCTAGAATACCTAGACGATGTGTAGACAAGCCCTAAAAAAAATGATAAAAAGATTATTTAGTTTGAAGGTGCTTCCTGTGGTTGCTCGAGGTAAAAGAGCACATATGCTACACAACAAAGGTCTTATATTTGGAAGAAGATGCGTAAGATACACCTCACCCAAAATATGTGAGCCCAGACTACCCTTGGTTTACACTCAGAATCGGTAATGGCACTGAAGAGACATATATTGATGATTTTGTATGCCTCCCTAATGACATTGTTATTCCGTACAAGGATGAAAATCGGTTGACTGGCTAATTGAGGTGTGTCTGCCCATATCTTCAGAATAATGCTAATTCTATAGATTACATGGGTGTGTGGGCAGTTAAGGTTCTTAATGCAAGGAATGATCATGTGGACGAGATCAATTCAAGGATTGGAAAGATTTATAGGGAAAAGTAATATGTAGCTTTGACTCGATGGACTCATAGAATAATAATTACCCTTAGGATTTTCTCAACTCTACCACAGTGGCGGAGCCAGCCAGGGGACGGGGTGGGCCGAGCTGCGCTGCATTTTAGCACTGCTGGCCCAATAGCATTTCGGCCCACTCCCAGGTGTGGCCCTGGCTCTGCCACTGCTCCAATGGGTTGCCTCCACATGAGCTCATGTTAAAAAAACAACTGTCCTTTGCTATTCTAGTCTGTAATCTAGACCCGCATAATGAATTGTGCAATGGAACACATCTGGTAGTCAGGGCATTCCGCAAAATAGATTGTGCAATGGAACACATCTGGTAGTCAGGGCATTCCAAGATAATGGAATTGAAGCTTGAATTGTTATGGCCAACATGTTGGAGAGTGTGTGTTCATTCTGAGAATTCGTTTATCTCAAAGGACCCCTCTCTCTTCCTTTAAGTTTAAGAAGAAATAACTTGCAGTCCGATTAAGCTTCACCATGATTATTAATAAAGCCCAAGGTCAGACTATACCAAATGTGGGTATTTACCTAACATAACCTATTTTCTATCATGGTCAGCTAAAATTAGTTAGCAAATTTTAAGACTGACAATTAGCTGTAATAAAATTTGCTGACTAACTATTAGTTCTATGCCTATTTGGAGACAAGACTAATTGTTAGTCTAGACAACCATGAAAAGTCTGTTTTGCCCGTGACTAATTGTTAGCTAATAGGTAACTCTCTCTAGGATTCGGAGCAATTTCTCTCATCAGTTTCTGATCAACTTGAAGGCTTGGGATTTTTTTCTTCGTTTCCTATGACTTCATTGCAAAATTTTCCAGCCGGTTGTAAATTTCTGATCACATACATATCAATGAAATGGACAGCTGCTATAATTGTTAAGAGTAAAAAGATTCCCAAAGACTGAATAACATGCTGGTCGAATCATCACATCACGAGCACTACCACTACAATCTCTTTTCGCGCTGGTGAAGATGACCCTTGTGCTCTTATTCTTCATCTTCACACTCAAATGTGCCTCCGTTACCCAACAAACTGATACTAGTGGAGGACCATGCTCAAGTTGCCCCTCAATGAATCATCTCCACATAGGGTACTCATCACTGGATGATCTGGTGCCACAGCCTCTATCAATTTTTATTATATGGTTCATCTACACTTCACCATGCTATAAAGAAAGATTAACAGTTAAATTATCTATTTATCCTAATTTCACAATTACATGAAATAGACAATTTCTCTTCTTTCTTTTCAGACGGGCAACAATTGGGAGCTAGAAGCTCCACTCAAGTTTAATTGAAATACTTAATTCAAAATTTTCCACTTTCATTGTGTGTCAATGAATGCATGTTCTTCGATTTCTTTCGTTCACACCAAGGATAGATCATTACTTGTTGATTTTATTAGAGAGCATTATGGTGCGGGGAAACAATACATTTTTTGGAGCTTGTTCTGTGATTAAGGTGCACAAAAATAATTACTAATGCCAATTTACAGGTACATAATCAAAACACCACTATCGCTCAGATACTCAAACCCAATCTAAAATTTGATATGCTCTCTTGCAATGCTATGAGTTTATATTTATGAGTGTCTTTAATCTACGGAACTATACTGTTAGTGATCTAAAAATTGGAGTTCCTTGGCTGTGTTAAAAGTATAAGTTTTGTTCGCAAAAAAAAAAAAAGAGTATAAGTTTGGAGGCAGGTTTCAAGTTGGACACCTGTTTGCACGACATATCTTAGTACAACCCGTCCTAGGAGCATCACATGAAAGAACTCACGGAGTTTTATGCCCCGAATTAGTTACACAAAGATTAGCTTTTTGAACATCTCAATCGCCAAGCTTCTTGTATAATAGATAGATGAGCAGTTATGTAGTGTTTGTCATATATAAACACCTCGCGATAGATATTAGTTAGCCGAAAGAACTCACGGGTGGTTTATGAAGTACTTCATGCTACAAAATATAAGAGGATGGTTGTCTTAAAGGAAATAAAAGATGCTTTTGCAAGCTCCATCATTGTCCCGAGTGGAAATGGGAAAGGCGGATGGGACCATCAACCCGGTAGTGGGGCATTAAGGAGACAAATAACCAGTGGCACAGCAGCCATGGGTACCCCTGCACACACATGACACGTCAAAATCGGTAGCCATGTGTGTCGCATGATTTCCGTTGAGAAAGCCATCGCTGACATGTGAAGGCCAACAAGCCACAGCCGTCCGTCAGGTCCACATGCCAGTGAGATGCCCCAATGTACTAGTACTAGTATCAACGAGATGATGGTGAACCTTCTAAGCAACAGCAACATGCCCCAATCAACACTCGACATGCTGCAACGCTGCTGGAACAATAAAGCAGAGCACTACCGGTTGGCAGTGCGCGCTCCACTAACTCGCTGACCTGTTTATTCATTCACTCACTCACAGGACAAGCACCGGTCTGAGAAGCATCATCACATGAAAGCAAAGCTGATCCTCCTATTTGTTTAGCAAGAGGGGTTGGAAAACCAGGTCAGGAGCACAAAGAAGATCCTGGAATAGATTACGAGCACAGCAAACCGGCCGTCTGATTAGAATAGCAGCATCATGTTATGTTATCATGAACAACGAATCTAGTTGTTCGTCCGGATCCGCCGCCACTGGGGAGAACAAGAATTAAACAAATGCGACATCCGCAGAACCGGCAAAACCAATTGTCCGGTGCAAAATATTCTTCACTCATCAGTATATATATAAATGCAAAGTCATAATCAGTTGCCTAACGCACGCGCACACAGTCTCTGCCAAACACAGTTAGAGAGAAGAAATTACAAAAATCAGTTACAGCTAGTAGAAAGAACAACCCCAAGCTAGCTAAAAAATGCTAGACAAACACATCAATTTTAGTCTGAAATTAGATTAGATCCGCTACAGACACACAGAGAGTGACTGCAGCAAGAAGACGGCTGCTCTGCTCTGGACCCGCTGCTCTGCACTGATCTTTCAAGCTCCAGGATCCAATCTTGGCCCCAAGAAATCTCCTAGACGAAGCAAGAAAGAAAGAATCTTTGCTCAGTAAACAAGATTCAGTTCAGTAGTCCGGCATGAGCTGTGAGATCTTGCCCTCCTCGCCGGGCGTGGCGGCGGTGCGGTCGGTGGCGCGCAGCCAGAGGCAGACGGCGGAGAAGCTGAGCACGAGGCTGAGCAGCCCGCTGCCGAGGCCGATGCCGACGATGGCGAGCACGGACAAGCCCCTCGTCCGCATCGGCGGCAGCGGGTACCCGTACAGGTCCTTGTTCCCCACGAAGGAGCTGGCATTGAACCTCGCCGTGCCCACGCCGCCGGCGCCGGAGCGGTTGGCGAGGAGCACGGGGATGGGCCCCGAGAGGCGGTTGTAGGAGACGTCGAAGGTGGAGAGGCGGACGAGGAGGCCGAGCTCGTCGGGGATGGGGCCCGACAGCCGGTTGCCGTGGAGATCTATGACGTTGAGGTAGGCGCAGCCGGCGAGCTCCCTGGGGATGGCGCCGGAGAGCGCGTTGGCGGAGAGGTTGAGCACGGCGAGGTTGAGCAGCGCCGAGAGCTCCGGTGGGATGGCGCCGGCGAGCGCGTTGGAGGAGAGGTCCAGCGACTGGAGGTTGGTGCAGTTGCCGAGCTCCGGCGGGATGGCGCCGCCGAGGGAGAGGCCCGGGAGCGCGAGCTTGTACACGCGCCCGTTGTTGCAGGTCACGCCCTGCAGGTGGGAGATGAACCCCTCGCACGGCGACGAGAAGGCCGCCTTGGTCCAGTTGCGGAGCCCGCCGGTGGGGTCCGTCACCGACTTGTGCAGGCTCGACAGGCACCGCTCGTCGTCCGGGTCGGCGCCGCACGGCGGCGACAGGATGACGAGGACCAGCAGCACCGCGGCGGCGGCGGCGAGACTGTTGTGTCGGAACATTGGGGATGACTGACGAGGTGGCCAACTCCGGGAGTCGGGATTTTGGGAGTGTGTGCCGCCAGCATTAAAAATGGAGCCGCCGTCCGTTTCAGAACATCACTCATCAGTTGTGCTGAGTTTTGCAACAGGTACCTCCTCGATTTCAGTTATTCGGACTGTGTCCTTTGTGCTTTTTTTTTTTTGATAATTCCTTTGTGCTTGTTATAGTGCACAGATAAAAACATGCAGCCAGCCCCAGAACAATCAACATTCATCAAACATTTAATGTCTTTCTTATATACTTATTATGTTTTACCATCATATGTACATATGCAATAGGTACATATTTATGCTTTCTTATTACTAAGGTTTACATTACCGTTTTGACCGGAAAACCGGACGCCACCAATATGTTCGGTTTTCGAAAAAACAGGAACGGAATCCAAACAAAATTCCAATTCCAAATTTTGAATCCAAAAATCAAAAACCGATTGGTGAACCAGGCCGGTTTATCGGTCAAAATGTCTGAAAAACCGGACCTAGTTTTGGAAAACCGGTTTAGAGAAGAAAAATAGACAAAAGTGCAAAAAAAGAAAATTTGAAACAAAAATATGTCAAAACAAACTAGATGCAGTTTGCACCGTAATGATGCAGCAACAACATGAAAATTCGATAGTTTGCTCGGTCAAAAAAAATCAAGGGAGGTTGCTGGTTCGAAAAAGAGAAAAGAAGGGCTTTTTCTTTTTCTCTTCTTTTTTCAACTCAAGAACGTTTCAGATTTTTTTACCAACAAACTATCGAATTTTTGTGTTCCTTTTCCACCTTTGTGTGGCAAATTTTATCTAGTTTTTTTTTACATATTTTTTGTTTCAAATTTTTTCAAATTTTCAATTTTTTTTAAAAAAAATAAAATCGAAAACCGGTCTACCAGGTAAATGGGCCCGGACGGGGTTTTCTGAAAACCGGTCCGGTTCACCGCAGGATTTGGAAAAACCGGTACGGTTCACTGCGGGATTGCAAATCCAGCTTATTGCACGAGAGCATGCTAGGGTAAAACAACAATGAGTGAAATGTAGCAGCAGTCCTCGATCTTATCCCGAATTCTCATATATTTTCGGATACTCTAAAATCTTAATTTCTAGGCCCAAGACCGACTAAGCGGTCTCATCTAGGTTCAAATCACCATCCAAACGACTAATTGTGCCAACACGGAATCCATTGGATACGTGGCAATGTGACAATATATACGAAAAAACTTTTTTTTATGAACAATGCATGAAAAATAATTTCGTATGTCCAACACTGAACCAAGATATGTATTTTTGATATTAAAATAAAGAGCAAATACTATATTTGGCATCAAAAATTTTACCCTTCCTTTGTTTGCCATCAAAATTTTGCATTTCCCTTGTTTGCCATCGGATCAAACTGCACATCCCTTATCTGTCGCTCCAATCACTTTGGTTGTCAAATTATTGCACTCCCATCGCTACATTGTTTGTGATGCAATAGCAAAATAGATTTGTCTAAGTGTATACTATATGGAAAAAAAGAAATCAAATTTTTTGAAGAAAAATTAAAGGCAACATTTTGTATTTACTCAAAAATTCCTCAAATATTCATCCGAAAAAAATGAAACATGTTTGTTGACATAAAGTACACATTGTGATAAACTTATTTTTGCACTATAACATGAACATTGTAGTGGCAAGAGAAAATTTTCTCAACCACAATGACTTGGAGCGTTGAAAATGGAATGTGAATTTTAGTCCAATGGCAGAGAAGGGAACTGTAAAATTTCGATGGTAAATAAGGAATTTGCTCTTAAATAAACGAGGAATGTACTTTGTATGTCCTGAATTAAAAAATATATAAATCTTATGTTCTACTTTCGAAAACGTATTTTCATTCTTTCAAAGTTTGATTTGGCAGGGCCGCAAAAAAAAAGTTTGATTTGGCTAATTTTCATATTTTGGAAGTATGAAATATTTTCTCCTACAATGGATATTTGATAGGGTAATATTTCTTAAATTTTTAGATCTAAGTATGAAATCATAAATCCGTAAACTGTTTAATAAAATTTCAAAGAGAGAAAAATGTTAGTTCATACAAAAAAAGTTCATCATGTATTGGCCCACCTTTTGGAGAAAGAGTTGAAAGTTGGTCAGAAAGAATGCCAATGGGTCTCATAGTGCCACAAAGGCAACTGATGCCATGTTGGCGCACCACGTTGGCGCAATTAGGCGCATGTGTGGTGTTTTAGACCTAAATGAGAATGCTTAGCAAGTTCTGGACTCATAAATCAAGATTTAAGAGTATCGGGACCTAGACGAGAACTAGGGATAAGTTACAAGACGGCTGATGTATTCACTCAACAATGATTTTATTTACTGGATGGAAGAAGTTGATTTTCCGGTGAGCTTACGTTGAAGAATGACTTGGGGATGAAGCGAAGCACTAGAGTGAAATTTTGTGTCATCTTGAAAGTGCTGTTGTAGAGTTAATTGCGTGCTCCCTCCACTTGCTAGATTAGTTTTAAGTCGCGCCAGTGAGCTTCTATCGGAGTTTTATATATAAAATTTTAAATTTTATATGTAATTAGAGCCCTCCACAGAAAACGACACAACAAAAGAACTCCCGTGATGCATAGCGAGTATAGCTCAACTGGTTAGTTTTATTGTTGTGGAACCAACTTATTCGGGTACATGTCACAGACTTGGCACAGATGTTGTACTTTTATGGCTATTTATTCTTTCAATGGGAGGTGACGTCCTCGTCGACAGCGAGGCATGTATGGTGACTTCGTGAATCTCAAGATCAGTCGGCTCGGTCTTTCAAAGGCGCTCATAGTCTAGGATGAAAACGGTGACGGAAATTTCCGATTTACCGAAGATCGTTTCTGAAAAAACAAGAAATGGGAAAACGATTATGGGAAATTTGGAAACGAAAGTGAAAAAGGGAAAAACTAAATGGAAACGAAAATGGAAACGATAGAGGGAATTTTCGATCGAATGGTCGGTATACCGTATTACCTCAAAAATTTTCGTTGAAAATACCGTATTTATTACTACAGGCTGAACGTCAGCAGATTGCAATCGTATCTTTCCTTACCCAACCAGCCCAAGACGTAAACACAACTCCCTCCTATGGAAATAATAGACTAAGCATGGAAGTGATGAATCGTTATTTGGCATGGCACTTATTACTATCCAAATATTGCCCGACTGCCTTGGGTACGGATGCATCATTTCCATCCAGCTGCTAGTATTAGCTTATCATTTATATTGGAACTCGTTATTTTTTTATCACAATTATCGGTTCCCGACAGATATCGACATATTTTCGTTCCGGTAGTTTCGTTCTCATGTCCCTACATTTTCGATATCGTTTTCATTTCCGAGGTTACCGGTTTCGATTTTGTTTTCTACTAAATAATATGGTTAGGAAATGATAATGGTATTTTTCGATCGTTTCCGACCGTTTTCACCCCAACTCATAGAGACAGGGTTGCGTGTGTCTTCATAGAAGTAAATACTTGTGCGTGTTTGTGTGCGTCTGTGTCTGTACTGTGTTTCTTAAAGCTCTCATGATGCACTTAAGTCTGTATATGTACTTCAATACCCCTAATTATTAGTGATAATATGCTTAGTTTTTTTTGATAATGAATATACCTAATATGAACCAACTAAAAAGGAAACAATACATTTACTTACGCTTGCTTGCCTTTTAATATTGTACATGATGTATACACCAAATCAGCTTTCCACAAATACCAGATTAACTTGTCATAAATTGGCTAGGTGGAGCTCACAAATTGGTCACAATGTCATTTTTTTCGGGCAAAGCAAGACCGCATCCAAATCAAATCTGTCACTCGTTGACCTTTCTTTGACTCTTTTTCTTTTTCATATGGAAAATAATTTAAACGCTTCGATGCTATTTGTTGTGGGATGAAAGAAGTAATAAATGTGCTTAGATGACTTAATCACAAGATGAACCAGCTAGATTTTGCTTACTCCGGCCCCCTTCTGCCCACTGTCTCTGGCTCCACCACTGCCTCACGGTACGGTGGGATTCGGCAGAGCATCTCAATCCTTCCTATCCCTCTCCTACTTCTTTCACTTAAACTTTCGCATTTACCTATAGTAGATACAGTATCGTGAGGTTTGCTCTTGTTTGTGTGTGCTAGTCGTAGTAGCCTTGTTCTTAGTTGCTTGTTTTCATATTTTTGTTAGCATCTGTGGGAGCTTGGCCTACTTTTATGTGTAGACTACACCGTTGGGTCTATCTAGTTTGCTTTAATACTATAAGCTCCACATGGTTAAATCTTGGTAACACTACAAGATTTGTAAAAATCCCCAACAGTTTTTGTGCACAAATGCGTGACAGTTTTAAGTATAATTATAGTAGGGGTGAAAACTGTAGGGAATGAGGTTATAGGGAATGAGTCTGTAGGGAATTTGCTAAAACTGTTGGGAAATATGGAAATTTGTACTACAAAACTGTTGGCCATTCGAAAAAATTACTCTAAAAAGGTAATACTGTCGGCCACTTGTACTAAAACTGACGGGGATTCGTAGAAATCTTGTAGTGTAATTTCACCCCTCCCTCTTGGTACTCCGCAATCCTTAAAACAAGCCACAGTTCCACTTTGATGTCACAAGTGGTATATTGTCGTATTACGTGAAAATGCATTTATGCACAAGCTTGCACACATGAGTGTAACAAAAGCCAATTGGTTCTTTATTCTATGGAAAGAAAGAGAGCTCCACTATTTATATTGTCTTACACCAATTTCAGCTACCTGTTTCATCTAGCTAGATTTGGAACTTCAGAATAGACCTCATCCTCGTGGGCCATATTGCAATAGTGTTTTTTCTTTTTCTAAACCTTTCAAAAATTATTGAAGAATCCATATGCCTTGAAGTGAAATTTTTATTATATATTCTTCAATTATCACTTCAAGTTGAAGATCTCATCAAGAGCTGTAATTTTTTTATATTTTTTCTAATTCTCTATGAAATATTTATCAATTTTAGAAGCCAAGCTGCATATTTATCTTGTAAGTAAAAATTGTGAAACTAATATCTCTCACAAGGTTCATTATTGGAGCTATAGTATATCTGTCATGAGTTTCATGATTTAGAAATGTGAGAAATAGTTATATTCAGCCTGTTCGGTTGGAGGATGCAGTTGCAGTTGCAGTTTTTTGTGAGAGAGAACACTGTAGCGGAGGAAAGCAGCACTGTAGCCATGTGAGGGGAGAAGAACACTGTGCCGGCAGCAGCAGCAGCAGCATCCTCCAGCCGAACACGCCCATTATCTCCTACCGGTACTAACCTCATCATTCCTGGCAAAAGGCGGGCCCACCAATAGGGCATGGTGGGGAGGCTGCCCTACCTAGCCGCTGACCAGCCCCTGTACGTAGCTGATCTGAGTCCATGGCCGCGGATGGCATTACTATGAGCTTTGAGGTTCAAGAAAACATGGCAAAAAGGGGTATGGCAAAAAGGTTTTGGGCTGATGGGCCACAAGAAGGGACGTCAGGCGTTCACCCTTCATCTCCCATTTACAGAAGCCATAGAATGACACCATTTTTTCGTCGCCATCAACAGAACGACACCGTCTACAAAATTCCCATTCCAGAATTGAAATCCTCAATCTAATTTCCAAACCCTAGCTCCTGCTTGGCTCCAATTATGCTATATTGAGAATGGAGATTTTTATGGATCTTGACTGTGATGAAGTTAAGAAGAGGTTTCAAGTCATGAAAAAAAATCGAGAACAGAATTGCCTAAGCCACCTAAATCTATAAGACAAGGCAAAAAGAAATGCCTATTATTTTTTTAGAAAAGGAAATATATTACTCAATATTCCAGCCTCTGTATCGAATGATACATGTAGCTGTCTATTATTACAAACTCAGACAAATGACCAGACCAAGGTATCAAGAAAATAAAGTTTGCATCCATTGTTTCACGCCCCAAAGATATAACTAAAATGTGAGCCTGTTGGTAAATCGCCAACCATTATTTGCGAAGATCTCCATGGCTGCAGTCTCAAGCAAGATGCACGCCATCTTCATCACGTGGCGAAGCTCCTCCTTCTGTAGGAGAGACCAAAAACGGCTCTAGTATGTCCCTCCGAAGATTACCTGCATATACGATGGTATTGTTGTTTTGTCAAAGGCCACATCATTACGAGACAGCCATATTGCCCAACACAGAGTGGATATACCACTCCAAATAAGTTTCTTTAATTTGATCTCAGTTCCCCCCAACCAATCAGTAAACATATGCTGAAAGTTTAACGGAGGGAAAATATTAAAAGAAACATGAATAATGCGCCATATGAACTTTGCTAGAGGACAATCAAAAAACAAATGTTGAATACTCTCACTTAGATTACAGAAGCAACATTTTAAATCCCCATTCCAGTTCCTCCTAGCAAGATTATCTTTTGTTAAAATGACTCCTTTATATAAGTACCACATAAAAAAAGAGTTGTTTTGTTAGTGGTATGCCTCAAGTTCTTTTGTTGAAATTAATATTTGGTCTAAAAGAGTTGTTTACTACATATGAGGTACATAATAAATCTTTCTCTATTCCGTTCATGTACCATGTATGATATATTTTTATGTGATTTTTATATGCATATAGTGCTTTTGTTTTTTTTCTCTATAGATAAGTTTACTTTAATTGTTTGTCGTAATTAAGAATTTCTTATGAGTCCACACTCGTTCCAGGCAACAACATCCCCCTCTTATTCCTCATTAGACCTATGTGGAGTTGCCTCGTCACACTCGTTCCAGGAATGACTCGTCTTTGGATTTGGCAGACGGAATGACTCGTCTTTGGATTTGACTCGTCATTTCCTTCGCATGTGTGTTTGATCCCTTGATCCTTTTACTATAGGTGGCCTATGACGAACTTCTATGCCCAACCAAATATTGGTCTCAGTACATAAAAGCCCTACTTTGGCTCAGCTCATCAACACTACAAGATTTCTACGATTTCCCGACAATTTTAATACAAGTGGCCGACAGTATTATCCTTTTGGTGTAATTTTTTCAAATAGTCATCAGTTTTGTGGTACAAATTTCTATATTTCCCAATAGTTTTAGCAAATTCCCTACAAACTCATTCCCTACAACCTCATTCCCTACAGTTTTCACCTCTACTGTAATTATACTCAAAACTGTCTGTTGGGGAAGCGAAGCCCTCAACACATATTGTATCGAAGTTGAGTTGTCGTCGAAGCCCTTGGGTTGCACTTGTCACTAGACAAAGGGGTTAGAGTTACCGAAGCCCTCCAAATATCCGCGATGCCGGATGCCGTATAGAAATCCTGAAGCCCTCAAGCAATTCGCGATGCTGGACGTTGAGTACGAAGCAGGTTCAATTCCTCCAGACGTCCGCGGTGCTGGAGGAAGGGTTTTATTCGTTACCAATGTTCGAGCTCAGACAAATGATTAAGTGGCTCGTGGCCCGAAATCCGTTGTCCATTATAGAGATTCTCCCAACTATTTATAGGGGAGGAAAATTTACTTTTTACTTTTTTTTGGGTGAAAATTTACTTTTTACATGTAGGTCCCTAGTCAACTCCGTTACGTCACTCTGAAGTTTCTCTCTCCCATGGGCTTCGTCCACCCTTCGCTCATTTGGTTCCTCCTTCGCCCCTCCGAGAGGTTCTTTTGCTGAGGTTTCGGCATTATCCCCAACACTGTCATCCATTTGTGCAAAAGAACTGTTGAGAATTCTTATAAATCTTGTAGTATCAAGGCCTATAACCAAAAATGACTGTCAAAATTGTGCTACGAAATATTTATTGTTTTCATGCTACTTTTATTGTAGCGAATAATTGAAGAGAAAATCTATTTTACTCCCTCGAACAATTCACTTTGTCTGTTTTACCTCAAACAAAATCATAGCTCAATTTCCTTTAAACAATTCAGGTTGGTGCAATATACCTCTTACTGCAATTTGTAGTTTTTGTTTCTCTACGTACAAGTTGAATTTGAAGTTAAAATTTTGCATGATGATAGATAACACGATAAACTATGTAAAATAATTATAACATAATTTTTTTGACATTATTTGTATGTATATATTGTCAATTTCTATTACGCTATGTAAATAGTATCGAAAAATATGTTATAATTATTTTAAAAATAGGTTGTTGTGATAATTGGCATCAAACAAACTTTGAGCTTCAAATTCAATTTGTACACCAAGAAAAAAAAAAGTCAAATCATGATAGGAGGATCGCACCAACATGAATTGTTTGACAGTAATTTAAGGCATGATTTTGTTCAAGGGGTAAATCAGACAAAATGAACTGTTCGGGAAGTAAAATAGACTTTTTCCATAATTGAAAGATGATCTAACTAAAGTGGAATAAGAATAGAGAGTAACTGTTTTTAAAAAGAAACAGCAATATCAAACGAGAAACCCTCGCCTTCCAAACCCATTACCCATCCCATCCGCGTGCCTTCGGTTCCACCCGCATTGCGGCATGCTGACTGCTCTCCTCGTCGGCTCGTCCTTTCCACTCACCGGCGTTATTCGCAATGCCGTCTAGTCCCCTGCGCCAATCCCTTTCCCTGTTCAGTCGCCGGGATCAATCATCGGACCAACATCGCGAGCACCTGCTGTTTTCTCGATACGCTCCAATCCATTCATATGCCTTGCGCGCCACCTGCTCGACGAAATGCCTGCACGGCGCAACCGCGTCTCTGCATCGGCGCACTCCTCAAGGTCAAGGTTTCTCCTTTCAGCATTTCCTCGGGCCTGGCAACCGCCGCACTCATCCCGCGGGTGGTTGGCGAGGGAGGAGTAAGCTGGCTTGTTGGCCTCTCTGATACCTGAGGATAAGAATGAGATACCGAATATTGATATTTGCAACGTTTTTGTCAAATTGATAGGTCAACATCACTATAGGGATAAGCTAGCATGTGGTTCTGGTGCTGCTTAACATACGGACGAGGAATGAATGGAACAACTACAATTTGAGGATCAGAGCATTAAGGAGCTTCCGTCTTACTCTACCCAGGCAGTCAGATCACACACGAACAAGGTGCAGTGGATGGGATTTGCAGGAGAATACTTGTGCAGTTTTCCAGCGTGTCCAGTGTTTTTTGAGGAAGTAGTATGGTTGGTCTGGAGCAACGCAGCACCCTTGTCGCCACAACTTGATGACTCAATCCACTAGGATGGTCACTAATTTCAGATAAATACCAGTGAACGCTCCTAGCAGATATACTTACCCTCCTCGATTTGCATCCTAACTTAGGAGCCCTGGGTTCGTTACTGGCAGGGATGACTTGGTAAGCTGTGGAGGTCAGTGTTTAAAAAAGCCGCCGCCTAGACCGCTTAAGCGCCGCCTAGGCGCTAGGCGGAGCTCCACCGCTTCGCTTTCAACTAAGCTGTTAATTAAGCATTTTTCTCTATTTTTTCAATAAACATGTGTTAATATGCAATGTTTTCACTATTTTTCTCTATCTTTTTATGTTTATTTGCTAAAAGTACAAACGCCTAGAACCGCCTAGCACCGCTTAATCGTCGCCTAGGCACGCCTAGGCGCTAGGCGGTGCTCAACCGCCCGCTTAGTTTTTCCGCTTTTTAAAACATTGGTGGAGGTATGTGAGGAGGAGCTTGACATAGTTCTGCTACCCACTAGTGACCTTCAGAAAACTGTGGTTGACCTGCGATGAGAACTCTGAAGAGAACATGTTTGACTTGCTGGAATAATTATAAGTTATTGCTGGTAACCGGATTTCCGAAAAATGAGTGGGACTTTGGTATGTGGTGCAGGTGTATCTGACTGAATGGGAGAGGATAAGTCCAACAATAAAAAGGGGAAAAAACTGGTGGGTCAGCACTGGACTCCAAGGAGCCTCAGGAACCATCAAAGCGATATACACATATATGGTGAATCAGCAGAAAACGTGTCCAAAGGTGGTGTCCAGAAGAGCACAATGAATAAGCACGGAAGGTAACATTGCACCACAACACAGCAAGTCAGTGTGTCACTAGCATGGCCATCAAACTTGCAAATTATCAGTAAGCAACCCTGACTCCTTTGCATGCTCATGTAGTCGTGGCTCTACATGTTCTTTTGCTGTTAGTGATTTATTTCAGTTGTCAATGCACTTTCTTCCATTGCTACCTTGGTTTGAGCATGTTTCCTCATCTTTGGTCTTTTAGGTTCTTATTATCTGCTTATGCCGCTGTGCGACACCAGAAGAGAGAAGTAAAGCTTCTTTCATTAGTGGCTTTACCGTCCTGTACCAGTACTGCTTATATCCCTTCATCTAAGAATCGTCGTCTCCTTTTAGTCCCATCTGCAGGCCCTTGCGAACAAGTGTTATCACCAGCTGATTTCCACTCCTCTTCCCCTCATGGTACCAATAACGATGGTACTAGATACAAAAAAAGGAGGAGGAGAAGGTGGAGGAATAGGAAGGAAAGAGCCAAAGAAGAAGGGGGGTGTGTGCCATCAGAGGAAGAAGTGTCGATTAGCACAGTGAAGTCCTATGAGAGTGGTGACCCCCTTGGGCGGAAGGAGTTGGGTCAGCAAGTGGTGCAATGGCTAAAGAAGGGTATGAACTTAATGGCTTCTACATTTGCCTCCCCAGCAATACAAAATAACAGGGTAGAATTGTCGTTGGATGGAGGATCTTCCGATGGTCATATGGGTTTTGTGATCCAGGCGCAGCCATACCTCTCTGTCACTCCCATGCCCAAAGGTCACGAGGCACTTTGTTTAAAGGCCTCCACACACTATCCCACCCTCTTTGACAACTTTCAGCGAGAACTTCGTGATGTTCTGTTGCAGCACCAGAATGAGGGCCACATTACTGACTGGCGCTCCACACAATCTTGGATGCTTCTGAAAGAACTAGCGAAATCCGCTGAGCATCGGGCAGCTGTGCGTAAAACTAAAACTCCTGTTATACACAGTACCCTTGGAATAAGCTTGGACAAGACAAGGTTGATGCAAACTAAAATAGATGACTTTGTTAAGAAGATGACAGACCTTCTACAGATAGAACGAGATGCTGAACTGGAATTCACCCAAGAAGAGTTGAATGCTACCCCATTCATGGATGCTAAGTTGAAGAAGCCAGTCCAGCCAGTCGATTATTTGGTAACCCATGGTCAGGCAGATGAGCATTGTGATACCGTTTGCAGTTTGAAAGTTATCAGCAGTTCAACTGGTATGTTTTCGTTTTCAGTTTTTAATCTTGTGAGCACTTGGTTACTTAAACTCTGGTATTATAACTTTGCAGTGGTGATTCTTCACATGTGTACCTCCATTTTCTTCATGGTAAACAGTGCAGCTTAATTGTTTTCAAGAATTATTTGTGCTAAAGCACACGAAACATGAATGTAGAGGTTGCTGGTTTTCTTTTCTTCTTTTCTGATTGAGGTAACCTTAAGTGATGACTGTTCACACAAGTATCTCCATTTTCTTCATTGGGATTATTGTTCTGTGAAACACTAGATTCCAAGGGCCAAGGGGGTCACCTATTAGGCAGGCCAGGAAATTTTAAGTGCTAGGCTTTCACCTAGGAGGGTTATGTGGCTGCCTTTTAAAGTTGTGATTGACAGTCTCATGTCTCTATCTACATGTATACACTACATATATAACTCTGTATACATTATTCTATATCACATTTTGGATGGCGTACATAATGCTGTGCTGTTGGTTAGCCATTCATAGAGAGTTAAGACTACTAGTGATAATTTTTAACTTGCTTCTTATCTTCATTGGTGCAGGTTTAACAGGCGAACACCTGGTCTTATTTAGAGTTGAGGGAAGCCACAAACTCCCGCCATCTAGACTCTCTCCTGGAGACATGGTTTGTGTGAGAACATGCAATAGCTTGGGTGAGGTTGCTACTTCTTGCATGCAAGGCTTTGTCAATAATCTCGGTGACGATGGATGCAGCATTACAGTTGCATTGAAATCACGGCGTGGTGATCCGTCCTTCTCCAAGTTTTTTGGGAAAAGTGTGCGGATTGATCGGATACAGGCATTGGCTGATGCAGTTACATATGAGGTAATGTAGCTTTGGACATGCTTCCAGATTGCCTTTCTTGGTGACATTTTAACCTGTCTGTGGTTGGAAACTTAACAAACAGTATTTAACTGCTTGCGATGTACCCATACCTTCTAGATTTTATTTTGGAATTTGAAGTCAGCTTTCCTCACACGAAACTGTTATTTTGATACTAAAAATAAGTAGAATTACCCCCCCCCCCCCCCTCTCCCCCCTCATTTTTTTACGTATTGCATGATTTGTAACATAGGTTGGTAGACATGGTACTTTGGTGAAAGCATTTGGACCTTTCGTGTTTTGACAAAGTATAATGTTCCTGCTTCATTAACACCATGGTTATTGTTAAAAATAAAGGTCACTGATAGAAGAGGAGTCCACGATTGTATATTGCTTGATGATCAGAGTACATGAGGTTACAAGTATATATAGACAGGGAACTGAAGAGTTCAAGGTGTGAACATTAGACTCTAATAATAAGCCATACTAAAGGAGCACTAGAGCCTAGGCGGCAGTAGTCAGGCGCAGGAGTCTAGGAGGATGATTAATTCTAACACCACACCCCCCCCTTGGAGTCTCAATGTCACTTAACCACAAGGAAAGACATTGAGACTGGATCGAAACTCCATGAAAACAGAGGTAGGAAGACCCTTGGTGAAGACATCAGGCGAACTGCAACGTTGTGGGGACGTGGAGGACCCGGACAGCTCCAATGGCGACACGTTCACGCACAAAGTGGAGATCAATCTCCACATGCTTGGTGCGCTGATGTTGTACAGGGTTGGTGGAGAGGTATACGGCACTGACGTTGTTGCAGTAGAAGAGGGTGGCCTTGGCGACGGGGTGATGGAGCTCCTCTAGAAGTTGCCGAAGCCAGGAAGCCTCAGCCATGGCGTTGGCAACGGCGCGGTACTCGGCCTCAGCGCTCGAGCGGGAGACGGTGTGCTGGCGCTTAGAGGACCAGGAGATGAGGCTGCTGCCTAAGAGAACCGCGTAGCCGGAGGTGGAACGTCGAGTGTCCGGGCAGCCCGCCCAATCAGCGTCGGTGTAGACCACAAGCTGTGTGGGGGACGACCGGGGAATGGCCAACCCGAAGTCAAGGGTGCCCTGAAGATATCGAAGGATCCGCTTGGCTGCAACCAGGTGAGCATCCTGAGGATAGTGCATAAAAAGACACACTTGTTGGACGGCGTAGGCGATGTCAGGTCGGGTGAATGTCAAATATTGTAGGGCGCCCACAAGACTCTTGTATACTGTAGGATCTGATAGAGGGGCACCGCTGTCTGCTGAAACCTTGGCACACGTGTCGACGGGAGTGGAGCAAGGCTTGCAATCAGCCATGCCATGGCGAGCCATAATGTCTAGCATGTTCTGTCTCTGAGAGAGGAACAAAGTGTCTGGACTCCGCTGAACAGCCATGCCGAGGAAATGATGAAGAGATCCAAGGTCCTTCATAGCAAACTCCTTTAGGGCGTCGATGACTCAACGAAGAAGAGGCATGGAGGATGCTGTGAGCACGATGTCATCCACATACAAGAGCAGGTAAACAGTATCGGTACCACATCGGAAGAGAAAAAGTGAAGTATCAGACTTGGCTTATGTTAAATCCCAGGGTGAGCAGGTAGGAGGCAAATCTGCTGTACCAAGCACGTGGGGCCTGCTTCAAACCGTAAAGGGACTTGTTGAGCCTGCAGACGTGATCTGGGAGAGTGATACTGACAAAACCTGTGGGCTGAGAGCAATACACTGTCTCTGTCAGGGTGCCATGGAGGAAAGCATTCTTCACATCTAGCTGATGAATTGGCCAGTCGTGAGAGTGGGCCAGAGTGAGTACTGTGCGAACAGTGGCTGGCTTGACAACGGGGCTGAATGTCTCATCGTAATCGACTCCAGGCCGCTGTGTAAATCCACGAAGGACCCAGCGCGCCTTGTATCTGTCCAGGGACCCATCAGAATGAAACTTGTGTTTGAAAATCCATTTGCCAGTGACAACATTTGCCCTGCTGGGACTGAGGCACAAGCTCCCATGTGTTGTTGACCATGAGGGCAGAATATTCTTCCTCCATGGCGCGGCGCCAATTGGGATCGGCGAGGGCGTCACGGCAAGACCTGGCAGGAGACAAGACCTCGGTGTGAAGGCCGAGGCGAGGCTGACGGTACCCGGACTTTCTGCGAGTCGCCATGCCATGTGTGTTAGCGACAGGCGGGATAGTCATGGCACCATCAGGAACCGACGGCCCAGTCTTCACGTAGCGTGGCGGAGAAGGGATGGTGCGGGAACGACGTGGTGCGACGGGGGCCGCAGGTGTCGACTCCGCGGTGCGCGTGGCAGGGGCCGCGGGCGCCGAAGCCACGGGGCCGACGGGGGCCGCGGGCGCCGAAGCCGCCGGCGCCGAGGCCGCGGGGGTCGAAGCCGCAGAGGCCGCGGGCGCCAAGGCCGCGGGGGACGAGGCCGCAGAAAACGCGGGCATTGGGGCCGCGGGCGTCGTCGAAGCAGCCCGTCGAGTGTAGACGTGGACGACATGCGGTTTGCTATAAGTTGACGCCAGAGGAGGAGCCGAGGATGCAGCAGGGGCCGATGGCGTTGCAGAGACAGGTGTGTCCCGGCCGGAGAGGGGCGGGGGCGCGGCTGTCGGTGGCACCGGCTGCTCGACCTGTGTGGCGGCGCTGGAGGGCGCGGCTGCCATAGGCAGGAAGCGAGCTGGGGAGCTGCGGCAAGGCGCCAAAGGGGTACCTACAGAGGGTAAAGGAGCTTGCAGAAGCTCATCATTAGTTAGAAAGTCAAGCTCATCAGGCGGTGATGAGGGCCGGAGGCCGGAGAAGGAAAACGAGGACTCGTCGAAGACGTCATGTCGGGAGATAATGATGCGGTTAGATGTAAGATCGAGGCATCTATACCCTTTGTGGTCCGGGGAGTAACCAATGAAGACACACAAGGTGGAGCGTGGGGCTAGTTTATGGGGGACAGTGGCGCTGAGATTAGGATAGCACGAACATCCAAAAATGCGTAGCTCGTGGTACGAGGGTGCGTGCCATAGAGCGCAAAGTGAGGTGTACCCATATGCAGGGTCTTGGTGGGAAGACGGTTGAGGAGATATGTGGCTGTGGCGAGACCGTCAACCCAGTAAGATGGAGGCATAGAAGCCTGGAACAGCAGAGTGCGAATGACATTGTTGGTGGTTCGGAGAATGCCTTCGGCTTTACCATTTTGCTGTGAGGTGTAGGGGTACGACATACAAAGGGACACACCCTTAGTGAGGAAGAAAGCATGTGAGGCGGAGTTGTCGAACTCCCGGCCGTTGTCACACTGGACGGCTTTGATGGTGCACCCAAATTGTGTTAGCACATAGGCAAAAAAGTTAGAAAGAACTGAAAAGGTCTCGGACTTGAGGCGAAGAGGAAACGTCCAAAGATAATGAGAACAATCATCAAGAATGACCAAATAATATTTAAAGCCAGAACACTAAGAACGGGTGAGGTCCACAAATCACAATGTACCAAATCAAAGTTCTTTAATGCTCTCGATAATGAATTTGAAAAAGGTAGGCGCACATGACGACCTAGCTGGCAGGCATGGCACGCATTGTTACTACTAGGTTTGTTACAAATGATCGCGGATGAGCGAGGTAGACTTTGTAATGCGTCCTGTCCTGGGTGGCCGAGGCGGCGATGCCAGGTGGAGGGTGAAGGAGTGGCACCCAAGGTGCTAGGACCGGAAGGTGTGGATGGCAGCTGCAGAGTGTCATAGCGGAGGAGTGCCCTGGTGCGAAGATCCTTCACAGAAATGCCAAAAGGGTCAAACTCGACAGAAACAAGATTATCAGTGGTGAACTGGCGAACGGATAACAGATTTTTAATAATGTCAGGAGCAATAAGAACATTATTAAGGTGAAAAGGACCTGGAAGAAGCTTATAGCCAGTACCAATGACCGGTAGAGTGGCACCATTTCCGAACAACGATGGATGAAGGAAAAGTAGAATGGGGAAGTGGTGTGACAATACCAGGGTGAGATGCCATGTGCTGCGAGGCGCCGGAGTCAATCACCCAGTCTGAGCTGCCGGGTGGACTGAGTGTGACGGTGCTGAACGCGTTGGCGAGGGAGTGGGGGTCCCACGGAAGCCAAGCCGGAGAGGGAGTCTGGGGGGTTGTCGGCATTGTGGGGCCGTGAAGTGGGAGCTGCCCTGGCGCAGGCGGTGGCATCGCCAGGAACGACAGAGGTGCCGGCGAGTATGGCATCATAGCTCCAGGGGACGGCATGCCCGCCATGAAGGCGTGTTGCTGCTGTTGTTGCGGTGCACCGGCGTGCTGCTGGTGCTGCTGAGGACGGGGGCCGCCGAAGGGGGTTGTGGACCTGGGCCACATGTGAATGGTCCCGGTCCGCAGGTTGTAGATGGACGGCCACTGAGGGCCGCCTCCTTTGCCACCACCACGGCGACGGCGAGCGCCGCCCTTGATGCCCGAGGAGGGGGGCGCGCCACCGGTAGGGGAAGAGCCCGGGGCAGGAGGTCGTGGTGGCGCGCCACGAGGAGCAGTCATGGGCGGCTTGCCACTAGGGGCAGCGTCAACGAACGCAGAGGGCGCCGACGAGGAGGACTGCGGCATGTTCAGTTCAGCGAGGCGCAGATCAGTGCGCACCTCGGCGAACGGCGGTACCGTCTTTTGCCATGTGATGAACTGCTTCATGAACTGGAACCTCTCATTGAGACCGCGCAAGAGATTTGAGGACCAGGGAGCGGTTTGGAACGGGCTCACCAAGGTCAGCGAGGGCATCGGCCATACTCTTCATCTTGCGGCAGTAGTCGTCGATGGAGAGGTCGCCTTGGCAGAGGGTGCGAAACTCAACATCAAGGAGGATGGCGCGGGACTCACGGTTCCCAAGGAACTGCTGTTCGATCGCGAGCCACGCGACGCGGGCAGTGGTGCCGCCACGCTCATGAACGATGTCCAGCAGGTCGGTGGAGATGCTGTTGAAGATCCAGGAGACGACCACGCAGTCCATGCGCGTCCATGCCGGATCATCGGGGCGGTGCTCATCGCTGAGGACGTGGTCCGTCAGGGAGTACCGACCAAGGGTGAGGAGAACGTAGTCGCGCCACTTGGAGTAGTGCGGCGATTGAAGATCAAGAGAGATCGGGACCAAGGCCTTGATGTTCTGGACCGCAGCGGCTTGAGCGTGCACGTGTGCGACGGTGGCGGCCTCATGGAGGAAGACACGCTCCTCGTTGTCGTGGTCGGCGTCACCCTTGGGCTGCTCCGCGTAGAGGCGGTCCATCAAGGCGGCAGCCTGCGCGGCCAAGGTGTCGGCCGCCGCGCGCTCCTTTTGGATGGCGGCAGCGCCGGCACAGACACGCTCCTGGGCGGCGGCTGCGGCTTTGAGGAGGTTGGCCTCCTCCTGGAGTTGCTGGCTGCGCTCGGCATTGGACTGCCGAAGGGCGGCGGCCTCCTCCTCCAACGCCTTGGCGGCTGCTTCAGTCTCTGCGCGCTGCTTGGCGGCGGCGGCAATGGTGGCCGCGGCGTCCGAAGTGGCGGAGCTGGAACCGCTGGCGTGAGGACGAGGACCAGCCATGATCAAGAGAGGAGGACTGGAATTTTAGCGGAAGCGAGAGGTCACAAGATCAGAATAGTCTCGTGATACCATGATAGAGTCCACGCTTGTGTATTGCTTGATGATCAGAGTATAGGAGGTTACAAGTATATGTAGGCAGGGAACTGAAGAGTTCAAGGTGTGAACATTAGACTCTAATAATAAGCCATACTACAGGAGCTCTAGAGCCTAGGCGGCAGTAGTCAGGCGCAGGAGTCTAGGAGGTGATTAATTCTAACAGTCACCAGTGTTTCTATCTTGTAATTTATCATTTCTTTCTTTCTTGCTCAAACTTTAAAGTGGAATTGTTATTAGTGTCACTAATTGGCTGTTTCAGTGTCACTGCTTTCCTTAAAGGATTTTTTTTTCCTGATGTTGTGGTACATAGATGGGGCATTATCAATACCTTGCTGTATGATTATCAAATTTTTTTTGTTTGGCGTAGCATGCAGCTCAACAACGTGGATCTTATTATAATTAAGATTGCCCGGAGTTAGTTCTCCAAGAAATCTTGCTGTATTGTTGTACTTTGCCTGGAATGTTACTTTATATGAACTTTATCTCTATGTTAAGATTATAGGAGTAATCCCTTTTTTGTTAAGTGATCTGTAAGGATATTACCGTTCTGTTGCGTCAGAATTAGAAGAAATTAATAAATTTTCTTGTCATAATGCTATATGAATTTTATTCATGGCTAAAAAATTCTTGCGATACTCAGTTCATTCATTTATAAATATGATTTGCAGCGCAATTGTGAGGCACTGATGCTTCTTAAGAAGAAAGGCTTACAGAAAAGCAATGTATCCATTGGGATAGTAGCCACTCTCTTTGGAGACAAGGAAGATGTGGCGGGGCTGGAGCAAAGTAATCTGATCGATTGGGGTGAATCAGATTTTAGTGCTGATGGTTTATTGGGCTACAAGTTCAACCTTGATAGGTCTCAGTCAAAGGCTCTTGCACTTGCCTTGAACAAGAAGAGGTCTGTCCTGGTCATCCAAGGGCCTCCTGGAACAGGCAAAACTGGTTTGCTTAGCTACCTTATTGAACGTGTTGTCCGTCGGGGGGAACGTGTTCTAGTAACAGCTCCAAGCAATGCGGCGATTGATAACATAGTAGAGAAGTTATCAAGTACTGGACTGAACATTGTACGAGTTGGAAACCCATCTAGGATATCTCCATCTGTTGCTTCAAGGTCCTTGGGAGATATTGTTACAAGGAGGCTTCAGAAGATCACTGAAGAGTTTGAGAGGAAAAAATCTGACTTGAGAAAGGACTTAAAGCATTGTATACAGGATGACTCTTTAGCTTCAGGTATTCGTCAACTACTGAAAAAACTTGGAAAGGACTATAAGAGGAATGAGAAGGAAACGATCAAGGAGGTTCTTTCAAATGCTGAGGTGATCCTATCAACTAATATAGGGGCGGCCGACCCTCTTATCAGAAAAATTGGTTTCTTTGACCTGGTAATTATAGACGAAGCTGGACAAGCAATTGAGCCCTCGTGCTGGATCCCAATATTACAGGGAAAGCGTTGCATTCTTGCTGGCGATCAGCATCAGCTTGCTCCTGTTGTGTTATCAAGAGATGCTATGGAAGGTGGACTAGGAATGTCTTTGTTGGAAAGGGCTTCATCGTTGCATGATGAAAGACTCGTTACGAGGTTAACAATGCAATATAGAATGCACGAATCAATAGCTAGTTGGGCATCTAACGAGATGTATGGTGGGTTGCTCAAATCCTCCCCGTCAGTCGCTTCTCGCCTTCTTGTTGATCATCCATCTATCAAGGTACGAAAACCCAATTCTTGTTGCTACTGAAAGAATTTATCATGGTGTAGCTTCACACTTCTAGTTCATAAAAAGCCTATGACTAGCATTCATAGTCCTATCAGGGATGGATGCCTATGCGTCACTGTTTCACTGTAGATTTTATTTACCACTACGGTACATGAGACTACCTGCCATCTAGGAGAGAAATAGTGCAACCTTGTTTTTGTGATTTATTTAGTGCCGATGTCATTACCAACAAATCTGCCACTGAATTCGATGCTGTTGAGTTTTGTCTTCTCTCCTAATGATAGTTGTAAAATATATATCTCCTCAAATAAAGAGAAAATTTTGAATTTTGGAACCTATGTCGATTTCATACCTCTGAGACCAAAGCTACTATGAATTGTTCCTCGTTCCTAGTCTTGTTGGAAAGTTTGAACCATATTGATGCTCTACGTATAATTTTCCATGTATTATTGCATTTTCTCTTCTAATGTGTCCCTATGTTGTTTAATCAGATTTATGTTCTGAGTTCTATTCCTTGTATCAGGCCACTTGGATGACAAAATGTGCCTTTCTTTTACTTGATACTCGGATGCCATATGGAAGTCTAAATATTGACTGCGAGGAGAGCTTAGACCCAGAAGGAACTGGTTCATTCTATAATAATGGTGAGGCAGATATAGTTGCACATCATGTTCTCGATCTTGTACAAAGCGGTATGTGCCTCTTTTTTTGTTAATATGGTACCCCTGCTACTTATTAATATGCTCATTTTGTTCTCCTTTTTTCTACATAATCAAATAGAGTAGGTAATTTCCGAGAAGCAGTTGAGCTTCAGATGGGGCAACACCTAGTCTTAGATGCTGGCATATCGGCGCTTTTCTTTATTCTCTTTTTTACGTATTGGTGCTCAGAATGTTCAGGTTACTAATAAATTAAAATACTTTGTGAAGGGGTCTCTCCAACTTCGATCGCTGTTCAGTCCCCATACGTTGCACAAGTACAACTGTTACGGGACAGGCTAGGAGAATATCCAGTGGCTTATGGTGTTGAGGTTTCAACCATAGATAGCTTCCAAGGTAGGGAAGCAGATGCTGTTGTTATATCAATGGTAAGCTCTGATTCTGGTGTCTTTCTGCTTTCGTGAGGTGACAATGTCATACAAGATTACACTGACCTACAAAGCAGATCGTGGATCAATTCTTCTTGATATACTAAAATGTTTTATTCGCCTCATTTCTTTCAGGTCCGGTCAAACTCCTTGGGAGCAGTAGGTTTTCTTGGTGATAATAGGCGCATGAATGTGGCCATTACGAGGGCAAGGTCACATGTCGCAGTGGTGTGCGATAGTTCTACTATTTGTAAAAATGCGTTCCTGGCCAGGCTCCTCTTCCATATCCGGCAGCACGGTCAAGTCAGACATGTGGAACCCGGTTGCATGGACGGGGATTCAGGCCTGGGCTTTAATCCACCATCCTTGCCTTAGGTTAGTGATGACTTAGTTACGAAATGCTAGTTGCTGCATGTTAATAGCTATGTTAAAATTGTGTAACATACTGCATGGCTGATACTGGATCTCCTGTAACTGTAAATGTTATGTACCGAGTATTCAGTTGCGATTGAATACAGCAAACTAAAATATAGAAGCCAGCCTGCTTTCTACAAATGTTTGAATTAATTGTTGATACCCGAGTGGACATTTTGGACGGATTGAATTTATTTATCTCTTGCTTTTTTAATACAGCAATACCTTTTTCCTATATTTTTGGTAGGGAGGTTGTAGTGGATGGAAGAAAATTAAAGAAAATGCTGCAAAGTTTGTTTCTCTCAAGCTCTTGAGAATGTAAATAACTCACGTGCTCAAGACGTGTTCAAACTTTGTTCACATTTGTTTGTTAAAAACTAAGATATCAAATGAGAATTCCATTCTTGTGTAACGTGCGCATGACAACAATAGATAGAGGTGTCTTAATACAAAACTTATTCCGTGGCGGCTGAAATGAAGTGGAGATCATTTAAGGTGCAGACCGTTTGAGTGTGCCCCACAGCAATGTCTGCTGCATGCCTGCGTAATTTTAGTCCACGCGTGTGCGTGTTGATCTGGTTCACCAATCTGGTCCCAACAGCGAATACGCCATCACCATCAGCAGAGTTAGGACTGGATTAAACTTAAGGCCAAGTTAATTTCTGGTACGTGCGATGGTACAACATTTTGGACTATGTTAATGCAGAAAATCCCAAACTCACAGTATTAGAGAAGATAACCGACACTTGAATCACAAGGAGGCGGCCTGTTAGACAAGGAGTCTTGCAAAGAGCTATAATGCAAATCTTTTAAATAGCAAGACACCTCTTCATTTTTTTTTCCGCTAGTATTTTTGTACTGAAGTACAATGTACATCTTTTAAATAGCACAAGAACTTGAAGACGATTGTGATAGAGACAACGGTTTACACATAACTGTTGGCTGCAACGGACCGAACCCAGCTTTCCTTTCATTTGTCATCTCCCATGCTTCTAGAAAGGGTACTTTGCCAATTGTCCAATCAAAATAAAAAACTATTTTTTTGGGAACAGTCCAAATATTATATAGTCTTACACTATACTAAAACAGCAAAACATTCTAGTACATATTTTATATATTCTAAGTGGGATTACTAAAGATGAACTGTAAGGAATTCTAAAAAAACAAAGACTCTTGCTGCACGTTGCCTCTCGTGATAATGCATCGTTCCAACTGTGGGAAGTTTGACAAACAAAACAATTGAACTCCAAATTTCTTTTAGAAGGTGATAGCCTTTATAGAGATCAATTATTCTACTGCGGACAAGTTGATATCTTGAAGCCAGTCTGCTTGATACCATTTGAGATCGTCCAGCTGCATATTGACCATGATTTCCATTGTTGTTGTCTGAACGCGGACAGCCATTCAGAGTTATATGGGCAACCTTGTCGTGACAAATCAGGTAACACATGGGGAGGGGCACATGAGAATAAGGAACTGACGTCGCACGGGGCAAGGAGGGCCGTCTGTATTGTTGGGGAACGGGTAGTGCTACGCTAGCATAAAACAATTTTATCTACCGCGTTCATCCAGGAATACCTAGCGAGAAGAGGATCATGGATCCTTACCACTAGACGCGCAGGCGGAGCGGAAGCGTTGTTGGAGCAACTCGGTCCAACGGAGTCGCGCGTCGATGTAGAGGAAGTAGACGATCGTAGCTGCCTCCTTGTCCAGCCGATCAGTGTTGGGGATCGATATTTAGGATGATAATGTCACCCCGTTTCCCTTATATTCTCTGACTGCAGGTAACGTCGATCTGCCGACATTACGACTGAACTGCCGACATTATGGGAAGAACGGAGGCGCATAGGCGGCAGCGTGGCACGGTGAACTCGGGCTGCCGGCGTTATGGCCTGGAGTCGGAATGACGACGGCGCGGAATGGCGGCGGTCCCGAAAGACGAAGCCTGGCTCGGCGGCGTCCAAGAGCCAGTCTGGCGAATGACGTCACCTAGTTAGGGTTTCCGTCGAGGAACGAAAATGTCATTTGTACCCTTATGACAATGTTGTACAGAATATTCCGCGAATATAGTGGGTGGCCAAGGGTATTTTGGTCATGTCGAAATAACCCTTGGCCTTCCCTATAAATACCCGCCCACGGGCTCCGTGGGACGGGACGGGGAGATTACACCCTTGTAATGAAATGCTGTTCCGTAGTCCCATGAGTGTTGTTTGATTGTCCGTGTCGGGATTCTTTGTTTCCATGATGAAGAATTCCCAACATTGGCGCCCACCGTTTGTGTCGCTCGAAAACACCACCCGTGATGCCACATAGAAAGAAAAAAGCACCTAGTCCAAAAACCACCATCAGCCCCCACCCGCCGGACTTTGAGGAAGAAATTCTCCCTCCCAACCCGGCATTCTCGGAAGAAGAAATCCGTTGGGCATTCATTCAAGAAAGGCAAATGGCCGACGAGGCCAACCGAATTTCCGACGCGGCGCAAGCAAGCCTAGCCGCCGGAATTCGGCCGAGTGATGAGGACATCGCCGCCAAAAGCTCTATCGACCTCATTTTCAGTGAAGAAGCGGAAAAGTCGAAGCAGGCAAAAGCCGGCAAGCAATGGACGGAACCACCGTCGACAATTAACCCTGAGGAAAGTGATCCAAAGGAAGATGAAGTTGACAAGCAAATGCGTCAACTTTCCAACTTGCAACAACTTGGAAAAAGACTCAAGCTAACAAAGGAGAAGATAATCTCTGAAGAGAGAGCTAGAGAGAAAGAGAGGCTCCGGCTGCAGATTGAGCAAGCAAAGGCGGCAGTCGCCGAACTGCAAAAAGAGCTCGACGAGATGACAAGCGCCACAGGGCAAAATAGCGAAGCAAAGAAAGAGCATTACTTTGAAACAAACAACAATGGCGAAGGCCATCATAGGCTTCGGACTGTATACCGCCAATCCGCACCTTTCGTGAGTAAATTCGACAAGAACTCCCCCTTGTCAGAAGGCCTCCAGTTGACCCCTTGGCCAGCAACTTACAAGCCTATCTCCTTATCAAAGTACAATGGCTCAACCGACCCAAGGCAATTTTTGATGTCATTTGAAGCTGCAGTAGCATCCGCTGAAGGAGATGATACGGTATTGGCGAAGACCTTTGTCACTGCAATTGAGCATCAAGCCCTCGAGTGGTACTCTAGGCTGAAGCCCGGATCAATATACTCATGGGAGAACCTTAAGGGATAAATTGACGACAAATTTCCAAGGTTTTCACAGAACATCTATATCCGCAGATGAATTCAGAGCATGTGTTCAGCAAGAGAGAGAGCCCCTGCAAGACTATTTCCAGAGGTTCGTCAAGCTCAAAGCCCGAACAGACGATATTCCGGATCAAATTGTCACTGACGCCGCAATTGGAGGGTTGCGAGCCGGCCCTTGTGCCACTCATTTTTCCATGCACCGCCCTTCAACACTCGAAGAGCTTTTCTTAACGGTCGATCAGTTCTGTAGAGCCGACAACGACCACAGAAGAAGATTAGAGTAGCAGAGCGCGCAGCGCCAGGCGAAGAAAAACCAATCGAGCCAAAGGCAGCAGGATTGGAATTCGTCTAGGAGGGGTGGCAACAACAATCAGAGCCAGAACTCCAACCTAGTCAATCATATCGACAACCAAGAAGAAAAAATCGACACAAGCAATCCTGCCGGAAATTTTCAGCACAGAGGAGGAAGAAACAATCGCTCTCGAGGAAGGGGTCGCGGCAATTCGCACAACTCGCGAAACCAGGAGCCAAAAAAGCCATACTGTCTGTTCCACGGACTTGACAAGGGCCACACCTCCAAGGAATGCCCGGAAACCAAAGATGCCATGGAAAGAATGAAAGCCAAGGAGCAAAGAAGCGAAACACAGAGAAGTGTCAATCACACGGCTGCCGCCAATTCTTGGAACGACTCAACTTTCGGTGCTTCCTACCCATTCCAATACTTCCAGAATTCTTACAACCCTCACTACCACTTCCAAAGCCCATACCAACCACATCCACCATCCTCGCCGCATATTCAGCATTTGGCGACGTCTCAAGCAAGTTCATACACACACCAGCCGCAAATTCCCAGAATCACGGCCTCTGAGGAGCCGCCTTTAGCACCTCCGCCGCCTTTCCCAAAACAGACAAACCAAAACAATTCCTCTCAGAGCCTTCCCACTTATGCAGTCATCCTGCCAATCACCGGCGGATCTTCATCCGAGTTCGAAAGTAAGAAACAAAAGAAAAATTACTTACGAGCCGTCAATGCGGTGTGCAATGGACCCGTGGTAAAATCACAGTGGTCGCACGTTCCAATCACATTCACAGAAGCCGATCTAAACCTCCGCTGCTACCCTCATACAGACGCCATGGTCATCCAGGCAAACACCTATGGTTGGTCAGTCACCAAAATACTCGTTGACAACGGAAGTTCAGCAGACATCCCCTTCAAAAGAACATTCGACCAGCTCAACCTTGATTTATCTCTACTTCAGCCTTCAGAATACCCCTTGTATGGTTTCGGCGGGAGAGAAGTCCGCGCTCTCGGCAAAATAAGCCTCCCAGTATCCTTTGGCACCCTCGACAATGCAAGAACAGAACACATCACTTTTGATGTAGTGGATATGCCGTACCCCTACAATGCAATCTTCGGACGAGGAGTTCTCAATGCATTCGAAGCAGTCTTACACAGCTCCTACCTTTGCATGAAAATGCCGGCACACAAGGATGTCATTTCAGTCTTTGGCGATCAGCAAGAAGCCAGAAATATTGAAAGGGCGGCAGCCCCTGGCCAGAAAAATGTACACTTTTTGTATGCTCACCCGAATGTGCATGTCTTGTACCCGGCAGGAAGAAAGCCAGGGAAAGAAGTCCTTCAATTGGAAAAAGAAATGGATAAGGAAGAACCGGCAATTGCGGCTAATGAAGAAACAAAGAGAGTTCCATTGGACAAGCATGTCTTAGGACAGGAGGTTGTAATTGCGGCAGGAATGCCGAAGGACATGGAAAAAGCTTTTACCCAGTTCCTTCGTAAAAACAAGGATGTATTTGCCTGGTCCGCAAGTGACCTAAAAGGCATCAGTCGGGATGTAATAGAGCACAAGTTGCGAATTGATAAAAACATCAGGCCAAAGAAACAGAAACTCCGAAAAATGTCCGACGACAGGGTCGAGGCAGTCAAGGCTGAGGTGCAGAGGTTGCTTGATGCAAATGTTATCAGGGAGGTGAAATATCCAACCTGGCTAGCTAACACAGTACCAGTAAAGAAAAAGAACGGAAAGTGGCGGATGTGCATAGATTTCACTGATCTCAACAAGGCCTGTCCTAAAGACGATTTCCCATTGCCCAGGATCGACAAAATCGTCGACGCAGCGGCATGCTCAGAACTCCTGTCACTGTTGGATTGCTTCTCCGGATATCACCAAATCTTCATGTACAAAGAGGATGAAGAGAAAACAAGTTTCATCACCCCCTTCGGAACTTATTGTTTTGTCAGAATGCCGGAAGGCCTCAAAAATACGGGACCAACTTTCTGCAGAATGACATCTATCGCCTTTGAGAATCAGATAGGCAGGAACTTGTCAGCCTATGTCGACGACATAGTGGTAAAAAGCGGCAAGAAAGAAGATCATATTTCTGACTTGACCGAAACATTCGCAAACCTTAGAAAGGCAAACCTCAAGCTCAATCCTGAAAAATGTGTCTTTGGAATTCGCAAGGGAAAGGTTTTGGGATGCCTAGTGTCAATCAAGGGCATCGAAGCCAATCCTGACAAGATAAGTGCACTCATCAATATGCGAGAACCGCAATGCCTCAAAGATGTGCAGAAGCTCACTGGTAGAATTGCGGCACTCAACAGATTTATCTCCAGATCAGCCGAAAGAAGCCTTCCCTTCTTCAAAGTCCTCAGAAATGCAAACAACTTTCAATGGGGCTTACAGCAGAAAAAAGCTTTCGCCGAATTGAAAGAGTATCTCAAGGAAATGACCGCATTCACGAGTCCCAAACAAAATGAAACTCTGCTAATGTATGTCTCAGCATCGCACTCAGCAGTATGTGCCGCACTTGTGCAAGAGCAGCAAATTGAAAAGAAGGGCAAAGACATGAAGGTTCAAGTGCCAGTATATTATGTATCTGAAGCGCTCTCAGGATCAAAAAGATTCTATTCCGAGCTGAAAAATATAGCATATGCAGTCGTAATGCCATCAAGAAAATTGAGGCACTACTTTGAAGCTCACACCATCCGAGTGCTGACAAATCAACCACTGAATGACATGTTCAGAAATAGAGAAGCATCTGGAAGAATCATAAAATGGGCTTCGGAATTATCAGAGCACGTTGTTGACTTCGAGTCAAGAAATGCCGCAAATTCTCAGGTGTTGGCGGATTTCATCGCAGATTGGACAGAGCCCTCATCATACACCGAGGGTCCAGTCTTTGAAATTCCATGGGAGATCCATTGCGACGGCGCATGGTGCCATCTTGGGGCGGGGGCTGCCGCAATTTTGACTTCACCATCTGGTATCAAATTGCGGTACGCGATCAGATTGCAGTTCAACCAGGACACTGACAAATGCACAAACAATATGGCGGAGTATGAGGGCCTCTTGCTCGCCATAAGAAAGCTAAGAGCATTAGGAGTAAAAAACTTCATCATCAAGACAGATTCTCAGGTCATCGCTGGGCATGTCGACAAAACCTACAAGGCCAGAGATGAACTGTTGGCAAGGTATCTGGATCATGTGCGGGGCTTGGAGAGGCACTTCAATGGTTTCACCTGTCAATACATTGACAGAAACCTGAATGGTGAAGTGGATCAGCTAGCAAAAGCGGCAGCCAGGAAAGAACCTTTGCCACCTGACGTCTTTTTTGAAACACTGAGTTCTCCATCCATAAAAGCGGCAGAGAAACAACCCAAGATGATACATGCCATTTCAAGTGAAGATTGGCATGCCCCCATCATGGCATATCTCCGGAATTTTTATGAGCCTGAATCAGAAATCAAGGCCAAGCGCATGAAACAGAGAGCAAGAAATTATGCATTCGTCGACGAGTTCCTATACAAATTCGGCACATCCACTCCATTCTTGAGATGCATTGATCAAGAAGAAGGGAAAAAACTCCTCAGCGAGATTCATGAGGGAATCTGCGGCTCCCATATATCCAGCAGAGCCTTAGTCGGCAAGGCTTTTCGGCAAGGTTTTTACTGGCCCTCTGCATTGCAGGACGCCCAACAACTTGTCAAAACATGCGAAGCATGCCAGAAATTTTCAAGAAAAATCAACAACCCAGCTCAGCTCATTCAGCTCATCCAACCAGTATGGCCACTTCAGCGATGGGGAATTGACATTGTCAGTCCTCTACCCACGGCTGCCGGAAATTACACACATGCTGTAGTAGCTCTTGACTATTTCACCAAATGGATAGAGGCGAAGCCACTGATAAACATCACTGGCCCAGCAATCAAGAAGTTCTTCTGGCAAAACATAGTACGCATCGGAGTCCCTGCCGAAATTACAGTGGACAATGGAAAACAGTTTGACAACCAAGAGTTCCGCGAATTCTGTCACTCCATAGGCACCAAAGTGAATTTTGCATCTGTTTATCATCCAGAGTCAAATGGCGCCGTCGAAAACGCGAACAAGCAAATCTTCGAAGGCATCAAGAAATGCCTGCAAGGCCAGAGAAAAGGAAAATGGATGGATGAGTTGCATAAAGTGATCTGGTCGCACAACACAACAGTTTCAAGAACCACCAAGTTCACGCCTTTCAGGCTCTTGTACGGCGAAGAAGCCATGTCACCAGAAGAGATAAAGCACCGCAGCATGAGGGCAACTCTCGGGCGAAATTACCATGAGTTTGATGCCGTTTCGAAGGACTTGTCGGAATTAGACAAAGACCAAGCCATCCTTAACTTGGAGAAGTATCAGGAAGAAACAAGAAAATGGCGGGACACCAGAGCAGTGCCAAGATCATTTAAGGTCGGCGACCTCGTCCTCTTAAGAAGCCCAAAAATAGAGAGCACTGGAAAGCTCAACTCCAAGTGGCAGGGCCCTTACATTGTCGTCAGGAGCAATCGCTCAGGGTCTTATCACTTGGCAGACAGTGAAGGCAACGAGCTCCCTCATGCCTGGAATGTCGACAATCTCAAGAGGTACTTCACATAAAAATGTAAAGGCTAATAGCGGCGCGCAGTTATAAGCGGCGCTTTTAGTCGGCAATCAGGTTGTAATTTTTCTTTTCTCATTTTCAAGGCCCATACTCTTTTCCTCACAGGGGAACCCCATAATGGGGGTGAGGTTTTTAACGAGGTGGGACCTTTGTAACCCTTGCAGTTCAATATAATGCTATCTTCCCCGGGAAAAATCAAACTCTCCACCTCTTAAGTAGCCGATGCCATATTCGCTAAATATCGCCACATCGGCGCAGGAATCAAATCCTGAACCAAAGCCACTCGAAAGGAAGAAAAAATTCTGCTCCTTTCTCCCAGGCTTCATTCTCCATTAAACACTTTGAGAAAAAATAGCCTCAAGGGGCCATCTCACCAATCTTTCTCATAAAATTGAGAAACAGCGGCATTAAAAAAGAAAAAGCTCCTCAAGGGGCCATCTCTCCAACCTTTCTCATAAAATTGAGAAAGTTCGGAACGCTACCAGCCCAAGGGCTCAGTCGTCCATTTCCTTAAAGGAAAGAGGCAGAAAGATCAACCCCCAAGGGGCTCCGGACAAAATCCGACACAACAAAAACAAATCAGTGAGATCAAAATCTTGAGGGACTTAATACACCCATCCAAGGAAGGGACACGCCCCCGGAGGTCCTACAAAATCTCGCAAAAACAAAAGCGAGCGGCCTAAAGGCAAGGTATCATCAAGTGCCGCCCTTTCAGCAAGAATAGCGGCAAAAATTCAATATCCGACACATATCAGAGCCGACCGCAGAATTGCGGCAACCTAATGCACCTCTCGCAAAATTCACTAAGGATAACGCCGCACGAGTGGCGCCTCGTAACTTCAACGCGCTTTTCGTCCCTCGATTGCCAGGGGGAGGGGGGTGACGTTCGTTTTATTCTGCCAATCGAGCAACGACGAGCGCCTTTCATCAAGCAAAAAGCGGAAGGGTTCCAACTCGTAAAAAATAACAGAGCTAACTCCAACTAGTCCATGTTCTCTTTCAACAAAAACGAAACGAAAGGCGCCAAGGGCCCATATCATCAAATGCCGCCTTTCAAGCTAGAATAGCGCCAACCTTAAAATACCTGACAAGCACCAGAGCCAATCGCAAAATAGCGGCGACATGTGCTCCTTCCTCAATTTATACGAATATACGCCATATGAATTGTGCGTCGCAATTTCGGCGCGCCCTCCGTCCCTCGATCGCCAGGGGGGGGGGGGGTGACGTTCGTTTTATTCCGACGACCGAGCAACGGCGAGCGCCTTTCACTAAGCGAAAAAGCGAAGGAGGCTTTAACTTGTAAAAAATTGACAGAGTTATCACCGAAACCACCTTCGCAAATCAGAACGTTTAATCCTGGCGCACTTTGTCACAAAGTCGACTGCCCAGTTACAAATCAAAGTCAACTTCTACTACAAACCCGGGACCATATTCAGGGCCCGCACTATCGTAAACACACCTAAAACGATCCAAATAAGGATCAAAGCTAAGATCTTCAACGTTTTCTGCCTTCACGACCGCTATGGAAGAGGAATGCCGGCGGTGAAAGCAACGAATCAACCTTTCCCGCCCTTGAAAATATTGAGACATCATTTCCCTCTAGAAATGCCCGAAATCACGACGCGGGTATCGCGAAACATAACACAAGTGCGCTTCGCCAGAAACGCGCAAGCCATCATGCTCGTACTTCAAAGGTGCAATGTTCAACGCGGCGCCGCAAAAACAATCCTGCGCACAAAGCGTATTGAAACGTACATTATTACAAACCAAGTGTTTTCGAAAACTCTCTTCCTCACGCCTAAGAGCCTAGACCTCTTCAGTAGCCGGCGCAGTAGGAGCGGCAGGCGTAGCACCAGGCGCCGCGGAGCCCGTCGCACTTTCCAGCTCGGCTGCCGCGCTTGGGGCAGGAGTCTCAACTGCAGCAGGCGCATCAGTCTTCGAAGCGGCCTTCTCCGCCTCGGCAGCGTCATCAACACGGGCAATTTTTGCCGGCGGCGTCTCACTGACAGGAGTGGCCGCCCTTTTGTTCGAGCTCCCCACCGCAATTTCGACGCCAGTTGCCGCCTTCATCTACAAACAAACATTTTATTAAACCATTTCTCACAAGATAAAATAATCTCCGAAGAAAATATGCACCACCTCCTCAAGCTTGCTGTTCGCGTATCAGCGGCAGGCCTCCATTCCATGCACCCCCCAATACCTCTTCATAAAGCGTTTCACAGCCAAACGAACGCCTTTGCTGTCGCTCGCCGCGTTTGCTTCATCAAAATTCGAGTCTGGGTAAGTGGTGCGCGCCAGATCAGTGAAGTGCTTGCAGTTCCGCTTCTCCAGCAAGTCCAAAAGGGCGACGCAACCAGTGCGAGCCGCAAATTGGCCAAACCGCTCAAAGGCCTCAGGGAGGTCGCCAAATTCCCCTTTCAGAAAATTGAAGAACACTTCTGGCGTAAGCGAACCTTGAGTGGCCGGAAGGGGATTAGGCTCACCGCCAATTGTAGCCAGGGCTGTCCCAAAAGAAGCGTGCGCACTAACGGCGCCGCTGGAAAAACTGCGGGCAAAACTGCGGGCAATTCCTTGGCACTCCTGGCGCTCTCCTCTGCCGCACTAATTTTATCCCCCGCATTTTTTAATTCTCACTTCAAGCGAGCAATCTCATCCTCGTTGCTCTGGATGACTTCCTGGAGCACTCCCAATGCTTCATCTTTCTTTTGAATCTGATCATTGAGATCAGCCTTAACAGCGTCGAAAGACGCGCGTTCCTCCTTCAGTGCCCGCCGCAGTTCTAATGCATCGCCGGACGAAGATGCGGCCTCGAACCCATAAAAGCGCCAACTCAAAGCGCGAGCCGCCGCAAGATTCTGCACAAGAGCAGCAAATTCACGCGTTAGCGGCAAACCCATTCAAAGATACAATAAAAAGCGACACAGACATAAAAGAAAGAATTACCATTGTCGCATTCTTGTCCAAAACTTCGGCGATCAAAGCATTATCGCCCCTGGCCAAGAAGTCATAAAGCTCGGCAAATTATACGAAGTCAGATCGTTGTCAAGTATCAAATAAAAGAAAAATAGCGGCGAGGCGAAAAAACCTTGAGTATCCACCGCCTTTGTCATCTCAGCAAAAGCGGCTAAGGACGGATTGCCGGCCTCGCCTTCTCGCACCTCTGCACCCGGAGATCCTTCACCTGCATCAGAGGAGCTTGTCTCAGAAGAATCGCTAGACATACTTCCGTTAACTGATGAACTAGAGACATGGTCATCGATTCCAGTCAAAGGAGAGGAAGCTGCCGCAGTTTCTTTCGTGAAAAAGGAAAGGTCGGCACCTCTATCAGAGCCACTCATTTCCGCAAACGCGGCATCTAGCTCATGTCCAAGCTCGGCGCGCGAATCCACGGAGTCGTCCAGCAGCTCAATTTCTTCATCATCTGATAAAGCCGGCAGGAGTGGCTTCCGCTTCATCGGCGCAGCAGTCACAGTAGGGCTCCGCGGCAAAATCAAATCCGCCTGAGGGAGCCGCGACACTTTCAACTTCGGCTTCGCGCAATGGTGAAGGTTGCTGCCGTGAATCCCCCGAGTCACGCTCTTCAGGCTCGTCGTCAAGAAATTCATCATCAGAATCGTCAAGTGCCGAAGCCAGTAATATCCGGCGCCGTTTGCAATCTTCACGCACTGACAATTCTTCAGCAAAATCGGCGGCACCCGCCGCGCTGGAACCAGTCTCCATCTGCTCAGCAGCAAGAGCTGGCTCTATGTCATCCCGCCGCCGTTTGGCAACAGCACCAGCCCGCTGTTTGGCGGCAGCTCGAGAAGCAGGCATCTTTCGTAAGCTCTGGCGTTTAGTTTTTCAGCGGCCTTCGAAGTGCCAGCTGGCGTCTTTACTGTCCCAGCCGCCTTGCCAGACACCGCAGGTTTTTTGGCGGCACCCTTAGTTGAGGAACCAGCCATCGTCTTTGAGGCCGCCGCAGAACTCTTGGCGGCAGCCGCGGCTGAAGAGCCAACTGCAGCTCTTGGGGCTGGCGCATCAAGTGCAATGTCTTGAGCGGGACCTGTTTCCCAACCACGTTTCTCAACGAACGTCGCTCCGATAACAAGCTCGCCTTTCTTCCGCCGTCCTTTTTTAACGGACATCACCGCACGGGGACCGTATTTCACCTGCATCTCGTCAAAAATGCGATTCACACGCTGAGGGAAAATCAGCATGTTCTCGCACTCCTGCTTCTCCAGCACTGTATAAGGTCCGCAGATAACTGCGGCAGTCAGCTCAACGTAGCGAACGAAGTCCTTATCCGATATCCCGTCAGGTTTCTTCACACCAAAAGACGGCACCTGGTAGCTAAGGTTCAGTCTGGCAAGCCGCTTGGCCTTCAATTTCAGCGGGCTCCAACCTTTCCGAATGGGCCAAATGCGACAGGCCACAAACTCCTCCACCAAATCTCTAGCGCTACTCATCTTGATCGCGGTCTGAAAGGCGTCACAGCACTTCGCGAAACCTTCCGACTCCACGAATTCCGGCGACAGCACCGGCCGTAGGGCACAAGAGCGACTAAACAGAGGAAAGTACGAGCTACCGTCGTCTTTCTTCTCCTTGGGAACCTCGGCATAAAACCAATGGCTCCGCCAATCTCCAGGCTATTTATTCCGGCGACCACCAACAAGCTCAACATTTTCATACTTTGATTTCTTCACGAAAGTGCGGGGCTGAAAGCTGCAACAGCCATACTGGGGATAATACTTCACCCCATCGAAACTCACGGGTTTCACATCATGTTTCAGATCATAAAAGCGGCAGAAGGCATCAGAGTGCAGAGCCGAGCCGTAGCTGCGAACAGCCCATATAAACTTCGACACCGTGGCGACGGCGTTGGGAGTCAAATGGTGCAGGTCCAGTCCATATCTTTCCAGTACGCGAGCTAGAAACCCAAAAGACGGCAGCCAAAGGCCAGCTTCATAGAAGTCACGATAAACTATGGCTTCATTGTTTTCGGGCCGGGGAATCTGCTCTCCATCAGGAGCACGAGCCTTTCCAGATTCAAAATACCCCAAGGCAACAAACCTCTCGATATCAGCGACAGTGACCTTGGACGGCCCAAACCGGAACGTCGGCTCAATGCCGGTGTTAGCCCAGGAGTCTTCCCCTACCAGCTCACTAGGAGAGGCCGGCACCCCAGAAAGATCTTCGCCTTCGTCGTCGATGTTACCAAAGGCTTCCTTTTCGCTAGAGCCAGTATCTACTGCGCCTCTCACTCTTCTGGCTGCAGACCCAGCAAGAGCAGACTCACGATATGCAAGAAAACAACACGACTCCCCCAAACCCTTACCTAAAAAAGCGGCAGATTTAGTACCTCCGCCGGCGCCCGAAGTTCCAGCTGCTTTGGAGGCAGCTGTCGCCAAAACCTCCAGATCTGCGGCGGGGTTGGGTTCCTCCTGGGAACCCTTGGGAGTCGCGGCAGCATCAGAATCAACCTCAACCGGTTTGTTCGCTCCGCCAAGGTCGGCATCTCCTTCAACATTAGCGACAGGCGAGTCGACGAGGAACTCCTCGTCGGATTCGTCAGCGCGACGAGCTGTTTGCTTAACGCGAGGCATCTGAAATGAAAAGCATGGCACTATAAACAACCACAAAAAGAGAGCAGAAAGCACATAGACGAACTAACCTTTTTAGCAAGAAAATGGCGACGAGCGAAAACTGAGACACCAACAAACTCGCTGCAGCTCAGCAAAAATTCCGGAAGGCAACAAGTGCGGCGCAAAGTTTTCAGCAGAAAATGCGGCAGCAATTCGGCTCAAACGACAAAGGCACGGGGCTCTCCGGCCCCCTCCCCCGCCATATATATAGGCCACGGCGCCGCATTTATGGCGTTGCCTCGTTTCTTGTGAAAAAAAAAGTCGGCCCTCGTTCCAACTTCAGAAGGGGGTGACGTTCGTAAATCTCCAATCAAGTGTCGCGGTTTCTGCCCATCGAAGTTGGCCCTCAACCGCGAGGGGCTACTGTTGTGGATCGATATTTACGATGATAATGTCACCCCGTTTCCCTTATATTCTCTGACTGTAGGTAACGTCGATCTGCCGACATTACGACTGAACTGCCGACATTATGGGAAGAATGGAGGCGCATAGGCGCCAGCGTGGCACGGTGAACTCGGGCTGCCGGCGTTATGGCCTGGAGTCGGAATGACGACGGCGGGGAATGGCGGCGGTCCCAAAAGACGAAGCCTGGCTCGGCGGCGTCCAAGAGCCAGTTTGGCGAATGACGTCACCTAGTTAGGATTTCCGTCGAGGAACGAAAATGTCATTTGTACCCTTATGACAATGTTGTACAGAATATTCCGCGAATATAGTGGGTGGCCAAGGGTATTTTGGTCATGTTGAAATAACCCTTGGCCTTCCCTATAAATACCCGCCCACGGGCTCCGTGGGACGGGACGGGGAGATTACACCCGTGTAATGAAATGCTGTTCCGTAGTCCCGTGAGTGTTGTTTGATTGTCCGTGTCGGGATTCTTTGTTTCCATGATGAAGAATTCCCAACAATCAGCCCCACGTTGGCACCTTTCCTTGCGGTATCCACACGTACGAGGATAGAACGCCGCACGCCGGTGTTCTAGCACCGGCGGCGCGGCTAGGGTTACGTGGGAGGGAGAGGAGCGGCGGCGATTAGGGTTGTGGCGACGTGTGTGGTGCCCTCAGCCCCGCCCCTACTTATATAGACCCCGCTAATGGGCTTCCACGTTGTAGGCCCATTAGGTTTCCAGTCTCTCGCGGATCAATATCCGTATATAGCCCTGTTGGTCGTTTGTACGCACCTACTTATATACCGCAAGTGGACGGTGTACAGTTGTAGCACTTTTCCCTTAGAGTATTCCAAGGTTTAATATCGAACCACAGAGAACAAGCGGGACTTAAAATATTATTTAAACTACTAAATTAATATAGCAAAAGTGTGTGTGAAAAGGATGATTAACAACTAGAGATGAAAGGGCCTACTGTTATAACAAGGTTATAAAAGGGATTCTCTCCTATGGTTTGAGATACTGGCATGCAACTCGAATCAATGTTCAGTTGATAGGTTTAGTATTCTACAAGACATGGTGGTTTCGTTCGCCCCAATCCTGTCACGACAAGGGTTAATAGCTCCCCACTGGTTTCTTGCACTATGTGATAATCGATAGCATAACCGTTGCAATCAGCTATACTAATGAGTTCATGTATTGATCAGATACAGAATAAATGCATCACATAGACCGAACGCATCAAAAGAGTTTCGTAAGTGTGAGAGTTACATAACCAGATTTCCCTCGCCACGGAGAGAATATGAGATTTACTCACACATCATACTGCAACACATGAACATGGTTACAATAGAACGCGGGATTTTGGCGTGGACCCACAGGTGCTGATCGACACGGCGGTGTGCCGGTCGGCACAATCTTCCTTTTTGGTGGTGATGATCGGTGATCGCCGTCTTCGCCGCCACAACCTTTAACCTAGGTCAAACTTCTATCTGTTCGCTCTCTCCTTGTTTTGCGACCAAGATTTTCTCTTTATAGTTCCTTCCAATTGTGGGCTGGATTTTACCGACTCCGACTCTGATATTTTCTTCTAGGCTTCATCTTCTCCGAGTGGGCTTTATGTTTGGGCTTAACCCTTGTTGTGCCGGTCGGCACAGAGCCTGTGCCGATCGGCACGGCCTCCAACTTCTTCGTTCTTCGGGCCTCAGGTAGCTCTTTATCCGTAGTTTCCCATTTTCACCTGTTTCCTGCAAATCTTTCCGAATACACAGAAACTACGCACATATATATAATAATGGGGGTTAATTGTTAGCAATAATAACATAATAAGGTAAAAACATCATATTTGTCATATAAAATGGGTACATAGAAAGCGCCAACAAGCCCACATATGGATCCAATCCATATTGTCTCTTGGGCACATATAACCAACAATCTCCCACTTGCACTAGAGACAATCTCATAGCAAGTTTCCTGTTCCAACCCGTTAAGTGTGTGACCCGTAGGTTCACATGTACATGGCAGTGATATGAAAACACATTTTCAAATCACAAATCAATAGCGGCACCTAGCAGCACATATTGGCTCCCATGCACACATAAAGATCATATCGGCTGAACCTTTGATGTACACATACACCGATCCCTTTGCCTCACGATATCAGTCAAGCTCAAGGCGAGATACGTGCCATCCCTGTGATAGCTCGACCATTCACTCGATCAAATAGTGGATTAATTATGACTAACTCTTTAGTCATCGTGATTAACTCTTTAATCACATTGGCATGGCCATGCACTTTCAAATCCAACTATCTCGAGGGGCCCAGAGATATCTCTCCCGTTATTAGGAGGGGCAAATCCCATCTTGATTGCTCACACCCCACGACATGTTTCATAGTATACCCGAAAGCTACCTTTATAACTACCCAGTTACGGAGTAGCGTTTGGCAACCCCTAAGTATGCTACTACACATTCTGGGAATCAATGACAATCTCAGGTCTAAGGATCCCGAAGGTACACGACGTAAGACAACAACTGATGGCACAACAAATAACATCTCAGCAGAGTCTAGTAGTGGGTCTATCCAACAACATGTTCTCTAACATGTGTCATTATTGATTTGATATCTCTATATCTATGATCTGTGAACATGATCATCAATCAATACATGTGCTAGTTCATGAACCATTACTGTCCCACATAATGATAGTGAACTAGAGACAATTTTAAGACAACGTCATAAATAAACAAGAGTCTCACAAACAAGTCACATACTTGTTAATCAATGTAATGACAATTATCCAAGGAACATAATAACACTTTATTCAAAACACATAAACATAGACGAAATACAAATTCTCTCATGCACTAGACTAGATCATGTAGATATCTAATACCCATAGACCTCATGTGCGCCTCATGCTTGGGCTGTGAGAGAGGCTTCGTCAACGGATCAGCAATATTTGAATCCGTGTGCACTTTGCATATCTTCACATCACCTCGCTCAACGATGTCCCGGATGAGGTGAAAACGCCGTAGTATGTGTTTGTTCTTTTGGTGCGACCTAGGCTCCTTGGCTTGCGCAATGGCACCACTATTATCACAATAGAGGTCCACTGGACTGGACGCACTAGGAACAACCCCCAACTCAGAAACAAATTTTTTGATCCAAACACCCTCCTTAGCAGCTTCAGAAGCTGCAAGGTACTCGGCTTCCGTCGTGGAATCAGCAACCGTTTCTTGCTTGGAACTCTTCCAACTCACCGCGCCTCCATTGAGGCAGAACACATAGCCAGATTGCGACCTCGAATCATCCTTGTCAGTTTGGAAACTGGCATCGGTGTAACCATTTACAACGAGCTCTTCCTCACCTCCATAAACTAGGAACATACCCTTAGTTCTTCTCAAGTACTTCAGGATATTTTTAGTTGCCACCCAATGAGCTTCTCCTGGGTTTGATTGGTATCTACTTGTAGCACTTAGAGCATAAGCTACATCTGGGCGAGTACATAGCATGGCATACATGATGGATCCAACGGCCGAAGCATATGGAATCGCACTCATTTTCTCTTGCTCATCAGGTGTCGACGGACACTGAGTCTTGCTGAGATTAATGCCATGTGACATTGGCAAGAAACCTTTCTTAGAATCCTGCATATTGAACCGTTTCAATACCTTGTCAATATACGTGTCCTGGCCCAAAAGCCCAAAACCGTTTTGATAGCTTTGTTAAGTAAACCAACACTATGCATGTAAATGTCCGACATTCACCCTATTTAATCAAGATTGTTGAGGGTACTCTACTTTGGCAGACCTACCACACAACGATCAAGAGTCTAATAGGTGCAGCTATTGGAAGGGCATCAATTTTAATCTTAATTTTTATGAGGAAGCTATTCTAGCATGACAATCATATCCACCATATAAGAATACATGAAAGAATAGGATGACAGGAACATTATCACAGGCAATCATATTGTGTGATATAGTGTGGCCTTTTCCACATGGTGATCCCATCTCCATCGTCCCATCATCTTGGCCACCATGCTCAAAGCCTCCATGAATAAATACTAAGCTACTACATCTAGCAACTATTACATGAGGATATCAAGCATCACAAATCGACACGCAGGTCGTTATACAACAATAGGACAGCCCACGGCTGCAATTAAGCATGACACGCAGGCCATGATAATTACATGCATCACATACACATTATGGGCCATACCAATCACACCATACTCTGCAAAAACAAGTTAGGCGAGACTACCGTGTGATCAAAAAAGGGGTGTACAACAATCTGTGCGTGTCCGTACTCACAGGATTACACAGATCACATCTATGAAATCGCAATGAAAATCTCATCGGATTGATCATATCAAGCCGATTCTGAGCCATTCACAATGCCTCATATTTTCATTAAGTTTTCATGAGGAGACCGCGGCTCATGCAACTGATCATGTCGACTCTATCCACCCGCGCACGCTGTTAGTCCCGATGGTGATTCCAGCCGGTAGGGACAGGTCGCGCGCGCTCCGAGAAAGAGCACGACGGCATCAAGAATACATGGCGCTATCAACTCATAACCTTGTGAGAAACCCCTATGACCGATTGATCTAATCAACCCGTACACATCATCAACATGAACTAGAACAAAGATTGCAATAGATCACATCTACTACAATAGCATATCACTATATGCGCATGATCCAGATCAACAACTACGCAAGGTCGGCTCTGATGCCACTGTTGGGGAACGTGGAGTGCTACGCTAGCATAAAACAATTTTATCTACCGCGTTCATCCAGGAATACCTAGCAAGAAGAGGATCATGGATCATTACCACTAGACGCGCAGGCGGAGCGGAAGCGTTGTTGGAGCAGCTCGGTCCAATGGAGTCGCGCGTCGATGTAGGGGAAGTAGGCGATCGTAGCTGCCTCCTTGTCCAGCCGATCAGCCCCACGTTGGCGCCTTTCCTTGCGGTATCCACATGTACGAGGATGGAACGCCGCACGCCGGTGTGCTAGCACCGGCGGCGTGGCTAGAGTTACGTGGGAGGGAGAGGAGCGGCGGCGATTAGGGTTGTGGCGACGTGTGTGGCGCCCTCAGCCCCACCCCTAGTTATATAGACCCCGCTAATGGGCTTCCACGTTGTAGGCCCATTAGGTTTCTAGTCCCTCGTGGATCAATATCCGTATATAGCCCACATATGGATCCAATCCATATTGTCTCTTGGGCACATATAACCAACATGTATGATGCCCAACCGCTGGGATGCTGAGTCGGACTACTCCATTGATCACTACTAGTCTACCAGTTGCATGCAGAGGAGACTGGTTAATTAGTTGTTGCCAGAAAACAGCCATTTCTGGATCGATATATGTAGAGAATATCCTCAGCAAGTTGAACATTTACAGTAATAATACTATGAAATATTCGACGAGAGGTTCAAGATGGTCAGACAATGTATTCAGTGGAAACTCCAAACTTAGCCTTTATGCTGGTCTATGTTACTGGAACGAGAAAACTCTAGAAATAATTTGCACAATCAAGCAACAACATAGAAGACATTAGCATAGTAGATAAACATATATACAACAAGAAAGTGAGTGGGTGCCATTTCCACTTGAAAAAAAAATTAGACCTCGAACTTCTGCTTAACTCATGGAAGACTTTGAGAGGAGCAGCACGAGGACCTCGCCAAACAACATGCATGTTTAAAATCATCCTTTTTCTTTGAGGAGCAGCTCGACTATATTGATTACATGTTTTATGATGTGTATCAAAATAGATTGGTGGATCTCTTCCTTTTTCATCGTACATCTAAGATCTATCCTATAACATCCCAGGTTCCCAACAAGACTGGGCCGCTCACACGCTGTGCGGATCCCACTTGCCCCACCAACCTTTCGCTTTCGGCCTCGCTTCACATAAAAGGGTTAACCTAAGGTGGTTGGTGTTGGACAACCTAAACTTATATGCTGGCCTTTCTCCCACCAGACTAGCAAGGTGGGAGTAAAAACTCCCACCTCCTCGTGCACCACTAGTGCACATTGGTCACTTAGGCCTAATCTCAATGGGTCGGATGTCACAAACACCCCCCTCAAAGGACCGATGTCCTCGTCGGAGCACCGGCACAACATACCCTAGCGGGCAAAGGACCAGGAATGCTCCCCACTTGGCACACACGTCCGTGTCCAGTGTCAGCCCATATATGCCATGCCGTGTCCCACTCACGGGGCCCACACGCGCCATGCGCCATATATCTGCACCCCTGGCCAACGCGCCCGTGCTGCCGCTAGAGTCGGCTCTGATACCATTTATAACATCTCAGGTTCCCAATGTGGCTGGGCCCACTCACATGCTGTGCGGACCCCACTCACCCCACCAACCTTTTACGCTTTCGGCCTCACTTCACGTAAAAGGCTTAACCCAAGGTGTTGGGTGTTGGACAACGTAAGCTTATATGTTGGCTTTTCTCCCACTAGACTAACAAAGCGGGACTAAACTCCCACCTCTCATGCACCGCTAGTGCATATGAGCCACTTAGGCCTAATCTCAATAGGCCGGATGTCACATATCCGCCATCTACAATAACTAAAAAAAACAATTAAACAAAGGAATATGAATTATAAAATAAAAATAACAACACTATATCAATTTTCAAGACGACTTTTTTATTCAATCAATACACCTATCTCCATAGAAAAAGGATGATTTTACTTTAAATAATTTATTTTAAACAAGACTATCAATTCCCCATCCCCTCTCTCACATATGGTGCATACATCAAAAATTGATGTAGCAAATTTCAATAAAAAACCTATAAGAAAACCAACATAAGATATGGAGGGTGAACATATTAGATGGGATCTACTAAATCCCCACAACAAAAACAATGGAATCATCTCGATTTAAGCCAAAAAGATGCAAACCCTAGGTAAACTTTATTCACAAAATTAACCTTGAAATCGACATCTAAACACAAAAAGGCCGGCTCCAATGGATAGCAAGCATTTACCTCCTAGATCAAATCTAAGGAAAAAAAAGAGATCAAAACCACCCCTTTGTTTCCAAATTTTTCTCTACCGCCGTACGAACACCCAATCTGACGTGAGCCTGATAATGTTCAGGAAATAGACAGCTCGGTTTATAAGCGGTGCAGAGCAATGACGAGCGCCGTGATGTCACCAGCTAGCGTCCACCACTGTAAAGGTCTATCAAAGGCGGGCGACATGACGTCAGCGTCTGCCACTACTCTCTTGCGCTGTAGTGGCGAACGTGTCGATGTCAGTGCCCGCCACTACTTTCTTGCGTTGCAGTGGCAGATGCCAGTGACATCAGCCAATCCCCCACTGTTGGCTACTTTCAAGTGGTGGACGGTGCTGACGTCGCTCTGCCCGTCACTGATGAGTGGCTGCAGAGCCTAGCGCCCGCTGATGTCAGACCGTACGCCATTGCTAGGAGCTATATAGTAAATGGTGCCGGGCTAGCAATGATGCATCGTCTTAGTTCTGTGACTGTGCTATTTTTTTGGCTCCATCATTTTAGGCCCCTTTTGTACTAGTGCATGCTTGTTTAATGTTGAATTCTATGAGAGTATATCATGTTCTATATCATTCCTTGTCGCGTTATGTGATGTTTGGTTTTTATGTTGGTACTAATTTCTTATCCATGTAGTCTGACTCTGAGGTTTTTATATTTTTTGGTGGTCACCTCTTGGTAGTCTGAATCTAGGGTGTTACATTTCGCTCGCACAAAAATAAAAACGACAGGGCAAATTGGAGCAGCGGGAGAAGCTACGAATAGTGGGGTGACACCAGAGGCGGACCCACCAATATGGCAAGGTATGGCGGCCGCCATACCTAACGCCAGCGCTGAAACCCCCTCATCTTCCACCCCTAGCCCTGCTTCGGATTGATTTTGAGTTTTTGACACCATGAACTGATGGATTTGAGCAGAGCGTCCGCTGCCAAAGGAAGAAGAAGAGCAGCAAGCAACTGCCGAAGTGGTATGGGCCTAATGGCTTTATTTGTTGACGGCCTTTATCAGTCACATACCAACGGAGGCCCATATAACCATATGCATCAACATTCATATTAGTCACAGGCCCATATGAATCATTCACTCTCATCAGCAAATCATCCCGATCCAGCCGAGCAGGCATCTAGCTTCACCGTGCGTCGCCTCGTACAACTGCTCGCCGACTAGGGACTCGCCGCCTCCACTACAAGCTCATCGCCCCTATCTGCGGCTCCACTGCAGCTCGAAGCACGCACCGACAGGTCCTAGCGTGACTGCGTGAGAGGAGAACAGAGGGGCAGCTTTGCTTGAAAATTCATCCTTTCTTTCCTTTTTGAAAAATTCAAAAGTTGTTCTTAACAAGCTCCCATAATTATGCCGATTTGAGGAACCATACACCAGATAACAAAGAGTCATGGGAACCACTCAGAAAGCTGCTGTATAGATTAAACTAAAAATATTCAAAATGGCTATGTGGTTAACTTGCTCGAATATTTTAAACACCAGTTGTAATCCTAAAAGTATGCAAAAATTCATTACAATTCATTTTGGTTTAGTTATTTATAGAATTAGCATCACTCCTTCCTGTCGAAACAACATCAGTTGAAAAAGCCTTTTGATCGCTAAATATAATCAAGATTCATGCCATGTGTTGGCGTCGAAAAAATTTCATCTTGAGGCTCCGCCATACCTAAAATTTCTCGCTGGGTCCACCACTGGGTGACACCCCCAGGAAACAACAAGCATTTCTTGGGGCTATTATAACACTGCATACACTACTACAACATGTAAAAAAGTTTCTCAAAAAAGGGTTCAAAAATTAACAAGAGAGGATGGGATCCTTTGCATTGCCTCAGTCAATGCATAAGCAGCATCTGGATTGTCCATAATCGGACCCATGGCTGCGATAGTTTGAATCTTTTCAATTGGAACAAAATAGCAAGGCCACAAGACTTGTCCTTCCTCCCTGACTCCTCGACTTCCCCACTCTCCAATGTTGATTTCACCGGAGGCCATGGAGAGAGGCACCCAACATCGCCGGACCATCGTGCGCGCTGCTTGCGGGGGCTGCTGCGCACATCCATCCGGGCCGCCGCGCCCCACTGGGTGGGCCTTCCTCTGATGCCGCCGCGCCGTGCTCGCCAGGAACGTCATGTGTCTGATGGACCCTTTCCCGTCGACATTCTCTCTGTCTCTGGGGCGTGAGGGCGCAACCACGGCGTCAGGCGACCGGTCGGACGGTATCTCACTGTAGTAAGGGCGCGATTGGTTTCCTTCTTGACGCAGCCTGGCTCGCACCGGTGATGCAGGCTCCCATCAGCCAGGCCTTTCAGCTGCAACAACGCTTTGTTTGGTTCTCGTTTACCAGCAGCCAGGCCACGGAGTGAATTTGTTTGGTTGCCTGCATCCCGCGTTTTTCGCTCTCACAAACACTGACTGTAGCGAGCGAGCATGGCTCACCAGAAACAAAACTCAATTTCGTTTCCCAGGAGCCAAGCTGTGCCGGCCTTTTTTGCATCGCCAGAGCCTGCCCGAGTTGATAACCAGGCAACCAATCACCCAGTTATTGCATACGACGGGCCAGGACAGGCCATATCAAGCAACCAATCGCTCCCTAGGGGCGTGATTGGTTTCCTTCTGACTACAGCCAGGCGCGTACGTAGGGAGCCAGGCCATCGCTGGCCAGCACCGCTCGGGCCAGGCTCCGGAGAAACGAGATTTGTTTTCGTTTCTGGCGAGCCAGGCTGAAAGGCCTTTTGTTGCATCCAGATGTGCGAGTCAGACGAAGAGGAAAGGAACCAATCAGTCGTGGGCTGCATGCGTTGAGCCTGGCTGAAGTGCTGCAAGCAGCCAACCGCCCGAGACTTGCATCCCACGGGCCTGGTTGGGTCATATGCACCCAACCAATCGCCCCCTAGGTGAATCTCTGTGACCTGGCAGTTCATGATCATGTATGTACATTTGTATTGACCATTTCATAATTATTATTAGTATGACTCCTTGGAACTTAAAATTACTTTCTCAGAATTTTCACCACCAGTCCAGCAAACATCATGTAAACCTGTAATGGCCGATCTTCTTTTTACAACATTTTTGTCAATATGCCCAATTGAGGTTTTACACAGATCCCAATGACCCTCTAACGATCAGACCTGCGTGTAAACTTTCTGAAAATCTATTAATATGTCATTTGAGGATTTACATTGAAACCCAGCGCTCCTCAATCAATCTGACTTGAATAGAAATCTGGAAATATGCTAATATATCATTTCAGGATTTACGTTGAACTCAGTGATCCTCTGTCAATCTAACTTTCATAGAACATTTTTGTAACGGTCTGCCAGTCTGTCATTTGAGAAACACTTAATCCACTTATCCTTCGTCAATCAAAATTGTGTAGGAATTTTCTGGATTTTTTTATTTATATTTGGTGCATGACAGTACACTTGAGTCTACCTCTCAGATAATAACTTTGTAGGCGTTTCTTTGTATACCTTCCATTTGTTTTTTGTAATTTGTTCGTACTTGTTTGTGGTGTTGTATACTTTTCCAGTGTCCACTAGAGAATTTCGTTGTGTCCATGTGGCAAAATTAAGTTTTGTCTACATGAAATTGGAAAAATGTGGTTTTGTCTCACAGACACCACGAAAGTTAGACTTTGTCTCATGAACACTATGAAATTGTGACATTACACACTATAGCACAAAAATGCAATATTTTGAAGTTTTATATCTCAATCTAGAAAACGTGACACAACTTTCTGTAAATTTTACTGATTGTTTGTATAGTTTGGATTTAAAAATAAATTTTTTGGTAGAAAATTTATGAAATCAATTAATTTAAATCCATAAAGGCACATGGGTAGGGGGTACAATGCTGTATCTTTATGACAAGTTTCAAGTTGTAATGGATTTTGTGCATTGAGATAAAAAAGGTCAAAATATTTGTTTTTCTGCTATAGTGTTTTGTGGACAAATATCACAATTTTGTAGTGTCCTCGAGATACTACAATTGATCTATATGGTGTCCTAAGGCAAAATCACTCTTTTTCAATGCTCTGTAGACAAAAACCATTAAAGTGGCATTTGACTGTAATTGTTGGTCATTTTCTATGCACTGTGGTATTTCTTGTTGTCTCATATGCTTCAAAATGCACACATTAGTTATTCTCAGTTGCCTTTTTTAACTGGCTTTTCAAAAATGTGCAGTCATCTTGTCAAATCTTGTCTTCCAACTCAAACTAGAAATTGTTTTGAATATGCTACATTTGGTGTGTGTTCCAAAGTTGTGTTTTCCCTATCAATTTGATGATCTCCTCTGGTTTAATCTTGTTAATCACATGTTGTCCGATGACTTTTTGAGTGCAAATTATATTGAATGTAGAGCCCCTTGTGTATTCAGTTGTCTATTTTCATGCAGTGAATCTGTAAGTTCCGAGGTAATTTTGCTAGTGTTAATGTTTGAAAATTAATTGTTTGTCAGAAAATGACAAAATATATGCTTTGATTTTTTTCAAAAGCTGGCAAATATGTGACAAAATATATCTTTTATTGTTTGTTTTTCTGGGTTTACATTGCACTATACTCGGTGCTCTATCAACCCTGAACACCAGTAAGAAAGTTTAATTAATTACCACTTATCAGAATAGATATCCCGGCAATCTGTGGCCAACTCCATTAGACCCCAGGCGAGATTGACAATCCTAAGGATGTCGCGAAATTCATGAAGCAGATCGGAATCATTGTAGCACCTCTTTGCCGCCTCACCGATATTGTCCATGCATGTAAGCGCTTCCAAAGAGTCATCCCCATCTGGAGAGGAGCAAGGTGCCTTCTTACCCAACGGCTTCAGATTTAGGAAGATTTCATGGCACACAGGGATAGTACGCACCATGGATGCGTAGTATGTGGAACATAACTGGAATGCACGCCTTGTCAAGTTGTGCACCTTAGGCTCACGGAGAATGGTATCTATGTTTGCTACAGTCTCCTGGGTACAGTGCTCGAGCAGGTCCAAGGCGATGACCACTAGGTCACCATGGTCATTTGCCGTCATACTCCGATTGTCCGTGTGGAGGAGACTTATACAGGCCTTTTCGTCAAAGTGCACTTTGTCTGACAGCAAGTCGTTCGTCAAGTTCTTGCACGCCCCCACCACCAGGTCCTCTACCTTTGCCTTGGCACCACCACCAGCTGCTTGGGTGACGAGCACGGCTACAGAGAGGAAGAGAGCACTGACGACCATGGAGGTCATCGGCAGCATTGCCATTTTTCTGTTGGAATTTAGTATATGTGTTCTGTCTAGGAGCAAGAGATGGCACTTACTGATTTATAATGCTCATTCAACCATGCCACTGGATCTCAAATTAATTAATGCAACACACAGGCGTTCTGAATTGCAAAACTGGTGGCTGCAAACATTAGTGGCGGCTAGGCTGGAGATACGTTGATGCATCTCTAGGATTCCACCTATCTATATATCTTAAATAGATGCAACCCACTACATGTCACTTATTGCTATAAAGCTAGCACCACGTGAAGCCACATCATCTCAATTTCACAGCCATCCGATCTCCCCGTTCCATGTCATTCTGGCCGTCCAGATCCCTGCCTTCCGCAGTCTCACGAACAAAAGTCTAAAATGAAAACCGTCGCCACACCTTAGCTCATAAAGTTACACTAATACACAAATTGGCTTGAATCTTCTACTGCTGTAACGTCTTCAACAGCCAGCAGTTTCAACAATATAAATCTGAGCCATTAATCTATTAATTTTGTGGCAGCTTCCTTTCTCACATGGTCTCCCATTAAAACTAATTGAAAGGTGGCCAACCAGCAGTTTTCAACAACATAAATCTGAGCCATAAATCTCTTAAGTTGATGGCTTCATACCTACAAAAAAAAAACTTGATGGTTTCATATAAATCTCCTCCCCACGAGCCAGGCAAACATTGTGCTCCTTTTCTCCTTTTCTTCTTTTGGGTTTTCTAAGAAGGAATTAGGATCATTAGAGCCTGCATACTGAATTTTTTTTCTAATATATAAGATGTGTGTGCTTTAATCTGGGTTTTTTGATGGACTTACGTCACTCTGCTCATGCCTCTCTACTTCTTAATCAAATGTCTCATGGAGGAGATCCAGGAGGACAAAACCCAGGATAAATTTTGTGCGATGTCCCTTTGGTCATCAGATTTTCAGGTGTGTGACGATTTTGCAATTTTGTTGATTATTTTGTTGATTATTTACCACATCAGGATAAAAACATTAACGTTGGGATATGGTTATAAGTTCAAATTATGGAGGGAGTATTAGAAAATGGTAATAGAGTTCGATTTGGTTCACATCATGATGCTATGACCAGAACCATGAAGCTCACCGGAGTTCTTCATCTATCCATTCATTTATGATGCTATGACCAGAACCATGAAGCTCACCGGAGTTCTTCATCTATTCATTCATTTATATTCAAAACAATATTTTCAGTTTAAATTGTCAGTCCTTTTTGAATTAATTGGAAAAAAAGGGTCAGTTCCACCTATTGGTAGTAAGCAACTATTTTAGGTAAGTATACTATCCTGTTTGTGATTGACCAAGTTTTCTGTCGTTTCATCATTTTTGAATCAGAAGATAGTAAAATCCATCTTGGTTAAGTCACTTATCTGCGTTGGACTCTTTGCCGTCCATGGCTTTCATCATTGTACACTTCAGCATCATATTTTCTCACAGGTTATACATACCACTTTTTAATTTGTTCTTCTGTCACAATATGATATACATCTTAATATCTATGCAAACTTTCGAGCATGCAACACTTTATCAATTATTTAGATCCATTTTTTGTATTATTTTTATTGTTCTGCAGCAACGCGCGGGGTATCACCTAGTTTAGAATGGTGATGCTTTCAGATGACTGGGCTAGGCTAGAGATATGTTGATGTGTTGCTTGGATATTCACCTATTTATAAGAAGATCATGAGGCTGCCTAAGATGCTCCTTGTTACCAAGTGGAGATTTGGCATGCAGACTGGTCGAATATGCCCAACCGCAATGTCTGCTGCATACCTGCGTAATTTTCGTCAACGCGTGTTGATCTGGTTCACCGAGCTAATCTGATCCAAACAGCGAATACACCATAACCATCAGCAGAGTTAGGACTGGATGACACATAAAGGCCGAGTTAATTTCTCGTACGTGAGCTGATATAATGTTCTGGACTATGTTAATGCAGATAATCCCAAACCCAAGTGCCATACCAGAGAAGATTAACCGGCAATTAGACACAAAGTTGGTGGCGGATGAGGCAAAGGAGGATGCCTGTTGAACAAGGAGTCGGGGCAGTTGGAGAAGCCCACGTCTTTCATAGAGCTATGGAATGCAAATATTTTTAATAGCAAAAGACCTCTTAATTATATTTTCTGCTAGTATTCTTCTGTTTTTGTTTGAAGGAAGTATGCTTCTATTGAAGTATGATGTATAGCACAAGGCACTGCAAGTTTCAGTTGAAGACAATTTGATAGAGACAACTGTTTCCACATAACTGTTAGCTGCAACAAACCGAAACTAGCTTTCCTTTCATCTATCACGTCCCATGCTTCTGGAAAAGTTACTTTGCCAATTGTACAATCAAAATAAATCTAGCGGGGTTAATCCAAAAACTTTTTGCTCCTCCACTAGACTAAAACAGCAAAAGGAAAATAGGAAAACATTCTACAGCTATTATATATATATACTAAAGATGAACTGAAAGGAATTCTACAAAACAAAGGCTATTGCTGCACGTTGCCTCTCATGATAATCATGGTTCCCACAGTGGAAAGTTTGGAAAAGAAAACAATCGAACTCCTAATACCTATTTGAAGCTTTTAGCCTTATGGGGATCAATTATTCTATTGCTGACAAGTAGAGATGTTGAAGCCAGCCTGCCTGCAGATACCATTTGAGAACATCCAGCAGAATATTCAATAGTTATGGACAAACTTGTCGTGACGAGTCACGTAATAAGGAACTGACGTCGCACGGGGCAAGGAGGTCCGTCTGTTCTGATGCCGAACCGCTAGGATGCTGCGTCGGAGCACTCATCACTACCACTCCCTACCACTCTACAAGTTGCAGAGGAGACTGGTTGGTTGTTGCCAGAAAACAGCCAATTCTCGATTCATCAATGAAGGGAAACATCCTCGGCACATTGATACATGCGTGATGAGAATTCCATTCTTGTGTAACGTGCACATGACAACAATAGATAGAGGTGTCTTAATGCTGACAAAGCTTATTCCGTGGCGACTGAAATGAAGTGGAGATCATTTAGGGTGCAGACTGTTTGAGTGTGCCCAACTGCAATGTCTGCTGCATGCCTGCGTAATTTTAGTCCACGCGTGTGCGTGTTGATCTGGTTCACCAATATGGTCCAAACAGCGAATACGCCATCACCATCAGCAGAGTTAGGACTGGATTAAATTTAAGGCAAGTTCATTTCTCTACGTGTGATGGTACAACATTTTGGACTATGTTAATGCAGAAAATCCCAAACTCACAGTATTAGAGAAGATAACTGACACTTGAATCACAAGGAGGAGGCCTGTTGGACAAGGAGGGCAGTTCGAGAAGGCTATGTCTTGCAAAGAGCTATATGATGCGAATCTTTTAAATAGCAATACACCTCTTCATTTTTTTCCGCTAGTATTTTTGTACTGAAGTACAATGTACATATAGCAAAAGACATTATGCAAGTTTAACTTGAAGACGATTGTGATAGAGACAACGGTTTCCACATAACTGTTGGCTGCAACGGACCGAACCCAGCTTTCCTTTCATTTTATCATCTCCCATGCTTCTAGAAAGGGTACTTTGCCAATTGTCCAATCAAAATAAAAAACTATTTTTTTGTGGGGACAAATATTGTATAGTCTTCCAATAGACTAAAACAGCAAAACGAAAATAGGAAAACATTCTACATCTTTTATATATTCTAAGTGGGATTAGTAAAGATGAACTGAAAAGAATTCTAAAAAAAAAACACAAAGACTCTTGCTGCGTGTTGTTCTCGTGATAATGCATCGTTCCAACAGTGGGAAGTTTAAAAAACAAAACATTAATTGAACTCCAAATTTCTGTTAGAAGGTTATAGCCTTATAGAGATCAATTATTCTACTGCCGACAAGTTGATATGTTGAAGCCAGTCTGCTTGATACCATTTGAGATCGTCCAGCAGCATATTGGCCATGATTTCCATTGTTGTTGTCTGAACCCGGACAGCAATTCAGAGTTATATGGACAACCTTGTCGTGACGAATCAGGTAACCACATGGGAAAGGGGCACATGAGAATAAGGAACTTACTGTTATAACACAGATTCGTATTGGACAGGGAAAGGAAGTTTTAGGAGAACACATCCTACTCCTAGTCCAATATGTGGGCAATTTACCAAAGGACTCTCTCCTAGTAGGAAAAGAGACCCCAACCCGAGTATAAATAGTAGAGCACCCCATGATGTAAATCACCAGTTTTATTCTGAATAATAAAGAAGAAGCTTCACCCTACATTGTGTCTTGTCTCTTGTCTACTTTTGTGTGTTGTTCTCTCCAGCCGACAGCGTGTTACAACACGTTATCAGCACGCTCTAGCCCTGAGCGAAGAAGTCGACGACCTGAAGCCGCCGAGTCCCTGGAAGTCGCGGCCTCAAGAAGCGTGCCCACCTCAGGATTTGCGCTGACCTCGGGAATCGAGCCGCCTCAATTTTCGTGTCTCGCCGACCTCGACATCCGTGCCAACTCGATGCTATTGACGGGATCGGGAACGACTACACGAAGTCCTGAAGAACGCCATGTATACGCCCTATGCGGTTAAGTCCTTAGTCTATCCTACGCGATGGTCTAGTGGATGGTATACATGTGCTTGAAGCATCTTGAACCTAAGGTATCTAGTAGATTGAAACCTTTTCTGATCGTGTGGACTCGTTGCAGTCACAGATCTTGACCCTACGGCCCCAGTTTTTCTAAACTGAGTTTATCGCATCCCTACACCTATAACTAGGGATCATCTAGCATCGTTTTGCATATACACAGTAGGTGGGGCTTGTAGCCACCATCGCCGCTGGCGATGCAACGCCGCGGCCAACACATGCGCAAACCCGACGACTTGCAAGTCGCCGGCACTCATAGATGCATACATAGCAAGAAGAAGTAGAGAGTAAAAAAAGAGGGGGGGGGGGGGGGGGGGGGGGGGGGGGAGGCCGAACCCTAACCCTAACCCTAGCTTGCCGGCGACGAGCTGGATCTCGCCGCCTACGACCGAGCCGCGCATGGCCACCGCACCCGAAGCCGCAACTTGGATCCGGCCACGCGCCGCGCCGCCTTGAAGCCGCACGTCGAGACGCTCCTCGGCTCGGCTCGGGTTCCTCCGCCACGTAGGGCCCGCCGTCCCCACCTTCGCCCCTCCGCGCCGTCGCACGCCGGCGTGGACCCACGCGACCCCTGCAGCGGGTCGCCGACCACCGGATCTGGGGGCGGGGCAGCCGGATCTGCCCGTGCCGCCCCCGCCCGGGACTCCTCCGCTGCAAGGGGAGTCCCGGGATGCCCTCCTCCGCGCGTCGCGACGAAGGGAGCTTAGAGCTCGACCGCCGCCGCATCACTGTTGCCTCCCGCCGAGGCCCGACGACGTGCGCACCTCGCCGCCTTCCCGCCACGCCGCGCCGAACCCGCATGCCGCGCGCCGCCGCCTCACCTTCCCTCGAGCCGAGCACCGCCGAACGAACTCGCCCGGGGGCCCCACATCTGCGCCGCACGCGGGCTCCCCGCCTCCCTCTTGACCGCGTCGCCATGCCATGGCGTTGCCGCGCTCGCACGCGCGCGCGGGCCGCCACCACCGCTCTCGGTGGAGGAGGGAGATGGAAAGAGAGTGAGGGGATTAGGGTTTCGACCTGATCCCCTCAGCTCTTATACCGGCCGGGGCAGGCCGGGACTGTGGACTGGGCCTTGTGGGCCGGGATGGGCCGAGGCCGGCCCAATGGGTCGGCCCGATTTTAGAAAATCAGAGAAAAATAGAGAAAAATTGAAAATTCTGGTGAATTAGCGAAAATCCCCTTGAATTGAAAGAATATTGCGGCTAGGCTATGAATTCTTGCAGAAAAGCCCCTGAATTTTTCCAGAATAGAACCCGCAGTCCTATTTTTTTTCAAATAGGTCCAAATTGTTCTGAATTTACGATTTGACCCAGAATTTTGCAAAATAGACCCTGTTGTCTCTGGAAATTGTCTGGTTACTGTTATTTTGCAAATAACACCTCGGGTTTAAGGTATTTATGTCAGAAACATAAAAACTTGTTGTTTTGCTGTTTGAACCTCCTGTTTGTGCATAATTACTGTGTAACTTGATCTGAAATCATGCATATCATGTATAAGCAACTAAAACATGATTAAAAGTGCCTTTAGTCATAGAAACATGGTTTTAGGTCTTTCTTCGAGTTTTTGATCCACTACTTTTCGCATTCTACAAATTGTTTACTAGAAGTAAACCTATGCACTTTCATATGAATATCTTGTAGATATTTCAATTTGTGAAACATGAATTCGATGTGCTTGCCTTGAATGGTTTTAACTATTTATCTTGATCGGGTGATGTTGAAATCCTCTTAAGTGGTGAAAATCTTCTGAAGAGGATTAAACCCAAGAATGAGGATATTGATCCATCTGGAGTGGAGAAATCTCAGGCACTGGATTTCCTGAGTCATCACTTGAGTATTTCCCTGAAGAATGAATGCATGAATAATATAGTCCAAAAGGTCTTGTAGGGCTCTCTGAATGAGCACTTTGATAAGATTGAATCTATCTCAATAGTTGAGCGTGAATGGCAGCACCTATGCTTTCAACAAAACAAGACATTTGTGGATTATAATACCGCATTGTATGAGATCATCACTCACAAGATTTGTGACGTTGAACTTGGTAAAAACAAGCTCATACATAAAACTCACTCTACCTAACACCCCAAGCTCACTTATGTGAGTAGCCAGTAGCCCTGAGTAATGACTTGAAGTATGATCAGGGGGAGAATGAGACGATCTTATAGGATCATACGTCTTGTTACACTGGTTCAATAGCACCGAATGCTACATCATTCATGGAGAATGAAAAGGGGAAGGGCCAATAGAAGGCACCTGAGAAAGGTAAAGGCAAAGCCTGGCAATTCAAGAAGAATAAGAATGCCAAGGCTAAGCAGCCTAAAAGGGGAGCATACGGTAAACAAGATCAAGATTGTTATAGGTATAATTTGTGAGACAGTTGATCTCCAATATACGAAACACCCGAGCACTATGTCGATTTGTACCAAAAACATCATGGTAAGAAGGAGAGATCCCTAATTGCAAGAAAGCAGCTTGAAGTAGGGAAATTCTTCATAAACCAATGAAGAGAAAAACATCTTGTAGATGGAAATTGGTACGTCACAATATGAGACCAAGAACCTTAAAGGATCAAGCAGCAATTCTGAAAATTGAGCTTTGGATGATAACCTCATGAACGAGTGTAATCTTCTTGGCGATGAATTAGAAGTTGTGCATAGGGGCTCGTAATAGTCCAAAACACCTATCTACTAGATGGTAATAGTAGAAGTAATAATGGAATTAGCTTTAATTCCTGCATTGAATTAAGTGGATTAATATAATTTCTGGTAGAGGCCTCGTTTTTAATACACAATAGCTTGAAGTCTATGTGTGAAGCTTTGGTTTTTCTTCTACCTTATTACTTTGATGCTTCTGAGAATAGTATCCATTACTCTTTGCACCCATTTACTTGTTTACATGCAGTAAACTTAAATGCACATATATTTGAATCATTTATCTAAATTTCTAGTAGAATAAATATCCTGATTAACCTAGAATGGTTATTAAACCCTGCATGGTTACTCTTTAGTCTTGTCACTAAATACCAATTTTTTCCTAGAAGTGAAAGATTTCTTGAAGAAATATGCAACAGGGTGAATCGCATGCTACTTTTGTAGAACAATTAGTAGTTGTGTGATATTTTAGTATAAAGTGAATTGAATTGGAATAAACCTAAAATATTTTTGGGACTCACCGAATGAGTACATCAAGAAGATAACCCAAATATTGGCACAGGAATGTCAGTGTATTTGAGATGACTTGAAGTTTCAGATCACTACACTTTAGGAATTATGTTGCTATTGAATGCATAAACTTTTGGGATCACGTAGAAACCGAAAGTGAATTATTTAGCAACATAAGTTAATCCAGGCTATTACCATTGTCTTAAGTACAGAATACTTGGTCATTGGCACAACATTCGTCAACTTCATAGAAGAATTGAGAATGCATATACTAGGAAGCATGCAGCTAGTATAACAGGATTATTGGACATAAATCTTGAAGATAAAATCTATGTACTATAGTTCTCATGAAGAAGAGACAATGCAATCATAGAAGATTGATTGTTGTACCATAGTTATCATCACAGAAACCTTGAAGGCTTGAGCAAAAATTCTGAAAATATAGCTCTTGATGATAGCTCCTGGACGAGGATGATCATTTTAGTGACGAATTAAATATGTGCATGGGGACTCGGCATAGTTTCTTAAATTTAAAATTAGCTACCAAGTAGTAGTTGTTATATGGTGGTGCATTAAGTTTATAATTCTTGAAAGAATTAGATGGATCATGCAAACTTTTAAAAGAGTGAGCATTTAATTTATTCCGAATGAGATATTAGCTTGAAGCTTAAGCCTGAAGCATGCATATAATATTCTCGGTTGCAATTGAATTTGTTCTTTATCTACGATATAGCCTGCAGTCTATATGTAGCTTGGATTTGGCTTGGTTTTTATTGCCTTTGTTTTAATACCTGAAGTATATTTGTTAAAATCATTTGGAATATATGAAATATATGCTGAACATAATGATTTGCCAAGTCTGTTAGTATTAATCTACAATGATATCTGTCCACTATGAAGCCACATATTGCTTAAGTTATTTGTGCATTACTACCAAGTAGGTAGAATGAAAATTAGAAGCACATGAACTAATGCAAGTAGGTAGAATGGAAAACACTGGTATTATAATTGATTTTGAAGATCAGTTTTGCCTTGAAATAGTGTGTGTAAGCTTCATGACCATTGGAGTTCGGAAACCCCAAAGGTATGAATGTTTTGGTGATTGGGTGACCATATTGATGTGACTAACATTTCCGTGTAGGATATTCAAATGGTCATGTAAATGGAAGCGTCGTCTCACAAACTCTATCTTATCGACGACTTGGTGATTGGTTGCCTCGACGATTCGGATCGAGAGCTTGATGGAGTCAAGGTTGAAGATGGATCAAGGCTAAGGACATGATAGACCAAGCAAGTGTTGGCTTGGTAGATGTTAGCTTGAGTCCATAGGAAAAACCGGACTATCAAGAGGGATCGAATTGGTTCTCTTAGCGCACACTAGGTTAGAGATCATATGGATGCATAGTGAGTCTCTCGAGGGCTAGGGTGGCTGAAGAGAAGAAGAGGAACCAAGAATGAAGAAGTTGGAAGCAAGGATCAAGAGTGGATCAAGTTTTCAGCTTATCCGGAAGAGACCGGACAGTACGGTCCTAGGGACCGTATGGTACGGTCTTCATTGAAGATCCAGACAGAGAAGTGAAGTCTCGGGATGCTGAGAAAATGAAGACCGGACAATGGGACCGTATGGTACGGTCAAGGAGACCGGACAGTACGGTCATCAGAGGATCCTCCAGACAGAGAAGTTGAAGTTTCTGGAAGTGGAAGAAATGAAGACCGGACAATCGACCGGATGGTACGGTCCTAGGGACCGGACAGTACGGTCTTCATTGGAGTTGAAGAAGAAGATGGCGATGCGCCTGGAAATAGAGACCGGACAATACGGTCTGGAAGAGACCGGACAGTACGGTCCTTTGTACGGTCTCTAGTTTCGCAGGGCACTTTTGGGCAACGGCTAGTTTTGGGTTGGTAGCCTATAAATAGTTGGTTGCCCGCCCCTTGAGGGGTCTCTTGGCCATTGTTGGAGTGCAGGAAACTCAGAGGAAGCCAAGAGCAAGAGAGAGAAGCACTTGTGAAGGATTTGGAGTGATCCTAGTGCTTGAGAGAGTAGCAATTGCATCCACTTGATCTCTAGGCTAGTGTGAGCTTGAGAGAGTCACTTCGGTTTGTTACTCTTGGTCTATGGCAAGGCCTAGACCGGTTAGGCGTCGGTGTTGAGCTGTCCAAGGAGATTGTGGAAGCTAACACAAGTTTGTACACGGTCTTGGAGCTTCCCGTGCGAAAGAAGCATCACTAGTGGAGCGCCCTTTGGCACGCATCACGTGCGGAGCCTTACCTCCGGAAGAGTACCCGGGATCGAGCCCGGCGGGACGTGCCCGCGACTTCACTCGGAGGGTGAAGTGTGCTCTAGGAGGGATCGCCATCGAGCGGAGGGACGGGGTCGAGACTCCGGCGGGAGTGACCCAACGTGGAGTAGGGGAAGGCGCCATCCTTCCGAGACCACGGGAAAAATCATGAGCATTCCTATCCTTATCTCCTTTACTTACTAGCATTTACGTTTCCGCATTTACCTTATGTGCTAGTAGAATTGCATGATAGGTTGTCTCTTTACTACTTGGTAGAATTGCTTGTTAGGGTGTTGCTTGTTGCATAGACTAGATTGTGTGCGCGCATCGCTTGCTTTTGTTATCACCATATCTAGTCTTGCTAGCTTCACGCCTAAAGTACGTTTGGGAGAAATTGTTGACACACCGATTCACCCCCCCCCCCCCTCTCGGTGCCCTTGATCCTTTCAGTGTGATCCTTCAAATTGTACTGAATACAACAAACTTGCAGATTATATCATAATCTACCCTACTCTCATGATCTTGAAGAATATTGTACATGAATGGTACATATGTGAATATTCAAACCAATTACTGCTATACTAGTAGTATAATTGTAGTCTATGATACATGAGCATTGTGTCGTAGCAAATGCAAAGTGCATCCAATGAACTTGAAGTTTAGTGATGGTGTGATAAGGGGGAGGATTTGATTGATGGCATTAGAAATATGTGGATATACTAGAAAATCTTGTCCTGGATGATTGGATAATGTCTGTTTGATTTTCTATAATCTATTGGGACGCCTTTGGATTCTAAATCAATGGACACTTGTCATTGCAATCATTATAAAACTCCTCCCACTCTTGAAGAGGGCACCTCATGTAGAAGGATTAAGAACCTCAAGAAGAGTGATCATCATGAAGATGAGAACCCAACTATTGTGCACATAGAAGTGTTGGGAATGCAGAACAATAGAAGAATTATGAGAATAAAAAGGTTGTATAATATTTCCTCATGAATTGCAATTGTTTCTCTATGAATGAGAGAACCCGGATCCGGCAACAAAGTCCTAGGCATAGACGCCTGTATGCGTTACTATCGGGTCAATTAAGAATGCAATTGAGGATATGAACCATAATGGTGAAAGTATATGGTTCATAAGTCTCTGCAAGACTGATATTCTCATAATATAAATGAAGTTCTGTTGCATCTCTGGAAAAATATAAATATTCAGTTAGTCACTGGATTATGGAAATCCAAATGACAAGATCCTTGAAGGACAATGGATAATTCCTGAAGAGAATTACCACAACATATAATGTCTTCTTGGAAGAATGACATAAGACTCTAAGGTATAATGTTGTCTTGAAGGATGATATAAGTATCACAGAGCCTCTCGCAAGAGAGAATGAATCTCACAGAGAGAATCATTTTTGGAGAATATCCTTGAAGGAAGGAGTCATGAAATGACTTGCCAATCGAATCTTGAATAATACCATATATCCCAGAAGAGAGTATAGACCCGACTATATGGGAATCATTATGCCTGAAAGGTATATGTACTCAGAAAGTGCAAGCTAGCACAATAATGATGATTTCCCACATTACCACGAAAGGTAATATTAATGGTTATTATCCCCCGTAGAAAATCATGATTGATTGAAGAATTGTTCTGATCCTGAAGGATGAACATTACAGATTTGCAATGATGAATGTCATGACTTGAAGCATGACATACTATATTGTAAAGATATAGACCATTTGCGAATTGTCGCCCAGCATGTGGCATCCCAAGAAGCACTTGGATGAGAAGGAATAATATGATCATAATCTTGTCTTGAATCTTGAGAGACTACAGATACAGATCATTTGAGAATGAAACCTCAAAGATTATCTTGAAGATAATACAGCTTGTATTGCACAAATAAAAAAGGGACATACTAAGTCATAGGTATGGAACACCTTAGACCGGAATTCTCATTATGCATGGAATGCATCAGAATGAAGAGATTTCGGTGACTCATACACGAAGGTATGAGAAGGCTTAGAGAAGTGTGCAAATCAAGGGGAGAACTTCCCTGAGCACATAATCCCTCACTGGAGTCTAGAAAGACAACTTAGTGAATTCTAGAAGAATTAACCATTGTACTCTTTTTCCCTCATTGAGTTTTTACCTGAAGGTTTCTCGAGAGAGGTTTTTAACGAGGCAATGTGTGCAATGTGAAGCTACGGTACCATGTACTCTTTTCTCTATTTTTTCCCACTGGGTTTTTATGAAGGAGTTTTTGATGAGACATGTGTATCGTCGTAAAATGCCCAAAGGGGATTGTTATAACAGAGATTCGTATTGGACAGGGAAAGGAAGTTTTAGGAGAACACGTCCTACTCCTAGTCCAATGTGTGGCCAATTTACCAAAGGACTCTCTCTCCTAGTAGGAAAGGAGACCTCCTAACCTGAGTATAAATAGTGGAGCACCCCATGATGTAAATCACCAGTTTTATTCTAAATAATAAAGAAGAAGCTTCACCCTACATTGTGTCTTGTCTCTTGTCTACTTTTGAGTGTTGTTCTCTCCCGTCGATAGCGTGTTACAACACTTACGTCGATGGGGCAAGGAGGGCCATCTGTATGATGCCCAACCGCTGGGATGCTGAGTCGGATTACTCAATTGATCACTACTACTCTACCAGTTGCAGAGGAGACTGGTTGTTGCCAGAAAACAGCCATTTTTTCTGGATCGATGTATGTAGAGAATATCCTCGGCAAGTTGAACATTTACAGTAATAATACTATGAAATATTCGATGAGAGGTTAAAGATGGTCAGACAATGTATTCAATGGAAGCTCCAAACTTAGCCTTTATGCTGTTGTATGCTATTGCAATTAGAAAATCCTATCGCATCAACCTCATCACGCATATACAGAAATAATTTACGCAATCAAGCAACCACAAAGAAAACATTTGCATAGTAGATGGACAAATCAACAAGAAAACGGATGCCATTTCCACTCATAAAAATTAGACTACAGCCTTTTGCTTATTCTTACATATGGCCGTTGATGTTTCTATAATTTAAGTCATGTTTTCATGAAAATAAGTTTGCACTGAAAATCAAATCACATCAAGAGTTGTGACATTAGTATGGGCCAAGATTTCCTTGTAATGAGTTCCTTTGGTATTATATTTTTGCAGCCATCTCTATGCAGAATTGGGTTGTGACATACAATAATGTTGGAGGAACGATTTCGTGGGTCCACGATTCATGCAGGTCCTAGTTTGAATCTGTGATCACGTCGCATCTCTGAATAAAGAATGCATAATGATTCGGAAAATCAAATAAAGAAATGAAAGACGGGGAGCAGGCGCCACTTCCCGTATCAAGAAAAACAAGAATAAAGGAATGTACAAAAGACATTTCCTCATTGAAAAATGTACATGGAACAGTCCAAATTGCTGATAAAAGCTGAATATTAATATGTTCTAAACTTGTGTTATGCACATCTGATTTGCCTTATAACATGAGATGAAACCCTTGTTGCATCAGTTGCTTGTGTCTCGTCCTCACACCAAAACTAGATCTTGAAATTAAATAAGCACACGAATTAAAACATGTACCCCTTCTCGATCCTCTTTCTCCTCGATCCGATCTCCCCACATCAGTCCTCATAGAACGACTGATAGTGTTTCCACGCCATAGACGTCTCTTCGTGAGATGTTCCTTCTTCACACACGCAAAAAAGATGAAAATTGAGCAGACGAGATGGGATAGGGAAAGGAGAAATGTTCGGAGATCTCAGCGGAGCCAAATACTTTGAATGTTGCCATGTTTTTGGGGGGTTACATTGCACTATACTCGGTGCTCCTATCAACCCTGAACACCAGTAAGAAAGTTTAATTTACCACTTATCAAAACAGATATCCCGGCAATCTGTGGCCAACTCTATTAAACCCCAGGCGAGACTAACAATGCTAAGGACGTCGCGAAATTCATGAAGCAGATCGGAATCATCTTAGCACCTCTTTGCCGCCTCACCGATATCGTCCATGCATGTAAGCGCTTCCAAAGAGTCATCCCCATCTGGAGAGGAGCAAGGTGCCTTCTTACCCAACGGCTTCAGATTTAGGAAGATTTCACGGCACACAGGGAGAGTGCGCACCATGGATGCGTAGTACGCGGAACATAACTGGAATGCACGCCTTGTTGTGTTGTGCACCTTAAGCTCACGGAGAATGGTATCTATGTTTGCTACAGTCTCGTTGGTGCAGCGCTCGAGCAGGTCCAAGGCAATGACCACTAGGTCACCATGGTCATTTGCCGTCGTACTCCGCTTGTCCGTGTGGAGGAGACTTATACAGGCCTTTTCGTCAAAGTGCACTTTGTCTGACAGCAAGTCATTCGTCAAGTTCTTGCACGCCCCCACCACCAGGTCCTCTGCCTTTGCCTTGGCATCACCACCAGCTGCTTGGGTGACGAGCACGGCTATAGAGAGGAAGAGAGCACCGATGACCATGGCGGTCGTCGGCAGCATTGCCATTTTTCTGTTGGAATTTAGTATATGTGCTCTGTCTAGGAGCAAGAGATGGCACCTCCTGATTTATAATGCTCCTTCAAGGCTTCAACCATGCCACTGGATCTCAAATTAATTATAGCAACACACAGGCGTTCTGAAATGCAAAACTGGTGGCTGCAAACATTAGTGGCGGCTAGGCTGGAGATACGTTGATGCATCTCTTGGATTTCCATCTATTTAGAATGGTGATGCTGTCAAATGACTGGGCTAGGCTAGAGATATGTTGATGTGTTGCTTGGATATTCACCTATTTATAAGAAGATCTTGAGGCTGCCTAAGGACAGATATGGCATGCATGCATGCACGTGTAGAGAAATGTATATACAATATACTCCCTCTATTACCTATTTGAAAGCATAGGATGCGCATACACTTCGAAGTTCAAATGTCATGACATCTGATCACCCACAGGCAGATTTTTGATTATATATAATCACAAAAGCTATACTAGATATAGGATTACAAAATAAAATAAATTTGGTTGCTTCACAATATTGGTGGCTAGGTTAGATAGACGTTGGTGCATCTCTTGAATTTTTTTTTCCTTTATTATTTATAATCGTGATGCTGCCAAAGGAATTCCTTATTTATAATCCCTTTCATATAAATAACAGAGGAATGTTCATGCTTTAATAGCTAATTGTGCGAGCTTCAATAAAATAATGTCCCAGACGTGTTCCATAGGAAATGATTAAGAAATGTACAACGCCCTAGTCACTAAGAACTAAATGTTCTAGCTTCAATTAAAAAATATTTCAATTTCACAAAAAAAATGTTCTACATGTATATAATGTTTGTTCCGAAAATGTTTTTCTGGCCATGCTCCTTCGCCATATCCAGCACAAGGTCAAGTCAGCCATCTGAAACCTGGTTGCTTGGACGGGGATTTAGGCCCAGGCATAATCCAGCATCCTTGCCATCCTTAGGTTAGTGATGATTTAGTTACAAAATCCATGTTACTTCATGTTCAAAGCTATATATATTTAAATCCTGTAACATACTGAATGGCTGATAGCGGATCTCTTGTAACTTTAAATGTGTGTACTAAGTATTCAATTGCGATTGAGTACATAAAACTGTAATATATAAGCAAAATTCCTGTCGAGAAATTTTTGAATGAATTATTGAGACCCAAGTTGAAAGTTTGGAATATATTTTATCTCAAAATGGACTGTTACTTTTTAATACAAAAATATCCTTTTTCTTTTCTTTTTTTGAAACGATAATATCGTTTTTCGGATAAAATGGATTGCAGGGATCTGTATGATCTTTTAAGCATTGGATGTTCAAATATCTATAGTTGAATCGGATAATAGGAATGCAGACCTTGATATGAGTATGGGCCAAGAGTGGTGTCACGGGCACCGTAATTGGCCCATGGTGCGCCGCTGCAGTTGCAGTGGCGGACCCACGTATAGGGCCGTATGGGCCTCGGCATACCTCAAAATTTCGGCCCAAGTACAATTTAGCACTGTTGCACAGCTACAGTAATGTTTTTTTTCTTCTGGCCTTTTTTCTCTTGTCGGCCCACCCTAATGGGCTGAGCTGGGTCCGACACTGTGCAGTTGCGTCTTAAACCAAAACAGAACTTGATCTGAAGCACGTCGTGTGATGTACTATAAGCACATCTGGTAATCTGCAACTCGCTACGTAAAACTTGCTGACCTGAGCCTAGTTTGGCAATTAATAACACCATCGCTCAACAAAAGCTACTAATTGATATTGACTAGTTTTACTCCCGAATTTGATAAAAAATGCTGCAAGTTCGTTGCACTCAAGCTCTTGACAATGTAAATAATTCACATGCTCAAGACGTGTTCAAACGTTGTTCACATTTGTTTGCTAAAAAGTAAGATATCAAATGAGAATTCCACTATTGTGTATCGTCCACAGGACATCCATTGATTGAGGTGTCACACTACTACAGAAACCCAAAACACAGACGGGGGACTTCGGTTATCTCAGACGGCAACTGACCCCGTCTGTGCGACGACGTCTGTGATGTTAGATGATCACAGACAGGCAATGGCCCCGTCTGAGATATGGTATATCACAGACGGGGTATACGCCGTCTGAGAATAGGCACTATACCCCGTCTGGGATAAGTCATCTCAGACGGGGTTCGGGGCCCCGTCTGATGACTTATCTCAGACGGCGGTAGGGAACCCCGTCTGAGATATACTTGTTTATCTCAGACGGCAACAGGTTCCCCGTCTGAGATACAATTTTTATCCTCAGACGTGGAAAGGCTTCCCCGTCTGAACAAGGTCTACCAGATCACAGACGGCAATCATGCCTTTATTCCACATCCAATGACAGTTCAATCCAAGCATCAGAGACAACAGAAATCACAGAGCACATACACGACATTGTCCAAATCACAGAAACACCACAAAATTTATAGAGGACATCACAGATTGCTCAAGTCCTTCACATGTTCAGCACAAATTGGTTCACACAGCGTACTGACATCAGTTCACACATCAACATTATAGATTTATCAACATTATCCGTTCACACATCCATATTGATCACAATATGCAGCAAGGATTCAAGGTATCGAGCTATTCGGGTAGTGGAACTCGCCTTTCGCGCTGATGACTTGGGACATGATGAATGTGGCAGTTTTTGTGCGAATCTTGACTAGTTCCTCATGAGGGATGGGTCCAGTCGGCACTTTGAAGTCCTGAACATCAGTTAACAATGTAAAAGTAAGTATTGAGAGACTTATATAAGCGGCTGAAGCTTGCACTGTAAAGTGACTGGATAAAAATGATATGTTTGAACTACTGACCATTTTGTTATTCAAATAGCATTCAGTATTGAGTGTTGAGGAGCAAGAAAAAAAATAAAATCCTTGTGCTTTGCTCACCTCAGGCCTTGTCAAACCCACTTTAGTGGCTGTCAGGATCATGTGATACGCTGCATAGAAGCCACACGTAGTCTCACCGCTTGGTTGCTGGTGGCACTGCAAAAACAGACAACAAATATTACCCAATGTCTCAGCCTCTCAGGCACTGAATTCAATTGAGACTGAATTGAACATTATGTGTGGCAGAATATACCGGGAACTTGAAACTATGGTGCAATTTGGCTTTCCCTTTCTTGTTTGTCCGAGTGATGTTCAGGTATTGTGTCCAAGCCCTGCACGCATGCACGCAGAAGTGTAAAGAAATGGTGCAACAATTATGTTCCAACGAAGCTCAACAATCAGGGAAAACTCACTCATCAATTACAACTTTCCAGGGATCTAAATCTTGTGTTGATGTTGCGGAGGTGGAGTCCATGTACCAGACCTTGTTCCACTTCGGGACAATGACCACCAGGATCCAATGGCCATTAGGGTTGAAGGCAAACATGACATAGTCCTTTGACTTGGCATATCGAGACAATGCCTTTGCCACGTAATCAACCACAAACTCCTTATCCATATTAATGCAGGGCAGAGAAAAGGTCTGAGGGTCAAGAAATGCAACAGGGACATTGTTTTGCCTGGTTTCACGTATCATGTACCTACAAAATGAGGCTTGCATGAAATGAAATGAACAGAATACAAATTGAGGCTTGCTGCATGAATTGAGGTGACCAGAATGCAGAACTAAAAAGTGCAATTACCAACTATTTGCATTATTGTGTATCTGAAAAATAGTAGAGGAAGAGGTTATATGAACTTACAAAGTGAAGCACCGCAAAACTGAATAGTCCAAGGCTCCGAAGCAAAAGAGATCATACAGGTCGTTGAAACCAACCCAGAAGCAACCATTTTTTTCGCATACGAAATGCGAACGTTTGAAGAAAACTCTGAACATGGTCTCATAATTTTTCCAACTGTCCATATAGAATTTATGGAGGGCAACACAAGCATGTCCAGCCTCCTCCAGATCCTTTGCAGACATCATTGGCTGCCCTGCCTTGTACTTTCGGTTTGGTGATGTCCAATGTGAAAGATCAGGAACATCTTTCTTCTTGGAGAGCTCCATGTTGATTTGGCCTTGAGCTTCCTTGGTGGTTTTCCTGGTCATCTTGCCAACCACAGTTTTCTGTGCCATAGTTGGCTGAGCCTTCTTGGCCTTCTCTTGCTGAATCTTTTTTGCCTTCTCCAGCTCAGCCATTTTGGCCTTCTCCTGCTCAGCCTTCTTGGCCTTCTCCTGCTCAGCAGCCTTGGCCTTCTCCTGCTCAGCAGCCTTGGCCTTCTCCTGCTCAGCCTTCTTGGCCTTCTCACACATAGTCATGTCCTGGTCACTCTTGGACTGGTGCAGTTGGCCGCCCTTCTCCTTCTCTTGCTGCAGTAGCAACCCATCGCTGAAACACTGCTTTTGCTGCACAGCTGCCCCCATAGACTTGTCCTGCTCTTGATGCGTAGTGACACCATTGCTGTTTGGCTGGGGTTCCTGGACTTGCTGCCCCACATTGATGTCAGGCCGTCTATCAGATCCGGAGGGTGCAGACCTTGAATATGAGGGATGATCAAAAGACAAAGGCCTAAGCACAATGTTGGACCTCCTCCACTGGATCCTTTGCTGCAGAGCTTCACCTAATGTTGTAATCTCATCATTAGGTGCCACCTCAAGCAACCCATGCCGGAAGTCAGCATGTACATAATCCACACGTACCACTACGTATCCCTCGAGTACTTTGGCACAGTGGATTACATCCTGTTTTGGATGCACCTGCCCCCTACCAACCTCCATTCGATGACCTGCAACATTCATCATAAGTGAGCACGGTGTCGGACCGGTGAGCTGGTCAATGGAATCTTCTTCTAGATCTGCTGCAGGGGGGTTCTCTTCATTTGACACATCCCTCATCATATCATTGTCATCTCCCGCAGGCCCGTTTTGGGATGCACAGCTACTCTTTCGTGCACCAATGGGGCTGGGGCCTGGAGACATCGGCACAATTTGCAATCCTTGTGCAGCAAGAATTTCAGAAAAATGTGCTATTACCTCACGTGTGACTTCACTCTTCAACTCTGTCCTCAAGTCATCTTTCAACTGGTGCACATCTATATCAGCTGGCCTTTTGCAATTCCTTTGTCTGGGATAAATTCTCTTCCAGCCATCATAACTGTTGCATGCTCGCAAACGACCTCCGTGCTCATTGTTACCCAAAGCCACACTGAGCAAACCATTGACCCCTTCATAGGACGCTTCACCTTCGCTGGCTGCATTGTGCAAGTCCAAAATCTTTTCTGACACTTGCTCGGTTTGAGGTGACTTGAAGGTGATCTCACCATTGTCGCTGGTCTCACTCCTTGCTCGCAAAAAATACTGGGGCCGGCCTGGTGGGTATCGGTTCCAAGGATTCGGGCGACCTTCCTTAGAAAATTTTTCATCCTGTGCTTCCCATTCAGCGATTTTCCCATCATATCCAGCTGTGCCAAGATGATGGTTGTGCACGTTCTGCGCCCGCAAATTCTTGAACTTCTCACTTTCCAACTGAAATTCTTCACTGCTCTTCAGCTGCACAAACTCTGTCCAAACTTCTGGCTTAATATACTTGTGTTTGCTGAACGGTTCAATCCTTTTCAACATGAAATTATTCACAAGGTTGCTCTTGTGGGTTCTCCATGCATGGGCGATGACCTTCATGATCTCCTTGAATGCCAAAGGCTTCATGTGATCCTGGAACTCCAAAGTGGGCATGACATAGTCGTCAAAAAGTTCCCACTTCGCTTCTTCACTGAGGCTACCAAAATTAGGGAGTAGAAGTGACACTTGCTGCCGAGCAATAAGGCCTGCAAGTGTCCGCATTCTCTGCTTGGCATCAGAATCTACAGGCCACCCATTATCATCAACGGCAGTCACCACTATCTTGTCTTCTGGCCACTTTGTTGATGTCCTTGGTGCTCGGGGAACCCTGACAGGTGCTTCTGCAAAATTCTCGTTGGGAACTTCTTCATCTTCAAGACCATCTCTTTGTCCCGAGTTTGAATGTTCGTTTGACGACATCTATCAATCAGATTTAAAAACTATTAGCAATGTACAAGCTCAGCACATTCAGCAAAATATGGAACTACCATTCAAATTGTAGGGAAAATAGATTCAGCAAAAAAAATTGAACAACCATTTACATTCAAGCAACAATAGATTCATGAAAAACAAATTCCAGCAAAGGAATATTCAGCTATAATATATTGCTTTTTGAAACAAACATTTATTCAGAAATACATTGTTCAAACAAACAATTATGAACTTCTATGCCAAATATTGAGGGACCACTTCAGTTCATTTATGCAAAGATAAATTAAATTCAGGAACAATAGTAAAGGTTCTAGCTACATTAAGATTCCAAGAACAATAGTAAAGGTTCTAGCCTCTGAAATTTTTCAGTTTACAAGTTCAAATTTCAACACCCATACTAAATCTCTTCTAATCATTCCTGGTAACTACACAATTTTGAGAAGAATACTTGCCTTCGTCGTTCGCGATTGCTGGCGGTGCTCCTCGGCTCGGACTCCTCCGCGGCACGGCTTGCACTACTACACGGATCCGCTTCACAAGGGCCTCGTGGTCGGAACGTAAGTGGACGAAGTCGTGGTCGAGGGGGTCGTCACGGTGGGCGTCGAGGAGGTCGTCACGGTGGGCGTCGACGCGGCGGACGGCTAGGGTTCGGAGTAGAGGAGGAGAATGAGTGTCGATGTGGTCGGAGTCGAGGAGGAGGACGGCATAGCGGTGGATCCGGAGGCGGAAGGCCGGACGACGGCGGCGGTCGGAGTGGAGGAGGAGTGAGTCGCGGCGGCTAGGGTTTAGGGCAAGTGACCGCAGAACTGAGTGGAGGAGGAGTGAGTCGCGGCGGCTAGGGTTTAGGGCAAGTGACCGCAGAACTGAGTGGCGCGGTTTATATATGTGGATGTGCACACATCACAGACGGCGTGTGCATAAATCCCGTCTGAAGCAACAGAAAAAATTGAGAGAAGAAAAAAAAAACTTCATCCGCCCCTGGGAATCGAACTCGGAACTCCCGAGCAGAAGCAGTCCAAAACTTGAGCCACTAACCGCTCGGCCTTAGTTGTGTTGCTGAGAGGTTAAGTTTTTTGTTCTTTTTAACAATTCTTTATGCTTCAGGCTATACATTGAGGCCGAACCCAGCCCTCACGGTTAAACCCTACCTCTTGCCCTTCTCCCTCGCCGCCGCCGACTCTCTCACCACACGCGAACCCTAGGTCTCGGCCTTCTCCCTACCTCGCCGCCGCGCACTCTCTCACCAGATCCGGTGACGCGAGATGATTCCGGCGATGCAAGGTGGATTCAGCGGCGTGATCCGTGGTCGCGGCCGCTCCGATGGCTCCGGCAGCGGGATGCATGGAGGTCACGGCGGCGGCGACGACTCCGTCCACGGAGGCGTCGGTGGCGGAAGCTCCGACATCAGCAGGTCGCAGACATCTCGCATGGAGGCCTTCGTCACGAACCTCCTGTCATCTCCGAGGCGTCAGGTCCCATCGGGCTCCGGCGGCGCGGCGAGGCGTTCTTCGAGCAACGATGACGCCGAGGATGCGGGCGACGACGCGGAGGAGGAGGACGCGAAGGAGGACGAGGACGCGAAGGAGGACGATGAGGACGACAAGGAGGACGAGGACGAGGACGAGGACGAGGAGGACGAGGAGGAGGACGAGAACGAGGATACGGGTACCGGTGGTGGGCGACGAACGCCATCATCAGCGACGAGCCCGGAGGTGAGTTCTCTGCTGTGCCCAACCCTAATCCCTCCTTCGTGTTTGATTGTGCCAAACCCTAGCTATATTTAGTTGTGTGACCTTGGTTGCCTACAATAATTAGTTGTGTGAGCTTGGTTGCCTACAACATTTTGTTGTGTGAGCTTGGTTGCCCTGACAGTTGTACAATTCGGGTGGTTTAGTGAAATCAAACAAGTAGGAAGAACACTAGCTAATCTGGAACATGTAATGCTGTGTTTCAAGTCTTCATTTCACTATAATGGTTTCATTCTTAGAATAAAAATGCAGAAGTGCTTTTCAATAACTTGCTCTTGAATCTGGTATTGACAAGTATGAAAGATTCTTTATGTGCTGAAGTTCTTGAAATATTCAATTCTTTTATTGACAGATGATGAAGATTTTCCTATGTTAATCATTCTTATTAATATGCCAGTTTAGTAGAATAAAATAGTACCTTCTGCATTTAGGTGAGCTGCATTTGAACTTACCATAAGTTATATAACTATAGTTGTAATTTATTTTTTTCCCAACCATTTTCTTAGCTGCCAGCGGAGATTGATGAAGCAGATTGGGGCGGCGTGGATACAGAAACAGAGCTGCGTTGTTTTTGTGGTCTGCAGCCGCGAAGGAAGGTCTGCTACTCAGGAAAGGACACCGGGCGTCGTTTCTACGGCTGTCCTCTCGAGGTAAAACCTTGCTCTTGTCCTCTCGAGGGAAAACATTATTAGAAGAATAAGCTTCAGAAAGATGGATCAGGGAAATTATTCATTGAAATGTTACACTTTTCTGCAGGAAGATGAAGAACAGTGCAAGTTTGTGAGATGGGTGGATGAGACATGGGCAGAAAGGGCGCAACAATCATTTGTGAACTTGTGGAAGACACTTCGTTTGTTTCGGAAAGATGGAGAGAGAACCAGGGCTGAACTCAATGTTGCCACTGCACTCAGGAATGAAGTACTTGAAGAAAAGGAGTCACTTGTGCGGGAGACCCAGCTGGAGATAGCAAGGACGAAAACACTAGCTGCATGTGTCTGCCGCCTGTATCAGGGAAAGATGAGGCGTGAAGCTTCAGAAAGGGCGAAGCTAGCCTTAGAAAAGGAGAAGCTAGCCTTAGAAAAGGAGAAGGCAGTCTCGGAAAAGGATAGGGCATGGATGATCATTACCGCACTCGTTGCGATAATGGTTGTGCTAGCTTGTATGCTGCTATGCCTCATCCTCAAGTGAGGATCCCTGCAATGTTAGGATTTATTTTGCTGGTGGTGAAGGGGTGGTGTGTCAATCTGTGATGGATCATTTTGTATGCTGATGTTAGATCATTTTGCTGGGACATCATCATTATGTAAATATCCCTGTCATGTCATGTCAGGGTTCATCTAATCTGGTAGGGTAATCATATGAATGTAGTTCAAGACATGTATTAAGCTAATAGCTTCTGGTTTCAGTTGGTACTTATTAAGCTGCTGGTGTGAACATGATGGTCTAAAGCTAATGATATCAGGTTCTGTGTTATAAGTTGAAGTCATTTTCATTAATGATGTTTATTTCTGTTGTTCTGATGACATTTGCATGTGCTACTAGTGATTACATTTAAGTAATCATGTGGTGATGAGTCAGGGAAATTAAGAGTTGCACAATAACACTTAAATACGCTGAGACATCACAGACGGGGGTAAATGTTAGCCCGTCTCAGATCACATATCACAGACGGGGTAAAGGTTTAACGCCGTCTGTGATAAATCTGTCAACAGATTTTCTCTTCTTTTGGCTCCTGCAATCCAAACTTTTCCAGAATCTGCAGAAAGCTCATCACAGATGTTCCATCTTTTTCAGAAAATGTTACATATCAGATAGGCATATGGTTGCGCTGAACTAATTATTACAACAAAATATTACAACAAATATCACACATCCATGGTACATGTTCCATCTTTTTCAGAAAATTAACATTGCAAATCTAGATATATCCATGGTACAAGTTCTGAATTAATTATTACAACAAATATCTGAATTCATATTACAACAAAGCTAATACATTTTCCTTAATTTGAAAACAAATAACATGACAGCATAATTACTCCTTCTCTACTTGCTTCTTCCTACGACGCCTCTTGATAGGGACCCCTTCTTTATGGTCAGTACGAATATAAGGAGTCGTATCATTTGCATTGAGCTCTGGGACTATGGCAGCACCGAATGGAGGGATTTCATCAAGCTGGTTGTACTCGTCTTCATCCACTACATTATCCACTCCTAGGATTCTTCTTTTTCCGGGCAGGACCACATGCCGTTTCTTTTTTACCGTGTCAGTCACATAGAATACTTGGAACACTTGTTTTGCTAGTACAAATGGCTCTTGTTTGTATCCAACTCTTTCAAAGTTAACGGTGGTGAAACCATACTTGTCTTTTTTAACATGTGGTCCTTGTACCCAACGACACTTAAACAGGGGCACCCTAAAGCCTACATATCTGAGCTCCCATATCTCCTCTATTTGTCCATAGTAGGTATCCTTATGCATATTGCTGTCATATGCATCTACGCGAACACCACTATTCTGGTTAGTGCTTTTGTCATCCTGAAATCTCGTGTAGAATGTGTAACCATTTATCTCGTATGCTTGGTAAGTCCAGATTGTGTGTAAAGGTCCTTTTGCAAGTTTTCGAAGCAATGCATGGTTACTCGATGTCTTTTTTGACTTTTCAATTCGATTTCTAAACCAAGAGCTGAACTTTTGCATATGTGTCTTTGCTATCCATGCTTCAGACCGCTCTGGATTTTCTTTAACTAGCAACGCTTTGTGCTCTTCAAGATAGTCATTGACATCCGCAGTTTGCTGTAGCACAAGAAAATGGGCTTTTTCATATAGCTCCAATCCAGGACTTATTGCCTTTTTACCAAGCGTACCTTTTCCTGCCAGCCTTCCCTCATAGCGTGACTTTGGCAAACCAATGGAATTTTTTGGATCAAGATAACCAATACACCACTCAACTACCTCCTCGGTGGAATAACCTTGAACAATGCATCCCTCCGGAGATGATTGATTCCTCACATATGCTTTTAGAATGGCCATGTATCTCTCATATGGAAACATCTGGTGTAGGAACACTGGTCCGAGGAACCTTATCTCCTTAACAATGTGAGCAACCATTCACATCAAAAAAAGCCGGTGGAAAGTACACCTCAAGAAGACATAGAGTTTTGTACAGGTTTTTCTCAAGGCTGTCCAATGTGTCCTCATCAATGATCCTTTAGGAAATTGCATTAAAGAAGAAGCACAAGCTCATGAGAGCCTCTCGAACACCGGAAGGTAAGATAGTCCTAATTCCAGCAGCAGCAATACAGTCAACAAAATATAACAATCATGAGACTTCGTGCCAATCAATTTCATATCTTCCATTGAGACTTTTTTCGCGATGTTTGATGAGAAACCAGTGGGCAGTTTGACACTTTTAATGAACTCCAATAGTTGCTTTTTCTCCTGCCTGGATAGAGTGACGGAACTTGTGGGTAGTCTTGTATCAGTTTCATTGGGACAAAGTTCAGGCCTTATTTCCATCTCCTCCAAGTCAGCACGTGCGTTCTCATGATCTTTAGATTTTCCTTTGACATTTAGGAGAGTACCAAGGATGGCATCACATACATTTTTCATGATATGCATGAGATCGATACAATGACGAACATCCAGATCCTTCCAATAGGGCAACTCCCATAAAATTGATTTTTTTTCCACATGTCATCCTTACCAACTTTACGCTTTCGCTTCCCGAGCCCACCCTCCATATCCTTCACTTGGTTATAAATGTGTTCCCCACTGAAGTGCCTTGGAGGTTTGCCTCTTTCCCTTGTCCCATCAAATTGATCCTTCATATTTCGATAAGGATGAGACTTGGGAAGAAAACGTCGATGTCTCAAGTAGACCCTTTTCTTCGAGTTGTATAGCCACTTACTCGCTGTGTCATCTAGGCATTGTGGGCAATCTTTCTCTCCTTTACGCTGCCCAGACAGGTTACGCATTGCAGGAAGATCTTGGATGGTACAAAATATCATGGCATGAAGAGTGAAATACTCTCGCTTGAATTGGTCCCAAACCCGAACACCATCATTCCAGAGCAGTTTTAAATCATCCACCAATGGTCTCAAATACAAATCAATGTCATTGCCTGCTTGCTTAGGTCCAGCTATTAGAATTGTCAACATCATCTACTTTTTCTTGTGCATAAGCCAGGGAGGAAGGTTAAAGATAGTGAGAATAACAGGCCAAGTGCTGTGTGACGTACTCATGTGAGTAAATGGGTTCATTCCATCCGTGCTCAAAGCAAACCTAATATTCCTCAGTTCTTCGGCAAACTTTCCAAAATTGGTATCAATGTTACGCCACTGAGTTGAATCAGCAGGGTGACGTAAGTAGTCATCATCCTTTTGACGTCCATCTTTGTGCCAACGCATCAGTTCGGCTTGCTGTCTGCTTGCAAACAATCGCTTCAAGCGGGGAATTATCGGAAAATACCACATGACCTTACTAGGAGGCCCTTTCCTTTTGCTGTCCCCCCCATCATTTCTACGCTTGTAGCGAGAAGCTCCACACACTGGACATTCACTCATTTCTGCAAACTCACCTCGAAACAGGACACAATTGTTCTCACAAGCATGTATCTTAACTACATCCAAGCCCAAAGGACAAATTATCTTCTTGGCTTCAAAGGTAGATTTGGGCAACTTATTTTCCTCCGGAAGCATGTCCCCTAGCAATTCCAACAACTTATTGAAACTAGCATCAGACCAATGGTGGGTTGCCTTTAGTTGCAAAAGTTTGAGCACCGAATACAACTTCGTGTATTTTTTCTTCTCACTACCTGGATACAAAGAAATCTTAGAGTCCTTGACCATTTCCTGGAACTTGCCAAACTCACCATCACTGTATTCCTCACTACCGTCAATGCCATCCATCATCATCTGATCTAAATTCTCAGCAATATCATCAGAATCATCACTGATACTTAAGATGCAATCGTCACTTATGGGATCTTGAGAAAGATCTTCAGTTCGTGGTTGCTCATCCACACTAGCACCCATGCTGCCTTCAGCAACTATTTCACTAGGATTCATTCCTTCCTCCCCATGTTTGTTCCAAATTGTATAATCCTTTTTGAATCCACGCAAAATCAGGTGTGCATGAAGAAACTTTGAATCAGCATAACTCTTGTCGTTGTTGCAATCAAGGCATGGGCACCACAACACCGTTCTCTTTGTATCCAATTTATCCTTTTCCGCCACAGCAAGGAAACTCAGGACACCATTTAGGAACTCATTAGACGCACGGTTCTCAAGATACATCCATCTCCTATCCATCTGAAAATGCAATTTACATACATTAATGAACAACAAAATTATGTCAAAAATTGAGAAGCAAAATCTTTTAACCATTTAATTCTGCTACCAACTCGTTTTCCACCTCTGTCATGCTTCAAACCACAATAACATAAACCTCTAAATGCATCAAAAGAAAGCTAATTTTCTTCCACTTCACTTCCAGCTAGCTAGTTACACTTACATCTGAATTTTTTTTCCCGGCGCGCGCTCCTTCACCGTCGTTGCCGCCCTCCTACTCGTCAAGCTCAGCGCAGAGGACAATTGCAGCGGCCACCATCATCCTCGCCACCTCCTCCATCACCATCGTGGTCACCCCAAGCTACCTCCTCCCTAGCTAGCTCGATCCAGATCCGCGAGCGAGCGGGGGCAGGGGGGTGGGAGCATGCGCGCGCGGGGCAGGTGGGAGGGGAAGGTGGCCGGCGGTGGCGGGAGCTCGGCCGAGCCGCCGGGAGGCTGCGGCGGCGGCGCCGGCGTAGGGAGGAGCAACCGGCGTGCGACGGCAGTGTCCCGCCGTGTCTGAACTCCCGCACTGATTGAAAGAAGCAGAGCGCGCCCCTGCTTACTCAATCAAAAGGAGCTGCCTCTTATCCCAGACGGGAGGATTGAACGACGTCTCATGGTGTTACAACATTTCAGACGGGATATTGGGCGCCGTCTGTGATACAGCCCGACCCCGTCTGTAAACTTAAAAACATCACAGACGGGCGTCATATACCCCGTCTGAGACAATATCACAGACGGGTTACCCGAACTGACGTCTGGTATCATATGCAGGGTTCGGGGCTTCAAAGATATACGAGACGTGGCCCAGTTTACCCCGTCTGTGATATGTGTTTACAGACGGGGTCTATTAACCCGTCTGAAATATGGTGTCTCCTATTTGGGGTTCTGTAGTAGTGTCATAATGCTGACAAATTTTGTTTCATGCCAACTCAAATTAGAACCGGCACTCATTCTCTGATGCTCCTTGTTACCAGAAGTGGAGATTTGGGGTGCAGATTGGTCGAGTATGCCCAACCGCAATGTCTGCTGCATGCCTGCGTAATTTTAGTCCACGCGTGTTGATCTGGTTCACCGAGCTAATCTGGTCCAAACAGCGAATACGCCATAAGCATCAGCAGAGTGAGGACTGGATTACACGTAAAGCTGAGTTAATTTATCGTACGTATGTTAATGCAGATAATCCCAAACCCAAGTGCCGTACCAGAGAAGATTAACCGGCAATTAGACAGAAACTTGATGGCGGATGAGGCAAAGGTGGATGCCTGTTGAACAAGGAGTCGGGGCAGTTGGAGAAGCCCACGTCTTTCATAGAGCTGTAGAATGCAAATATTTTTAATAGCAAAAAACCTCTTAATTATATTTTCTGTATTCTACTATTGAAGTACGTTGTATAGCACAAGGCATTGCAAGTTTCAGTTGAAGACAATTTGATAGAGACAACTGTTTCCACATAATTGTTAGCTGCAACAAACCGAAACCAGCTTTCCTTTGATCTATCACGTCCCATGCTTCTAGAAAGGTTACTTAGGGTATTCATCTATCACGTCCCATGCTTATATGTATCGCGTCCCATGCTTCTAGAAAGGTTACTTAGGTTGCTTTGCCAATTGTACAATCAAAATAAATCTAGCGGGGGCAATCCAAAAACTTTATGCTTCTCCACTAGACTAAAACAGCAAAAGGAAAATAGGAAAACATTCTACAGCTGTTTATATATATACTAAAGATGAACGGAAAGGAATTTTAGAAAACAAAGGCTATTGCTGCATGTTGCCTCTCATGATAATCACGGTTCCCACAGTGGAAAGTTTGGAAAAGAAAACAATCGAACTCCTAATACCTATTTGAAGCTTTTAGCCTTATATAGGGATCAATTATTCTAGTCCTGACAAGTAGAGATCTTGAAGCCAGCCTGCCTGCAGATACCATTTGAGAACATCCAGCAGAATATTCAAGAGTTATGAACAACCTTGTCGCGACGAATCACGTAATCACAAGAGGAAGGGCCACATGAGAATAAGGAACTGACGTCGCACGGGGCAAGGAGGGCCGTCTGTCTGATGCCCAACCGCTAGGATGCTGCGTCGGAGAACTCATCACTACCAGTAACTACCACTCTACAAGTTGCAGAGGAGACTGGTTGGTTGTTGCCAGAAAGCAGCCAATTCTCGATTCATCAATGAAGGGTACCATCCTCGACAAGTTGAACAAAAACGGTTATAATACTACGAAATATTCGATGAGAGGTTAAAGATGGTCAGACAATGTATTCAGTATTCAGCGGAAGCTCCAAACTTAGCCTTTATGCTGTTGTACTGCAATTAGAAAATCCTATCGCATCAACCTCATCACGCATATACAGAAATAATTTACGCAATCAAGCAACCACAAAGAAAACATTTGCATAGTAGATAGTCAAATCAACAAGAAAATGGGTGCCATTTGCACTCATAAAAATTAGACCAGAAACTTCTGCTTATTCTGACATGGCCGTTGATGTTTCTATACTTTAAGTCATGTTTTCATGAAAATAAGTTTGCACTGAAAATCAAATCACATCACGAGTTGTGACATTTGACAACATGGACCATCCGTCTATATTTTTGCTAGATGTTTCGTGCCCTTGGTATAGCATCTTAAATGTGAGAGCACCTAAGATCTTCTGTCACGTCTCAGTATCATGAGATAAATTTCTTGTGCCATAAGCAAATTGATACATTGTTTGTTGCAAAAAAAATGTCTATACCTATGGGAAATACTTATAAAGGCAAAACATCTCTTCTTGTTTTGCCTACTATTCTGAAAGTGAATTTCGATATTAATAGAGTCCATGAATATACCCCAGGATCAAGGAGACAATCGTTTCCAAAGAACTTATTGGTTGACAGAAATTTAAACAATTGATGCCAATTAATAATATTTCTGGTATTCTCTGAGACAGTATTTTGCAGTCTCAAACAAATGTTCATGTAAACTAGTTAGTGGGTTCTCAAAAAAAATACTAGTTAGTGTATTTATGGAGTTGACAATACATATGTTCCTAGTATAAATTAAATAAGTAAAAAAGAGAAGCAGGAAAATACTTCGATTGACCGGGTGACCTGTGCCCACTATGACTAAAATACTCGTGTGTAGGAAATTCCAAACTTGTTCTTTTGTCCTTCATTATACTGCTTTAGACTGCTGATAAAGATATGCAGTTTTGTTATCTACTAGATAGTATATTTACTAGAAATCATGCTTGCAATTTTTAATTACACTAACATTTGCGATCGACACAAGAACTAGAAATATGTGCAAACATGTCAAAATTGTTCTAGCATGGGCAACCAGGCCATGTGGCGTTGACTGGGGACAGCATGTGAAAAGAGACCAGTTCACACATGTGGCCTTTGGTTGGGAATGAGGATCTTTACATGATAACCCATTCACTGTAAATATCCTATTTTGCCCTTTATCTTTTCCAAATGAGTTCACCTATGGAAGTAGCACTACCCACCCACAATATTGCAGGCAGGGAACTACATGTATGGATCTCCAGTGATCGAATTGCTTAAGCATATGATGCAATTTCGGAAACAAAATTTTCATTGAAGTAGTTTTTTTTTTTTGAACTGGATTCATTGAAGTAGGTAGTGAGGAGACAAGATACTTGGAGGCCGAAGTCAGCGCCATGTGGGCTTTTATTGTCCTTGTTTATTGATTTGATCCAATAAACTGAATCACTAAAGTGTTTGCACATTTTTTATGTTCCATGACTAATTACACCAAAGCATGGTCTTAATAATCAGTATGGTTTATGATAAATATGACACTTCCAATGTGTACACAAATACATGATCTACCCGTGCCATCTTCCTCCTCCCATCTATAAATACCTCTCATTCCCTCGCCATCCAGAGAAGCAGAGCAGCAGAATTTCATAGAAACAGAGAGTTCCACCTCCCTGCCCCCACCATGGCTGCCAACTTGGCAGCGGTCCTTGTTCTGCTCCTGCTTCTGCCCGTGCCATCTTCCTCCTCCCACTTGACATTCAAGATCTATGGCAATGTCTACCCTGCTGAGTACGTAGGCAACTTTCTCCCACGATCCCTTTCCCAACTCGGATTAATAGATGTACTCTTTATAATTGCCTGCCTGCGTTGATGCCGACGATAATCATTTATGATTTCCTCTCCCTCTCTATGATTGAGTGAAGAGAACTATTTTGTCAATATTCTCGTGTGCAGTCTGCTTTAGAAGAAAATCTGAAACTGTAGGAACTATTATGATGCTCCATGCCATCACCATGTCATCAATGCTTTATTTACTGAACTTGTATGCATGTTTGCAATGTTTTCCTTCTTTACTTCTACTATGTTCCTCTAAATCTTGATGGTTTTCCTGAACCTCCAGTTCCACGTAGCTCTTTACTTCTACTATGGTTCTCGAGGTCACTGCATGAAAGCTTTGTTGTTCCTTCTACCACTATGGTTTTACTGCACCAACTTCAAGTACGACATCGTCTGACATACTCTTTTCTGGGCTTTTTGCAGATACCTTTATGTCACCATGAAAGGGGGCGTTCGGCGCACCCCCTCTAAACTTTAACACCCGTCACATCAAGGAGAATCTTACTATTTAAACATATTTTTATTAATTTAATGACAAAACCTATGTCACGACCCCCCCTCTAAATCACGAGACGAATCTAATGAGCCTAATTAATCTATGTTTTGCTACAGTGATGCTACAGTAACCATCGTCTAATCACGCCTTAATTACCCTCATTAGATTCGTCTCGCGATTTCGAGCGGAGTCCTGAAATTAGTTTTGTAATTAAACTTTATTTGTAATCACAATATTCGTTGAAAAAACCCTCTAAAGTTTAGACCTCATGCGCCGAACACCCCCAAAATTGGATCGCAGGAGTTCAATCTTGATGTTGACACTGGCAGCGGCCTCACCTGGGTGCAGTGCCGTGTCCCTAGCTGCGCGGGGACCTGCAGGACGGTAAACCTTCATGAACAGTCTAGGCCCTTTTGTCCAAATTAATTAAGTTTGTCGTAATCGTTTTTATCTTATTTGTGTTCTTGATGATCGTCCCAGTGGAAACAACAGAACCCTCTGTACGAGCTTACATCTGGCAAGCACGTCCCCAAGAGCGATCCGTTCTGCCAGGTGCTGCATCCAGAGCCAGGTGATGGTGATCCGAACAAATGCCAGTACCAAGTAAGTTACGTTGTAGGATCATCACGTGGTTTTCTCATCCGCGACAAGTTTACTCTCCCAACCACAAGAAATCCCCGGACCATCGCCTTTGGGTATGCTGCACACAACATTTTTGCATCAACTACCATGTTCAGTGTCCACAGGACTGGATTGTCAATAATAACTTCTCTTTCCGCAGGTGTGGATATTATCAGCCTGAGCCAGAAAAGCCACAGCTAAATGGCGTCCTTGGACTTGGAAGGGACTCCATTGTGTCCCTGGCCTCGCAGCTCAAGCAAGGAAATGTGGTAACCAAGCATGTGATCGCCCACTGTATCAGCACCAGAGGAGGAGGCTTCCTGTACATTGGGGATTACACGCACTCTTCAACGAGCTTAGACTGGGTCACCATGGATCTAACTGCGTAATCACCACTTTCCCTGAATTTCTCATTTCTGATGTTTAAGAACTCGCCGTTTCAGAGCCCTATAAATACGATTGATAAGGCTGCATGATTCATCACTTCTGTTAACTTTTCTTTTCGTCTGGTTACACGCTCATTATATAGCTTTTGTATTTTCAGGGAAGAAGGTCACTACTCGCCCGTTATCCCAGCAAAGCTGAAATTTAATGGGGCGTTGATAACTGAGAACATGAAGGTAGTGTTTGACAGCGGTTCCACCTTCACCTACTTTGATATGCAGCACTACCAAGCGACTAAAGATGCGGTACATCTCAAATCTCTACAACAGTGTGTTGTGACACCCATATATTTGAACACAGTCATATATCAAGCACAAAGCTCATGATATGTGGATCTTGCAGGTGATAAGATCTTCACAAGTCACTCACACAGGTGGCTGACAGTCATGGTGATCTATGCTGGAGAGGGCCTAAAGCTTTCCACCGTGTTGAAGAACTCAAGACACTATTCAACTCAATTTATCTAACGTTTGAAGATGGCAGTCGCAAGGCCACATTGAATATCCCTCCCGAAAACTATCTTTTCATTGTAAATATACTGAACAACTCAATAGACTGACAAGTGAACAACAAACAACCAAGGCTAATAACATTTCGTTGCATATTTATGGCAGAAACACGGGGTTGTATGCTTTGGCATCATGACTCATCCTGGAGTTCGAGGCACTAGCATAATTGGTGGTACGATTCTGACATACATTGTCCAGTTTTAGACTATGCATCTTTCTAATCGTTTTAATTTGTCTTCTCTTTTCGCAGCCATCAGCATGCTGGACCGGAGATATATGACAATGAGGAAAGAAGGATTAAATGGGCCCATGATTTGTGCAACAGGAAGTCAGAATCTGTGATCAACTCGCATCTCTGAATATTAGTAGGGATCTCATACTGCCTAGAGTATTTGAATAAAGAAATTTAGGAACCATATGTTTTATTAAGGGAAAATGCATGTAAACATGATACCACGATGAATGTAATGTTCCCACCTACTAATATATGAAATATGGTTCATATACTTGACGGATGCTGTTTGACTATGTTTCTAAGCATTATTATAAAGTTTGCAGCATGTCTTGTCAATATAGTACAATCATAAAATAGACATGCTCTATGCACCAAATACTATCAACTGCACCTCTTGAGAGCAGTATATAAGGACCTTCCCTGTGCGTATTGTTGAATTCAATGTAACCAAGAAATCATGCTCCTCATCTCAAAATACAAAAAGAAAAAAAATTAGAAAAAAGAAATCATGCTCCTGCCTTGTTCAAAGCGCCAGAGTTGGCCGAGTGACTCCATGACGTGGGGTTGCACGATCCGAGCCCTCCATTTGCTCCTACGACCCAAACAAAGCCACGTCACAGCCCACCCTCTGCTCCACACAAGACACATCTTTCCATCGGAATCCCGGATATCCAAGACATGGCGAGGATTAGGTTGAGACGACAGATCTGACCATGTTTCGGCGAGACGGGCGGTTATCGGAACACCATTTCTGCTGAAAGAATCTTCTCTTCACGAAGCTCCTCTCTAAGCTTGAGCTCGACTCGAGAAGCAAGTTTGGCAGAGTGCTGTTTCTACTGTGACGTCTGCGTGAATGCTACTCGCAAGCAAGTAGCCCAGCATCTATCTTCCTTCCTCCCTACCTGTGCTGCTGGTGTATCTTCATTCCAAGCATGAGAAATATCAGTAGATTTGGCGTTTTCAACTTTCCACTGATTTTGAAGTAAATCCCTGTACGATATACTGCTGACACCAAAGAACGAGGCTAGTGATGAACGTGGAAGAAAAGGTGCTCTTAGTAAAAACAAAGGACTAGTGAACCAAACGTTGGGAGAGTGCATAAGAAAACAGTTATTTTAAATAGAAATAAGCCAAAGTTTTGTGATGACAAAACTTATCATGTCGTATATGCTTTTTAGCATGTTCACAGAGGGTCCAAACAACTACTCCCTCCGTTTTTTAATACATGACGCCGTTGACTTTTTTTATTACTTTGACCAGTCGTCTTATCTATAAGTATTCGTGTAATAGTTAAGTGTATAAGTTAACCTCAAAGTGCTTTTGATGATGAATCCAATGATATTCATTTCACATTCGAAAAGTAATTATTTAAAGCTATATTGTTGGTCAAAGTTCACCGAAAAAGTCAACGGTGTCATATAATTGAAAACGGAGGGAGTAGCTGCTACCCACAATTCTGAACCTTAGAAGTTCAGTATCACCTAATTGACATGATCTGTCCTACTCTTAAACTGCTTTTATGCCTGGAAGAAATATAATGGTGTAGCATCCCACCACAAATAATGAGGGGTTAGCTATTAAGGATCGAGATCGGGCGACATTTGATGAAGCAAGAATCCAAAAGTACACACATATGAGCATAAATAAAATAGAGTACAACATGATTTAGTTATTACAAGTTAGTTTCACACTTAGGTACATAAAGAGTTCAAGTTCTTCAGTGAAAGTTTACAATACATAAAGGAGTTTGAAATCCGAATATAGAGCACAAACGTAGCGGAAGCGATAAACTGGACGATACAATCTACAGGAAATCATGTCCGGCCCGCAGACATGATCTCACTCACCCGGCTCCTGGTTAGGAGAGGCGGGAACCCACTCAATGGACCAGTCCTTGCGTGGTTCGCCCTCCCACACCACCTTGCCACAGCAACCACAAAAACCGGGATTAGGAATACCTGCAAAAAGATTTCAACAAAAACCCTGAGCAACTAATACTCAGCAAGTCTTACCCGTCAAATTGGCCTTCTAAGACCGACATCTAGTATGCAGGGGGCTGACCATGGTAAAGGAGTAATTGCATAAACATAGTCCTAGAAGTTGATCCTTGCTTTCAAATTTTAGCCAAGTTAAAAGGGTTCTTGCGTAAACATAACGATTAGCAACCTATACTAATACATACAAGGTTACAAACAATTACTTAAGTACAAACAACATATAGTATCATCATGTGCACTTCTTACTACGATGTGGCAGCGATCACAAGTGGTACTCAATAACCGCGAGGGACGGCGATTCAAATCGATTTACACCTGCAGGGGAAACCCAGAAAACACGACGTACGCACACTTCAAAGAGTCACGCACGGCAACCTTTCGCGAGACACCATAGAGCCGGGCCGATTTCCCCTCTCCCGGACACACGTCCTCCACGCGATACCCACGCCGGAGCTATCCGTGGTTAGCCCGTGTGCCCTCCCTTCTAGCACAGACCCGTGAACCACCGTGACCATCTTCATCACCGGAAGAGAGGGGGAGCACCGTCCAACAATACAATATCAAGCTACATCGGTTTACTATTGCCCATATCACTAGCATGCATCCGGTACATTCAAACTTGCTCAACAGGTCCACAACGATCGGTCCTCAATCGACACAAACGAGGCTATGGCGAACAAGGTCAACCTGGCCATCTCAACCTAGACATGAACTTCCCCGTTTGGTCTCATATTCATTATCATCATGTGAGAGTAGTAAAAACATACCCGAATCACTTATACCGGGCGGTCTCCATACCACCCGATTTTTCTACCGAGGACTTGACATTAAGCATAGTACTTTCTATCGAGCGGCTGTACAAAACTGAACCAACCCATGGGATGAGGATTTCTAATGCATCTATGATTGCATACAATTCCTAGACATAATGCACATCGTACGACTCGCAAACATGTGAGTAAAAGGAGAAACTTTATAAAACATGGGAAATGCACCGGGGCTTGCCTTGGGCCTGGTGGTCAGTGCAAGCAACGTGGTTCAAGTCAGCGCCGGTCTCCTCAGCCACGATCTCCACGTCCTCGGTTCCAGCACCGGTTCCTATAATGATGCAATGCAAGACAACAATTAAAGAGAAGGTTCATGGTAACTTCCTTGATAAATAGGAATGCAACAAAGTGGTTCTTAAAGAGATGATGTGTTCCAAAACAATATAAGATGATTTGAGTGGTTTTCGCCTAAAGTATTTTTTTATAAGAAAGTTACAAGTTACTTAAGTTTTAAAAGACTTAAATAACTTTAGATGAATTTTTATTTAACCTACAGGTTGATTTGGGGAGATTGTCTCATGGCTATGTATCCCTCCTAATAAGCTTTCCGGAATGTCCAAGATTGCCCAAATTGGAGTCCGGAAGCAAAAGTTATGCTTATTCTCGTACTGTGATGCAGGCTGAAAATTTGGTAGCCGGACTAGTCCGAGTCTAGCCAGACTAGTCCGAATTTACGGACTTGTCCGGGTCCGTTTCGGACCCCGGAATTGGTTTTTTGGACTAGTCCGGCTCGGGCCAGACTAGTCCGAGTGTGCGGACTTGTCCGAGTTGATTTCGGACCACAGAATTGGTTTTTCGGACTAGTCCGGCTCGGGCCAGACTCACTACAACAATTTTGACTTTCCATGACATTTTACTTTAGTCACAGAAGGTCTGAAATTAGTCATAACTGACCTTCCATGACTTCTTAGTGACAAAATCACTTAGTCATAGAAGGTGTGTAGCTAAATACCTTCTGTGACTTTTTCGTTATTTTTGTCATAATTTTATGACTTTTTGCAGAAATGTCATAACTGTTCATGACAATTCGAAAAATGTCACAATCAGTTTATGACACTCATAAATATGTCATAGAGTTGCATGACAATTGCGATTTTTGTCATTACCTATTGGACCGGACCTGGCTGGTTTTTTGGCCCATTAACTTTGCGGGCCTTTTTACTTTCGGCCTATTAATTTTGGAGGCCTTTTTACTTTCAGCCCATTAATTTTCGCGGACCTTTTAACTTTTGGCCCACTAATTTCACGGACCCTTTTAACTTTCGGCCCACTAATTTCACGGGCCTTTTTACTTTCGGCCCACCAAATTCGCAGGAAATGACGTGGCAGATTTGTTTCATTTAAGGCCCATTCAGTTCTGGCCCATAATTTTTTTGTCATTTATTTTCTGGCCCATAATATTTTTGTCGTTTATTTCCGGCCTATAAATTTCAGCATTTATTTTCTCAGCATTTCCGGCCCACTTATTTCCGGCCCATAAAGTTTCAAGCCCATTGTTTGAAGCCCATTAAACTTTCATCAGGACTCAACCGTCAATGGGCTCACAATCCACAGTTGCATAAACCTCAAAAAAAAGGGAGGGGGGACAGAACTACATTCTCCAAAACCATCAGCGCACACAATAAACATTATACAAGTTCACATGAAATCATCTCAGTCATCTCAAAATAAGATTTCAAAAACTTCCAGCAAAAAGCAATGGATTGAGTGGTACTTTCTATAACTTCACAGTATACGGAAAACTTCTGGCCATAAGCAATAGATTTTGAGGTACTTTCTACAACACTTTCTCTGCTCTGCTCAGAATAGAATGTCCTGACCTACAAAAAACACAAATGACAAGAACATGTTATTAGATACATGGTTCCAATTGTTTCAATAAATCTTGCACAATGTCAATCATCTCAGAAACTAAGTGCCTATAGCAATTATCTAGAGCAACTAACAGATGATCGAGGAGAAATTATAGTGACGCAAAGCAATATAACAAGAACTGAAACAGCTGTATGACTAATAGTAAGACAATTTAGCATTAATTAAGAATGGCACAGAGCTGCTACTGAGATAATTAATAAGAAAATAATAGCTGGATAACTTGCACTAGCAGAGACCAGACAAAAGCTATTTAGCTATACAGAACAGCAATTGGGTATCAGTTATGATAAAAATAAATTATGTGAGTCAAGCAAGAAGCTAGCTTCAGTTACTAACAGTCAAAAATTAGGAATCAAAACAGAAGTCAGGCAACAACATTTCCAACTAGCGAGAACCACACGGAAGATGTTAACTGTTACCGCTATGTCACGCCGGGTGAAAAATAAAGTAACTGCTCCTCCACTAACAACACACATCAGGACATTGCATTGGTGATTGGTGCATCGATCATGTCAGACATACTACGAAAAAACCTTGTGTTCAAATGTCAGGAAGATGTTAACTGTTAAAATAACTTAACCCAACAGGTTGACCCACATACACATAAGTTATCACAATCATAATGATCTCAACATCACGGTTTTCATTACTTACAGGCTTAAGAATCTATTCTAATATGCAGACATCATTTTCCTTTTCAGAAAGACAAATCTATGCTGGAGCATCATAGTAACAGATATATGAATCAATCAACATCTACAGCTAGCCAACTAGAATTGAATGGGGATAGCAGCCATACAATGGATTAATCAGCAATCAATTTCCTTAAAAGAATATATGAATCAATTATAAACTGTGACTATAATGTAAGTATTTTGTCTATTCAAGAACTGTGACTTTGACTATGTGCTAAATTCCACACTACACAGTGATAAAACCAAAGAAAGCAGAAGATAGGTGTGATTTTCAGAGAGCTTTGATCATTGCTTCCACAAGGATTGAACACCAAGTACCCAGTGTAAGAGCAGAATGTCAAGATGTTCAAGAGACAAAAGAAATCCGTACAATGATAATTATTCAGCACCTACAATGCTAGTGATTCAATCAAAACTGCTAAATCTATCATTTCACGTCAAAAATGACATGTTGATGTACAGTTGTAGCAGAAATACTATCATAACTAAACATGTTTTCATCCAGATTTACAAGAGACATCCACACTATTTGATTCAGCACATAATCATTTGTTCCCTTCAATTCTGAAGTAAGCAGGAACCGAGCGCAGCTGCAGTTACTAGGGAAATAACCAGGCAAGAAGTGCCGGCCAACAAGCAAGCACCAGGCAGTTGCTCGCACAAGCAAGCAGGCACACAGCAGCAGGCAGTTGCTCGAACAAGCAAGCAACAGGCATCATTTCGCACAAGCATGCAAGCAGGCAGCAGAGCAGAGTGATGCGAGATCCAGAGAAGCAGAGAGCGGGGACGGGCAGCTGAACCTGTGGGGCAAGCATCGGCCTGAGGAAGAAGACTGTCGCCATAAGGTCAGCCGCGCCTTTGTCCGTCGGCTCGGGGAAGAAGACTCAACGCAGGAGCCGCATCGGGAAGAGAACGGCGTGGACAGCCGGATCCGTTGAGGAAGACTTCCTGGAGGCAGGATACGTTGAGGAAGACGGCGTGGATGCCGGATCCGCTCCATCCTCGCTAGATCCAATTGGACGCAACCTCGAAACCGAGCAAGGGGAAGAAGTGGGGCGTACCTGGCCCGGAGAGGCCGATGGCAAGGCGGGAGGAGCAGGTCCCCGTGCCGCGGGAGCATGAGGGCGCCGGATCTGGCGCTGTCCTTGTGGCTCGTCGAGGATCTTGCACAGATTGGAGATGGTCGCTGCGGATCTCGCGCTGATTGGAGATGGTCGCCGCGGATCTCGCGCCTTCGGGATCTCCACTGCCGGGAACTCACGCCGCCTGCCACGCACGAACTGGATGGCCGGCGTGTAGTAGTCGGCGTAGACGATGCGCACGGCGGGGTACCTGCGCCGGAGCTCGTCGACCTTGCGCCGCAGCAAGGCGTTGTGCACCCACGACAGCGTGTTGAGGTCCTTGACGCAGCCGCTCCGCGGGCCGTACGCCTCCGGCCGGTCCGGGTTGTGGAAGGTGGAGAGGTAGAGCGGGAAGCAGCCGGTAGGCAGCACCCCGGGCACCACCAGCTCCGCGGCGCCCTCTGCGATGAGCGCCTCCACGCCCCGCCCGATGCAGGAGGAGCAGGTGCTCTTCTGGAGGTGGAAGCTGCGGCGCTGGTGCCGCTCCTAGATCCGCGCCGTCCTCCTCCGCCCACCGCCGTGGCGAGGCTGCTGCTGGCGTGCGGCGGGCGCCTGCTCGCGAGGGACGCGCCGCCCCACCTGGTGGGGAGCGGGAGCGGGAGGGGCGCCGCTCACACGGCCGGCGGAGAGAGATCGAGTGGAGAGAGAGGGAGAGGGGCGGCGGATCTGAGGATGAGAGACCAAGAGAGAGGGAGACTTGTGAATGCTAGGGTTGAAGCGGCGGCTGGACGTGGTTATAAAGCAAGACAAGACAATCCAAACCGTTAGATCAGAGATGTATGGACGGATTTGGTTGGACCGGGCAAACCTCTTAGCCCTCTTTCACTCTATACCTACAGGCCCCAGCCAACCAGATGTGACTGACATGTGGGGATAAGCAAGACAAGAGGACCACAGGTCATTGAGTATGGGTAAACTTGAGAGCCGTGTAGGTTGAAACAAAATTAGTATTTTGAAAATGATACATATAAAAATAATTTTCAAAAATTCCACCAAAATTAGTGTTCATTTGGATCGACCAGATACACATTCTTACCGAATTTCACCCGAAGTTGCAACAAACTTCGTGAGATATAAAAAAGAGAAGAAATGAGTGCATTTTCTAATTGTTTTGTCAAATTTTATCTCGCGAAATATAACGAATTTTTAGGTGATTTTTGGTTTGTGGCTGTTCTATGTCAACCCAAACCCATAGGATTTTTCGTTAATTTTTTCGAAAAAAAATCCATCAAAGTGTGTTCAAAGTGGACAACTCTAGACATATCTCATGAAACTATCACCCAAGTTCAACCATAAGTGAACAATGTCCTCAACAAAAGCTTCAAAAAAATTGTAACATAATTCTCTCGTGTAGAGGTGCTTCAATTCTCCATCTCCACAAAAATTCATGTCCAGAAACATTTTCTTTCGACATTTACAAAAATAACAAAAAATTGATAAAAAATGTCCAGCAGTTATTTGGAGATACGGCATAGTTATATCATATAAAGCAGTTCCATATATTCCACAAACAGGTAGATAATATTTTTATCAACACGTAGGAAAAAAAAGAGGTCATTTGGACTTCGTATGCGAAATATATACAACTTTCAAAATTCAGTAATGAATCAAATTGAGAAAAAGAGCTGGAGGCCAAGAACTGGAGAAGAACAGATGGGGCCCACATGTCGGTGGCATGGAGAGAGGAGAGCGGGCTGGGCTGCTGCTGGGCCAGAGAGGAGTGGAGTTGGGCCAGAAGCTGGCGCAAGAGGGAAAAAAAGAAAGAAAGGGGAGTGGGCCGGCAGGAAAGGAAAAGAAAAGGGACGGCCCATGAAACGGAGAATGGGTTTTCTTTTTCTAGTTTCGTGTTTGGATACAAATTTGAATGAAATTCAAATTTACAAAAAGATAAAAACCAAATAAACACATAAATTCAAACAGGAAAATTCAAATATGCAAATGGTGGTTTTGATGCATGTTTAAAATTCAAAAGAAAAATCAAATTTAACATGGATTAGACTCATACTTTAATTGATTTTTTTAATTTGAAAAGTTCAAATTTTTAGTGTTTTTTAATTATGGGCAAAACAACTTGAGTTGATAGATAAAAAATAAAACAAAGAAACAATGTATGGTGCATCCCGATACTTCAATTTTTTTTCCGCCTTTTTCAGTTTTAGATAATATAAAACAAATGCCACAATTTAACATGAAAGGTTGATTGGCGTTGTGGTTACTCGAGTTTACTCATCCTTCCATCAAGGATACATGTTCGTTTCCCATCTACCACTATTTTTTGCTATTTTTTTCACGAATTTGCTAGGCTGTGCTTTTTTTCCACCTTGGGCTGAATTTTTTCACGAATTTGCTAGGCTGGGCCAGCTTTTGGCGCAGATGGGCTGGCTCTGGCAGGCTGGGCCGAGCGGGGACGCAGGCCAGGTGAAAATAAAAGGAGAGGAAAAGAAAATGGGCCACACAAATTGAGCCCATTGCGGAAGAGAAGGAGAGGAAATAAAGGAAAAAGGAAACGGGCCAAGGAGGTTTTGGCCCGTGGTCTGGCTGAGGGTTCCTATTCTCCCTTTTCTATTTCTCTTATCCTATTCTATTTTCTATTGTCTAAATAAAATGTTAAATAAGTCAAAGAAAACATTTGTTTCAATAAATTGTTCGAAATAAATTGTTCCATTGTTTAAAGTTAATTGTTCCAAGCATCCGAATTATTTGTTCCAATAAAAATTATTTTTTCCAGCAAAGAAAAAAAGTTTCATAGGCCGGAAAATCGTTCAATCAAATTAATCTAATTAACCAAACCACAGGTGTGCCACGTGTGCGTGATCGAAAAAAATTATTTAACAAAAACTCACATTTTATCAATTAAAATTTGCTTTTATTTTTAGAATAAAAATTATATGTGGGTCCCGCGTGACAGGTATTTGACAAGTGTGCCACGTAATGACAATTCATATCTGTCATAAATTTTGGTGTAAAATAAAGAAAATTTGGTAATGACAATTCATGTTTGTCATAACTGTTGTGACATTTTATTTTTGCCAATTATGACATTTTTGTTTGTCATAATATAATGGCGTCTTGATTTATGACAATTTTGTGGTCAAATTTAATGACATATCTTGGGTTTTGTCATAAAACACCCCATTTCCTCAAAAATGTCATAAACCTAACAAGCTTTATGACATAACGATATGTTGTCATCAGGAAAATGTCATAGAAAGTCACATTTGTTGTTGTGACTAGTCCGAGTGTGTGGACACTGTAGCAGTGCCAGGGCGCATGGCAAGAGCGACGGCGGCATGGTCGACCTTCCCGGCGAACGGTGGCGATTTAGGGAAAACAGAGAGGAGCACCACTATGAGCAGGACAAGGCGACCCCATCCCTCTATGGTGCGCACGTGAGCGGTGAGCGGAAGTTGGCCGGCGGCGAGAGGCGGCGGCGGTGGCCATGGCCGGCGGCGTTCTGGCTAAAGGAGGGGTTGGCGAGAGAAATTAGCTTGAGCACGAGGTTCTATGAAGTGAGGCGCATCTTACCATCGGTGATGTCGACGAGGGAGATGGCCGAAGGTAGAAGTTCGCGGGAGGAGCGGCGAGGTGGTGACCGGCGACGGGGAAGAAGATGGATTCCGTCGAGCTCACTGCACGAAAGACAACGAGGTCAGGCCAGGGAGGTGCGTGGTCGAGTTCTTCATCTCCTTGTGCGAGGAATTGAAGAATGGCTCACCGGAGAAGGAGGAATCGACGACGAACTCGGAGTAGGTCACCTGGCGCCCATGATTGGAAAAACTCGTCGATCTCGCGGTGGAGTGGAGGAAGTTGAAGTTTGTGCTAGGCAGGGGCAAGAGGGACTCCTTGCACGCAGTTTTGCAGTTGGGAGCAAGCCCGGAGAAGCAACAAGGCGGTGGTGAGCTTGAGCTTGAGCAAGGTCGGCAATGATGGCTAGGGTTATGGGTTTTGGACGAGAGAAAAGGGAATGAGGAAGAAGGAACCGGCTCAGGGGAGTGGGTGAGGTCGAGCTGGTCGCAGCATGGGCGCCAACGCGCGGTGAGGACGGCTCCATGACGCTGGCTACAGGGGAGTAGGCAGAATAGTGAGAGAGAAGGAAGAAGAAGAGGACACGGGGCGATTTTTCTTTTTTCCCACGATTTTTCAAACGTGCAGTTTTCTCCCCTCCAAAACAATAGCCTAAACAACTCAGAAAAATCTGAGAAATTCAGGTATGGAAGTACACATCTACAGGAACATTTTTCCTTATTGGATAATTTCGAAATTCGGCACAGAATTTGAATTAAAAATTCGATAAGGCAGCCGAATTTGAATTCCTCTAGATTTATTTGAACTTCTTCCCTTTTACAAAAAATTCTGGAAAATTCTCCAAACTTCTAAGTTTAGACATAGAACCCAAAGATATTTTTGTTTGGACCCACTTCCATGCAAAATTTTGAAGCTGTATTTCAAACCCTAATTTGACCATATATTGGTGATTTGTTTTTGACTTAACTCTTAAACATGATCACTTAACTTTTTGGTCAATTTGCAATAACTGAGAGTTTAGTAGTGTCATTAGGGCGAGATGTTACAAATGGAAGGTGTTGTGTTTTTACAGAAGACTATCCATGAATTACATAGAAAGAATTTGAATGGAGTAATTTTGAAACTAGATTTGGAGAAGGCATATGATAAAGTTAAATAGGATTGAAAATTTTAAGAGATGACTTTATCATTCTCTATAATATCGAAAATTTTAGAAGAACTAGAATGCGTGCTCTGTCCAGTTGTGAACCTTGCCCCAAGGAGCATGCTGTCGATCCTCACCATGGCCTTGTTGCAGTGGTTGTTATGGACAGCATTTGTATTGAATTGTAGCTCCATAAGGGTATTATATAGAGGTTACATGGCTCAAACTTGACTAAGATAAGAACTCTACTATTAAAATTCTATACTATTACTACTTTTTTAACACCTCATCTCAAATGCAAAGTGTATGCAATAGCATTGCATTTGAAATAGAGCTCCAAACACTAAGATAAATTACATCCAAAATCTAACTCTTTGAAGTCATCGTGGAGGGGAGTCTTGTTAATTCGTCGATCAAAGCCAGCTGAAGAACTGCAAACAAAGCACATGTGTAGAGTCGTGGAAAATTCAAAATAATGCCCTTGACCATAGTGGCAAACAAAACGACATAGAAAAATTAAGATGGCAAACAAAATGCCCTAGATCAAAACAATAGCCAAGACAACAAACTAATCCACAAGAAGAGTTACGAAAAGACATAAATGGCCGTATGACATAAAAAACGACACTAATGTAACCAAACAAGAATAGATTTGGTTAATTCAAAACAAAAAAATGTGACTGGTTTGACGAAAATTTGTGGACTTCAGGGCATAGACGAACACAAAAGAGAATAGACTTGGATGTAGACGCAGCGGAAGTAAAACTCTAATAAAACTAGAAAAAGAAAATGTAGTCGTGTACCACACCTCAAAAGAAGAGCGAGAGCAAAGAAACCTGGCGAGGAATAGAACAGGTGCAATGGCCTTTTTTAAAGGGGATTGCTAAAATTCTTAGGCATTCTGTTGTTTTCTAGCGCCCATAATTTCTTTCCTACATATTCTTCTCAAGTTGCATGTATGAATGGGTAAGAAAATAAAATTAAGGTATTTCTAAGGCTTAAAATACCTGAATTTTTTCTTACCTTGAGTTACACCTAATATATATTAAAATTACACATATTGTATATCAGATTTATAGTGATTTTTCGGTGTAATTCTTGAGTATAAATGGTGTAAATAAAATTCAAGCGTTAGGATCCTTTAAAATGCCTGAATTTTTGTTCTCTACCATGTAAGACTAAATCTCATCCACAAAAGCAAGATCTGATGGTTGAAAATTTAGACATTATTATCCTCTAAAATGCCTAGGCAATGTATAAACGGGCCTTTCTAAAAAAGCTGAAAAGCTAGTGCCTTATCCAATGAGCATGCAGGATGAATCGGATCAGCTGGAACGCTCAAGCAGACCAGCTGCAGAATGGGATTGAATCGGTCCCCCATCAACTTGATGGCTCGTAGTCTGCAGAGCTCGACGAGATCGAGGGTCTATCCACGTACATGACCAGCAGCAGTGCAGCACGCGGCAGGCTATGGATCTCGGCAGGCGACGATGCCGAACCTCGACGGCAACGGCAGGTCGCCCAAGAGGCAGCACATCACGTAGCTAAAGATGAGCCGAGCCTTGCACGCCTCTCTTCTCGTCCTTCGTCAGGAGCCACGCACGCCTACCTGCGCCGGCGCCGTGGCACCCAAGCTCAGCTACCGCCACGACAACTCTGAACGAGCAGAGGAACACAAAGTAGAGAACGAAGATTTATTGAATAAACAAGGTATTACGAACCATGACTATTGTTATTATTATTACTACTGGGTTTATAATTGATGCCCCTCTCTATATCCTTAACACCATTAGTCAATCTACCAATCAGCATAATCATTGTCGTCCCTGCAATCTGTGGCCATCTCCATCAGACCCCAAGCGAGTCTCATGTATCTGATGGTGTTCTGAAATTCGGCAGTCTTACTCTCATCCCAATAGCCATTCAAAAGGTCGTAGCAATTCCGCGCTGTCTTGCCTATCATGTCCAGGCAATGAAAGGCCATAAGAGCATCATCTTTCTGACTAGGAAGAAAGCAGGGGGCATTTTTTCCCAACGGCTTCAGGCCATGGAATATAGTGTGGCACACCGGGAGAGTGCGAACAATTGATGCATAGTCAGCAGAGCAGTACTGGAATGCGCGCTCTGTCCAGTTGTGAACCTTGACGCCACGGAGCATGCTTTCGATCCTCACCATGGCCTTGTTGCAGTGGCCATCAACTAGGTCCAATGCGATGACAGTCAAGTCACCATGGTCCTTAGCCAGCATGCTCCGGTTGTCCGAACGGAGCACTGACACACAAGGTTTCTCATCGAAGTGCACTTTGTTTAACAACAAGTCACTCGACATGTTCCTGCATGCCTCAACCACCAGGTCATCTGTCTTCGGCTTGCCATTTGCCTTGCCACCGCCACTAGCTGCTTGGGTGACGAGCACGGCTACAAAGAGGAAGAAAGCACTGACAACTATGGAGGTCGTCGGCAGCAATGCCATTGTTCTGTTGGGATTTTGTATGTGTTCTGTCTAGGAGCAAGAGATGACACCTCCTGATTTATACTGGTCCTTCAACATGCCAATGAATCTCTAATTAATTAATTAATGAAAGACGCAAGTGTCCTGAATTGCAAAACTGGCGGCTGAACATTAATGGCGGCTAGGCTGGAGATATATATGTTAGGGCCAATTGCAAAACTGCCCTCGTTTCGAACTGTAACTGTACGTTTGCCCCTCTTTTTTGGACTTTGCATGTTTGCCCCTGTTTTTTGAATCTGAGCAAATGGTATGCCCCTATTCCGTGAAGCTCAGTTAACGGTCTCAACAGAGAGAGGAGAAGACATAAATACCCCTAACATGAAATTGCAAAATTGCCCTCGTTTCCACCACTAACTGTATATTTGCCCCTCTTTTTTGGACTTTGCATGTTTTACAAAATATCATATTTTACAAATATCATACTGTACACCTCATATTTTCAGCTCAATGTCGAAATCACATTTAAACATAGAAGATCATGATCACATTAAGCATAATATTTTGTCACACAATACATTAGAGACCACATAAATTCCATATCCAGAACATACATGTCACCAACTTAGAACATACATGTCACCATCATTTCAAGCACTACAAAACAAGTGAGTACATGGCCAGATCACATGAGCCCTCCATTACAAGACAAAACATGTCCATATCACATTTCTAAGCATTGAAGTATGCAGCAAGCCTTGAACCCCCTCCACTTCCTCTTCCTCTTCTTCTTCCCCTTCCCTTCCTGTTTGTGGTGTTTCCCCTTCAACATGACTTGTACTAGTGCTTGAAAACATTAGAGTAAAAATGTCTCAGTAACAATTGTAATCATCATGCATATGAAATTTTGTATACTTTAGACGAAATTAAGGTACACATGCATCACTTACTTGGATGGTTCAATGGATGATGCCCTTCTACCTCTACCTCTACCTCTACCTCTTCCTCTACCTCTAACACTAGTACTAGCACTAGCACTAGGATCATTGCTTCCCTCCTCAAATGCATTGTCAGAAGACAAGCGTATCCTCTTCTGTCTAGCAGTAAGGCCTCCTTGGCACTTCTTGGCTGTATGGCCTAGTTCATGGCATTCTGAGCACCTCTTTTGCTTTGAACTGCCCGGTTCATCCGATGCCTTGATCTTTGATTTCCTAGGTCTCCCTGGCTTTCTTCTCAATATTGGCTTCTTGATTCTATAATCTAGATCAACACGAGGCCAGAATTGCTTTGATGTCATTGGATTGAACACACCAGAATAGGCCTTTTTGAACTTGTCAACAGAGAAGAATTCATGAACATAGTCATCCATTTGCACGTCTCTACTAAGTTTTGCAATGAAGGCTAAAGCATGTCTACAGGGTTTTCCACTAACTTGCCAAGCCCTACAGCTGCATGTTTTCAACCCCAAGTTGACTGCATACCTGAAAAGTGCTCCTGATTTGGTAGGGGCACTTACTTCAGCAGTGCCATGTCCACAGCTTAATACCTCACAGTCCTTGATAGCCTTGCTTTGAGCTGTTAGAGCCTCAATAATAGATGGAATTATTTTGCCCTCCATTGACATAGCAATCTTACTTCTTAGTTCAAACTTGGCTATAATCATTTGCCTTATAGTGTCATGCACCTCCACAATCTGCAAGTCTTTCACTTGTTTGACCCAGTTGTTGAAAGATTCAGAGAGGTTGTTATTGATGTAGTCTACCTTGCAATGATCAGAAAATTTGCTTCTACTCCATAAGTAGGGATGGTTCTCATCTAAGTATGCAATGGCATCAGGGGCCTTCTCTTGTATCCTAGCCATGTGCCAGTTGAACTTATCAATGGTGTAACTCTTGGCTGCTGGCCACATATTGTAGTTGTACAAGTCCCCATAGTATTGTTTCTTAAAATTCTTCCACAAATCCCTCATACATTCTCTATGCTCCACCCCTGGGTACACATCATCCACAGCCCCCCCAATTCCTTTGCCTGCATCCGTGCTGATAGCCAGACCTGTTGGTGTACCAATAGCAATCTTCAAGTGCTGGATGAACCATGTCCAACTCTCCTTTGACTCAGTCTCAATCACTCCATAAGCAACAGGAAATAACCGATTTTGTCCATCTATTGCAACAGCAGCCGCCAATTGGCCTCTTGACCTCCCTGTCAAGTGGGTGGCATCTATTGCAATGTAGGGCCTGCATCCTTGCAAGAAACCATCAATGCATGGCTTAAGAGCCACAAAAAAATCTCCTCAAACACACATCCCCTTGATGCTCTTCGGTGTCCAACTCAACAACACTTCCCGGGAGTGATTTGAGTAGTTCAGCTCTATATGTGGGCAGTAGATCATAACTGTCATCCCACTTTCCATATATCATGTCCAGCGCCTTCTCTTTGCCCCTGAAAACCTTGTCATATGGAACCTCCATAGAATACCTCTTCTTTAATGCAGCTTGTAACTCCTTTGGTCCCTTTGTTACATCGTCCTTCAACCAATCAACCACCCTTTCAGCTACCCAATTATTTGTGGCCATTGTATCACCACTGTTATTGACTGAACCACACTTGTGATTTGGCCCATTCTTCTTGACCTGCAACAAAATAGAGGATCACTATGTAAATATACAAGATGAAATAGAAGAACTATATGTGATGAAATAGAAGAACAAAATAAAGTATTCTAGTGTACCTTACAACCAAGGTATTTCTTCTTGCTGATAGATGCAAAAAATGTCCAGTTGCAGCCCTTATCTGCTCTCATGCACTTGGCTCGAAAACGCTCATTGTCTTTCTTCACAGTGCGAAAAGCATAATCATTCAATATTGCATGTTGGGTTAATGCTGATTTGCATTGTTTCACATCAGGAAAGATCACACCAATATCAACACATGGATTATCAACATCATAAGAAAAGCTAGAAATATCATCCTCGTCATCCTCATCAAATATTTCAACATCAGGTTCATACTCAGGATCAGAGAAATCAGATTCAGAAGATGCAGCCATGTCAGAATCATAGCTACTGTCACTTAGTGCAGCAAGTGATTCAGTGTCAGAATAGTTGCCCTCCTCATCAACTCCGACAGGCTCTTCATCAGCAAATGTGGGTCCCTCAAGACGCAATGTATCTTGGGTGAGTTGGGTTGGATCAACACAAGGATCCAACTCAAGAGAGGGTGTACTCGGTGTTTCCAATAATTTCTCTCTCACTTTAGGATGCAATGCACGTTTGGTGGGTGAACATTGTAGTGGACCAACAAAATCATTAACCCAAGCATTAATATGCACCACCCCCTTCTCTATGTTCAGCTTAAACCACTCATGCAAATGTTCATCATTTTTAATTGGGAGACATGCATGTTCATCTTCATTTGCACGATACAAACTGATATATTGCTTTGAACCCCACATGAAGTGCTCAGCTATATAATTCACAAGTTCCATCAGGCCATAGCAATTTGCATCAACAACAATTGGTGGTAAAGTTTTTCTCTGTGAATAGGTCTTTGGCCCCCCATCAGGAAGGATGAAATAAGAACCCATTTTAACAACAAGACTCAACTCCCTGCGCGTAGACCTACAAGTAAATCATGAATGACAAATCGATTTCGTGTCCACTGCACTACAATCACATCCAAATCAAAGTGCATAGCAGTAAAAAGGAGGATTTTATACCCTGAGGACTCCATCTCGTACGTACTAAGTCGATGATTCTCCTTCTCCTTTCCCCCGAACAGCAACAGACGCGCTGCGCCTCCCTGCAGGTCGAACCCAACCCCAGTCCAAATCATTCATCATTCAACTCGTTTTCACCCGATTCAATTCTAACCCAAAGGGAAACCCAACCACTGGAACCGGTTTGGAACCAGACCATTCTCAAGCCTCCCTGCAGGCCGCGCCGCGCCGCCCTGAGCAGCCCGCGTCGCGCCTCGCCGCCCCTGCCCTGCAGCCCGCGCCGCGCCACGCGCAGCACCGCGCGCCGCGCCGCCCAGCAGCTCGCGTCGCGCCTCGCCGCCCCTGCCCTGCAGCCCGCGCCGCGCCACGCGCAGCACCGCGCGCCGCGCCGCCCAGCAGCTCGCGACGCGCCGCCCAGCAGCCCGCGTCGCGCCTCCCTGCAGGCCGCGCCGCGCCGCCCTGAGCAGCCCGCGCCGCGCTCGCCGCCCCTGCCCTGCAGCCCGCGTCGCGCCACGCAGAGCACCGCGCGCCGCGCCGCCCAGCAGCTCGCGACGCACCGCGCGCAGCAGCCCTAGCCGCGCCGCCCTGCAGCCCACGCCGCCCTGCAGCCCACCAGCGCCGCCGCCACACCCTAGGGTTAGGGTTCAGCCGCCTGGGACAGAGAGACGAACAGAGGAGAGAATAGAGATGGAGTCGGGCTCGTTCGCCTGCCTGCCTGTTCGTGTGAGATGGAAACGATAGGGAGGGGCACTATGGTCACTTTCTATTTTCCAAACGTTTTTCTTTTTTTTTTAATTCCCAAACACCTTGTCAGTTAACAGATATAGAAAAGAGGGGCAAACGGCTGCTTCGAATTCGAAAAAGAGGTCCATTCTTGCAAAGTCCAAAAAAGAGGGGCAAACGTGCAGTTACAGTTCGAAACGAGGGCAGGTTTGCAATTTGCCCTATATGTTAATGCATCTCTTGAATTTGCACCTATTTTCAATCATGATGCTGCCAAATGACCGCGACTAGGTAGAGATATGTTGATCTGATGCTTGGATATTCACCTATTTATAATCATAAGGCTGCCCAAGGACAGATGGCATGCATGCACATCTAGAGAAATGTATATACAATATACTCACTCTATTTGAAAGCACAGATTTTTTGTTTATATATAATCACAAAGCTATACTGAATATTTGATTATAAAATAAAATTGGTGGCTTTATTCAATAGAGGTGGCTAGGCTAGATATATGCTGATGCGTCTCTAGGATTTTTTGCTTATTTATAAAGGGGTGCTCGCAATACATTTATTACAGACCAATAGAGAACGTATGTGCAATATTCTCCATCTGTTTGAAAGCACAGGGCGTACATGCATTTTAAAATTCAAATGTCAAGACCTCTTCACCTATCATCTTATCAGTTTCTAGATTTTATGATACATAGTTAGTAATATTAAATTCATATTTTTATAATGGTTTTTAGAGCAATTATATAATAGACTCAAATAACTGTGGGCCATCCGTTTGAGTAGATGTCGAGAGCCTAGATGACTTCGTAACTTCTAGGATGTAATATTTCATCCGTAATTACTTTTTGAAAGTAAAATAGTAGAATAATTTGCTCCTTATTTTTAGGATCTCAACACTAGAGTGTTGTGGTCAAAACACAGAAACGTCACAGGGGATTTGTGCAGAGCATATCCCATGACACATGGCTAGAAACCGGCCTCGGCTTTGACATACTATCAAGCATCTTGTCCTTCTTGCGCAGATTGGAACCCGTAAAAACTTGCACAACACCAGCAACCCTATTTTCCTTCTCCGTGCAATGACTGTCGTGATAGTGCACCAAATTGGAGAACTGAATTTTTATGAGAGCTAACAGCTGCAGATTTTTGATCATTGCTACAATTTCCAGAATGCGTTATGCCAGAAGACAAGATGGTTATATCGTTGCAAACATCAAGTGCCAATTTATCAATTTTCAGATCACCATGAGGCGCATCATTGTCTTCCCCTTGAATCAAAACCGTCCTCTGCTTTGAGATAATCTCTGCAGTATGTTTCTTCTTTTTCACCGGAGCAAACACCTCAGTTTTAATATCAGTTTCTTTCCTCGGCTTCAACACATGAGACACTCCCTTGTGCACAAACCAATAGTTGTTGGATCGACCACCATGTGTGGCACAAGATCAAACTGCCATGGTCTCCCAAGCAACAAATGGCACGCAGTCATCGCTGCCACGTCACAGTCCACACTGTCAACATAATCTTCCACAGAAAATTTTACTCTCGCCTTGTGAGTAATTTTCAGCGTGCTGCTTTTGTTCATCCATTGGACATAACGAGGAGTAGGGAGCCTCCATGCAGACAAAGATAGTGCAAGCACAAGACCTAATCACGGACTAAACTTGCTCCTGAGCAGACACCTAGCATATTCGACCACCGAAGCATCGGTGCTTCCCTTGCACTCATAGTAGAATATATGCGGTCATGGCCAACATAGCAAATACCTCCACGACGGCCATCAGGATGCTGCACAGGAACCGCAGAAGCAGCCCTAGTGCCGCACTACTCTGGGTGCACGTCTCGGCGAGCGTGTGCACAGGAGATACGACAGTGGTGAGCGCACGGGTCACGGCAATGAAGAGCATGACATGCCTTTTCTTGTCCTTCATCAGGCGCCATGCACGCCTAACCGCGCCGGCACCGTGGCAACCAGGCTCGGCTACCGCCACGACAACACTGAGCGAGCAGAGGAGCAAGAAGTAGAGAATGAGGATGAAGTTGAGGAGGCGGACTAGGGACATTAAGTAGTACAAGAGTGCGAAGTAATGCTTGAACATGATGAGGAAGACGATGAGCTCAGCTGCCAAGGCCGCCAGAAGCGCACCGTACACAACCTGGGCCGACACAAAGGCAAGAGTCACTAAAGGCCCCTTCAGCTGCGCCTTGGCTTTGCCGAGCAGCATGAGAAAGGTGTGCCGCTCACCGGAATATGTGGCGATGTACGACAGCGAATAGGACGTTGATTTGGATGATGGAGCCAACGATGGCAGCGAAAAGAAGGTAGGCTTCGCTGGCCAGCATGAGCTGCCAGGTGTCATCCTGGATCTCTCTCTTGGATCAGGTGCACCAAGTCTGGGCTATTTCGGTTAGTGCCGTGAAGAGCCCTGGTGTCGAAGACATACTCTTTGGCGAGGTCATTGCAAAGGAGGAGGAGCCAGGTGAAGGCAGCTACAAGGACAAAGAGCTTCCGATTGCGGGTTGGGACCAGCACAGCTTCCTTTAGGAAGTTGAAGAGTGATGGTGTTGTTGAGCTTTGCTTTGTGGCCATGGCTGGATTACTGAGACAGACAAAATACTTGCTGTTTTAAAGCAAAAGTTCAGGAAATGACAACACGCTTGGAGGGTGATTACTATGTGCGTGGGGAATTGACAACAGTGTTGGAGTATAAATGAATTGTCCACCTTTCCCCATCGGCTTAGGCTTTTGGGTGAACTGGTTGGTGCATGCAACTCAATATGGTATCAGAGCCAGAGGTCTCGAGTTCGAATCCTGGCTGGCGCGATTTATTAAATAAATTGCAGTCCTCCAATATTCCACGTTTGTGGCCTGAGGGAGCCTGCACATGAGGGGGAGTGTTGGAGTATAAGTGAATTGCCCACCTTTTCCCATCAGCTTAGGCTTTTGGGTGAACTGGTTGGTGCATGCAACTCAATAAACAGGTTTACTGGTGGTTATTAATTCATAAATCTGACATTGTCACTGCCTTCATGAAGATAAGAACGAGAGGGTCATGGAAAGATTTATTATGCGCAGTTTGTTGCTGCCTGTAATCTTTCGGGAAGTTTTGTGTGCAAACAAAACCAAGCAATTGGGTGAAATGGTGCAAACACACAGTTCCACACGTCCGATCCCTATCCAAAGGAAGCCGCTGTTCTCACCATCTCACATGCTCAAGGATGCCGACGAAGAAGGACGCCGCCTGCTATAATACCGAGACTAAGGATGTTGAGCTATGCGGTTCCTACAGGAACGTCCCTTTTATTTAAGGTTGGTTGTAGGGCTTTGTAGTTTGTGGTGGAGCAGGGTGGTCAATTGATAATGGGGCGGTGAGGGGGACCCTGCAGGTGGCGAAGGCATGACGATCGCAGGTCGCTAGAGAAGCTTCAAACTCGATTTAGCCGATTGAGGGACCTACAGGCAGGCAAAAAACAGGGATGCCTAGAGGACGTGATGCGAAGGGGATCTACGGTCAAGAGGCTTTTGGTGGAACATGAGACACTTGTGAGGAGGTTTTAGACAAAATCAGATAATTGCATGAAGCACCTCAGAAGTTACTTGGAGTTTAAGATTTCCACCCATATGTATTATTCTGTTTGACTAGTACTCTCTTTGTTTTTAAATTGTTGCTGCCGTTGATTTTTCCGTTACGTTTGATCATCCATCTTATTCAAATAATTTTTAAATTATTATATATTTTATTATGATTTGTTTACTAAAAAATGTTGAAACATAACTTATAATTTGATATATTTGAATTAATATTTTGAATAAGACAAATTGTCAAACATAATACAAAAAGTCAATGAAGACAATAATTTAAAAAAACAGAGGGAGTAGCCAGGTGAAGTCGCATAGACTTAGTGATTATTTTCTTAATACACAATCTCACCTCTATAAAGTAAGGGTGTAGCCTTAGTTATCCGTTCCTTTTTACCTTCTGTGAAATACGGTGATTCATCCGGGAGTGCAGTTCGGGTCCGTTCTAGATCTTGCACCGTGTAATTTAGCATGATCGGTCACGTGTTCGTGGTCGTGCCAGTGGCAGGGCAAGTTAGTTGCCACGATTAGCACTAGTGTTTCCCTAACAGTTGCTTAACACTATCTTGAAAGTGACCAGCACCAAACTCTCTGGTTAAAGTCTGTGTTCGCGTGTTCTTGAACCTTTGCTGGCGGGCATTGAGGAGAAGACTGAATTCACAAGTTGAAGCTTCCTTGAGCTAGAAAAAATAGATGTAGAAGGCCACCTTCTGTCAATTCTTTGAACCTGAGGTAGACAGTCCTCCACACTTGTTGTAACTCAAAGGCAGGCACGGGTAAGTCAAAAGGAAGAGAGCCTCCTCGCTGCGTTTCTTGAAGTTCGCTGGCAGCAATGTTTCACCATGGACTTGAATAAGGTTCAGGGCAATAAGTTCATTCCCACAACACCAGTGAGGTGTTCGCCGAGGAGAAAAGGGCGACCAGGTATGACTCTTCCTAGCTTCATGTTTTCACGTCACTAATTCACCTAATTTGATCCTGTATTGACTACATGAATTTTAGGGGACAGGTAACATGATCGTCATATATATAAATAAGCAAATGACCGAAACAAAAGGTTTGGGTCAGCAAATTACACCAGCACATTTACTCAACTGAACGAGTACCCTCCACCTGCTTGGATTGGCAGCAGAACACGGTGGCCGCGACCATGGAGAAGAGTTGCGCCCCAACACAAGGCAGACCGGATCCAGAAACCACACCCAGGAACCAGAGGCTCTCGCCATGCACATAGTATGGCACGAACCTGTCCGGGAGGTAGACGAACGAGAACGCGTACACGGGGGCCGGGTACACGACCGCAGGCAGGAGGCTGACGATGAGGACCAGCACGGCGGCCTCCTTCTTCCTCGCTCTCATCAGCCGCCACGCCCGGCGCAGCGCCCAGACGCAGTGGCAGTCCTCGTCGACCGCCGACACGGCGACGCTCACGGCGAGGACGGTGCCGAGGCAGATGTAGAGCAGCAGGGTCAGGAGGCACAGCACAAAGCTGCATACGGACGCCACGCCTGGGTCGGCGTTGGTCCATAACAGAAAAAGAAGCACCGCTATGATGGTTGCCGATGCCAGCTCCAGCGCGCCGACGAAGGCGCCGGTCACGACGAGGCCTCTGATTTTGTTCTTCTTGACCACCACCTTGCCGCCTGAGCTGCCCCCGGCGCCGGAGAAGAAAGTCGTGGCGGCAGCGCGCACGGTGACGAGCTGGGTGGCGAGCCTGCTCACGTGGTAGGCGAGGTAGACGAGGAACAGCTTCGTGGCGTGATCCCAAGTGTAGTCAGCAACTGCTGCAGGGTGCCTGTGGCTCGAGGTGTTGGTGATCTGGAGGCCTTGGATGTCACGAAGCATGCTTGCGGCCAGCGGATGGGCGACATAGATCGCGACGGTGATGGAGACCAAGGTGTGGGCGAAGATGAGCAGGAAGGTGCCCGCGAATAGGTGGACGTTCTGCGTGGGAAGGAGCAGGGATTCCTCTATGAAGTTCACGCAGCTAGACCATGAGGAGCTTGTTGCTTTGGTGGCCATGGAGTCTCGCGCGCGCACCAAGGCTCGATTCGAGGAAGCTAAGAGAGATCTGTGACTCCACTATAGTGGATGGATGGGTGGTGCAATGCAAGTGGGTCATGTGCGCGGAGTTTCCCACGTAGTGCTAGAAAATGGAGCGGCTGGATTCATGCGGAGGTCATTGTCATTAACTGGACTTTTTTTTTTTTTGTCATTGGACTATCTCAGAGACGACTTTTTTTTTTTTTGAACCTCTCATTCCTGGATATAAAAGTAGTACCTGTTCGTGTACATTCAGGGAGACACATTCACCTAAACACACACAAACACCCCTACTTCTATACACAGAAACACAAACGCGTCCCTCAAAAGAGTATTGCACGACTGTCACCACGCGTGAGAGGTAAAAGGAAAACTAGAAAACTCCTAGACAAAACACGAAGCATCAGGAGCCTGGCGAAGCTTCCCGATCCCGGCGCCGCTCGCCAGTAACGCACACCGGAATCAGAACCATCCATCATCCTCCTTCGCCGGCGACACCACCACACCGAAGGAGGAAGAGGCAAAAACCGTCCACAATGGCCGCCGTCGCCGACGCCAACCGGGACAGAAGAAGCCGAACATCACCGACGCCGTCCTGCAAGACGGAAACCGAAGACGCCGGCAGAAACAGGAGGCCGCCAACGCGCGCCGCAGCAGCTCCGGCTTCATCTCCCGAAAAAGGATGAACACAGGGCGCAGGCCGTCGAGCAACATGGCGAGGAACACCAAACCCAGACCGCACACCTGTTCCGGAACTGCAGCGCCATCGCGAACCTCAGAAACGCCCCCACCAGGCACAAAAGCTCCACCCATCCACGCGGAAGGTGGAAGAAGAACCTCGCACCGACCATCTCCTAGCCAGCAGGCACCAGCCACCGACGACGAGCACGACGATGCGAGGAACAGCAACCCTAACCCTAGCCTACCTAAAAGAAAGGGAAAAACTGGGGAGGGTATGTACACCGTCCTCCCATCTCTCAGAGACACGCACGCAGCTGTCGTGCACACAACGCGCCGTCCCCGGCCGTGTTCTGGTACGCGGTAACCTCTGTCCCTCTCCTCCTCCCATCTCTCAGAAAAGCGCATTTGCCATGAGACTTTGGGGAATGAGATAAAGCTTCTGGTCTCTTCGTTCCCTTTCCTCGTGCTACAGTAGAGAGGAGGCGACAGAAGAAGATCTTCGATTTCCGCCGGCGATTCGCTGGTTTCTCTTGTCTCTGGTGGCCGGACGGCACCGGAGATGGGCGGGACCGGCGGATTGGAAGAGCTAGCTTGGCGAGTCCACTCAGCTGGTAGCCAAATTTGTTTGTTTGGTGGCATCGAGCCAACGGCAAAGACCAAGTCTGAGGACGGAGTAGCGTATGGATCACGCATATGTAGTATTACAAAGATTTGGAGACGGAATTACGCGGCATGTGGAAGCTTGACGGGAGCTCCTCGATTGTGTACATTTTTTATAAGGAGATTTTTTTTTTCTCTAGGAGGGGCGACATGAACAACAACAGGTTGAACCCAAAACTTGGAGAGGATATAATTATTTGCCTCAAATGTATAGAACAAAATTGTATATTGTCAATTACGGCTTTTTTTCCCAGAATTGAACTCGTTTACACTGCATCTTTATCTTACACTAGTACCAATGCACGTGCGTCACGCACGTGTCTAAAAATTGCATCACTTGGTAGGACCGACATCATATCATATAATAACTTCGACTTCATGTTATTGTAATTAAAAATTTAATTAATTTGAAAAGAATAATGCAAGACGGCAAAATTACCAACACAATTAGCATGAATTCTTAAATTTCTGGTTATGCATCATGTTAAAGGACAGCTTAGGACTCCATTCACCTACCCGAGAACCAAACATAAGGAGTTGTCTAAATACCAATACAAACAAAAAAAAAAGTACCTAGCTTAGGTTTCTATATTTAGATCATATTGTGAACTGGTGCCAAAACCAGAATTGTCAATTCTGCTCCACAAAGCCAAGCTTGATGGCTGTAGAAAATCTTGGAACACAGCATATTTTCACAAACTTTCTGAGACATTAGGCAGCCCTACCTTAATTTAGATTTGTCACTTCATTTCATTATTTGTCACAGCAATGGAGAGAACGAAAAAAAAAATTGGAATTCCTGAGCATTGGAGCATAAATTTCCAATTGCTGAAAAGTAATACCACTACATCGATCAGCAACTTGTATTGGTTGTCAGAATCAAGAGTTTGGTTCAATCAACCTCCCCGAATATCATTATGCAAATAGGTCTGCCATCTCTATCCACTCAATAGAAGCCATCTGGACAATGTAAAAGAACATCTCATGATATACATAATCCCAATGAACTACATCTCCAAAATGATGGAGATAAATTAAAAGCATCTAAAAGAAAACTTTGAATAAAATTAAAGATGTTGCAATTTATCAAGTATTCCAGGCACAGTAACAAATTGCATATCAGGACAAACTGGTTATAAGAATGGTAGAGCAAATATAAAGGAGTGACCAATACATTTCATAGGTAGCTTATTCAATATACTTATTTTAAAATTAAGTACCAACTAAATATACCATTAGTGTACAGAATATGGCATGCATTTTCCTAAATACATGAAAACTCCAACCCGTTAAAACACTTACCATACGGGGTATCATACGCATCATCACAGTAATGATCTAACAATCCAACTGTTCAATAATGTGATTGCCATTTGTGTCTGCCAAACTATAGAGCAATATGCAAAACTGTCAACGTACAATTCCCACTGAGCGCTCCCGTCAACAACTCTATGCATGCGCTTCAGATTGCAAGAGGCAATTAATATTGGCAACTGAGGTACATTTCAGGGACACTTTTCCATTAGGGGCCTGATATCCACCAAGAGCAATAGAAAATCAGTCTTCCCAATCAGGAAATCAAGGACATGAATTCTTAATAGAAAACCAATAACCAAACTATTTATCTCATTTAAAATTAACTGCTAAAGATGAACATCCTTGTTCCTTGCTATTTCAAGATTCATGTTACATAAGGAATAACAAACATTTAGTTATTTAAATACATAATGTGAGGATTATGCATTTTAGTAGAACAGTAAAGAGATATGATACGGATCAAACCTTGAGATGTGATCGATCTACGTTGGATGGCCCAATCTTTCGTGGTACAATCAATCAGCAGCAGCGAGAACACTTGTCGTCGATAACAATCTGACCCGTGCAACGAATCACACGAACCAGAAGTGAGACCTATTGAAGGTCAGCACGTGATCTTGATCCAAGAGATAATCAAGCCCACATACAAGTGAAGAACAGAACCAAATCAACAGAAAAAGCCCTGCTCAACAAGAACGAATTTCTAGCATCGAAATTCTGGAACAAATCGACCAGGATAGGATCACCGAAACATGGTGACGTTTCTGAGTTTATTTCTCACGAAAACTAAACATAATGTTTGATATTCTGGTCCCCCTTCACGTGTACATGGCCTCTGGACTATGTAGAGACTCTCTATGACTCAAAAGGAAAGTAAAATCACACTAAAGATTACATGGACTCAAAACTGGAAACTAATCTGTAAAACCGTCAACTTGTTTTGCAGACTGCAACCGCCTCATGTAGAATCTGATTGTGGGACCACATCCATCTGAAAGTACGTCAAATTTTCTTTCCATGGAGTACTCACATGCCTCAATTGGACTTCGTATGCATCGGCTATGGCATTTTTAATCCAGCCTGTCAGGGTGGCTTGAAACCGAAACCGAAACGAATAAAACCTTTCCTTTCTTCTTTTCTCCTTCCAGAATATGTTTGGTTCGGTCTATAACTTGGAAATATTGATTTGCCACGTCCTAGAAGGGTCCTTGAGAAGCTGGATACGTTCCTTTCATTTCGTGAAACACATAAACTCTTCTTGTATGGAAGTATACCTCGTCGTTCGGGGCAGATTGTACGCCGTTCAATAAAATTGACACAACTTTTGCTAGAAACCATCAAATCTGGTGCCATTTGATTCATTGAAAGCTTCACTTCATTCTCTTTCCAAATATCATGTTTATAGGACTTGAAATTCGCTGAACACCTGGGACTAACATCTGAAACAAGATTAATCTCAGCTTCACCCTTGTTGTAGTTGATAGAGATATCCGCATCATTCTCCCCCTCTTCAAAATGATTCGTCCTCGAATCAGGCTCTATAGTCCGCATCATACTCCCTTTCTTCAAAACGAGTCGTCCTCGACTCGTGCCAGTTGTACAGCAATTAGATGATCGGAATTCAACATGCTGCAACTTACTTTCATGATGTTTCTTACACTGAACCTCCATGTTGCATGCTGTTAGCTCATCTACTTGAATTGCTTTCTCGACCATAGGTTTCAGAATATGCCGCTTCCCTTGATGCATAAAAGAAAAATGATTGGACCTGCCACTGTGAATAGCATCATGGTCATACTGCCACGGTCTTCCCAATAATAATTGACAAGCATCCATTGGAACGACATCACAAATCACCTTGTCTTTATAATCACCAATAGAGAAAGATACTTGCACTTTGTGAGTAATTTTCAGCCTACCAGAATTGTACAGCCACTCCACATGATGTGGTTGAGGATGCCGCCACGTGGACAGCCCCAAACACTGCACAAGTTCCTTGCTAATTGCATTGGTGTAGCTGCCACCGTCAATAATCACTTTGCAAGACTTCTCTTTAATCTTGCATTGAGACTGAAAAATACTCCATCGCTGTCCCTTCTCTACTAAAACTTCATCCACTCCTTGGGCCTTTTTCAGCATCATATTCAAACCAGATTTTGGTGCATCATCTTCATCAACAAATGCACTAGAAGATTTCATAACCTGTAATACATCAGCCCTTTCTATTGAGCAAACTGAAATTTGAGTACTAGCTGCATGTTGCTTCTTCTCATGGACAGCAATGAAAGATTGATCACGCTTGTGACGATCTTCAAAATATTGCTCATGTGAATATGCATAAATAAAATGTTGTTCTCCCTTATGCTGGAAAGAGAATTTAACACGAGAGGACAGAAAAACTCGCAGCCAAACATGCTGATCAGTCCATGGTTTTCCAATAATTAGGGAGCATACTTTCATGTGCATAGGCATAACATCAAACATAGCATAATCTGAACATCCACCTATCGAAAATTTTACCTTAACTTGATGTGTGATCTGCACATATGAGCCAAGCCACTTCACTCTATATGGCTGCGGATGCGAGGTTGTTTGCAATCTGAATGCATCAACGAAAGTTTGACTTGCAAAATTATGAAGGCAGCAAGGATCCACTACAGTTGCACATGTCGTGTTACCAACATTGCACCGAGTATAGCACATACACCAGCTTGGTTTCTTCAGCGGATCCTCCTCACAATGCTCAATAGAATAATCCATTGCAATCTCAATAAAAATTCAGAACAGCAAAGATACGTACCACGATCAACCTTAGCAAACTGATACCAAATGATAAAGACACGGCTAGCAATGTCCAATATTTGTCCCAATCTTTCACGGTACTAAGCAACAAATATATTTCCCTCTGAATTATGCAAGTAATAGAGATAGCTCGTGCACTTGTAACTGAAATCACAGCAGCTAATAGTTGTAACAGCAGTAGCAATCTGAACAATTCAGCAATGAGCGATAACAATCTCCAATAACTTGTTCTCCACTAGCAATCTTAAATGTAGCAGGAAACAAGATATATAACGACCGATTTACAAGAACTTGATGAAATTGCAAACCAGCAATAAACTCTCCAACCCGTGACTCGGATGAGCACGATGTAGAGAAGGGGAACACGAGGTTCCAGCACGTACCCAGGAGAAGGATCGCCTGATCACGAACTTCAGCAACCGGCAAGGGATCGACGGCAGCAATCTTCAATCGATAGGTGAGGGCAATGCCTCTAGGGTTCCTTGGAGGACACCACGACCATAAACATGATAAAAATCATGTTTATAGGACTTGAAATTCGCTGAACACCTGGGACTAACATCTGAAACAAGATTAATCTCAGCTTCACCCTTGTTGTAGTTGATAGAGATATCCGCATCAAGATATTCATACGATATTTATCTAGAAAGAATATGTAGTGTGACAACATTCATCCTTTGATGATTAAATAAAAAGTAATAAAGACATCTCGTTTTGCTTCAAAGGAGCGAGAGGTACCACAAGAACAAATATTCTATGATACAATGCAGGACAGAGTAAATAGTCATACCTTCTAGTTTTGCAAGCTTGTATAATCAATATTTCTACAGATAGGTGGCAGGCAGAACTGATGATTGGGAGGGATCCCACCGGCTTCCTGCAAATACGTGTGATTCAGATCCAATCAAGAAATTGGACATGTGCGCAACCTGAACATCAACATATAAGCAAGATATATCCAGAGCATACCCTAATTAGACTGAACTTTAAATAACAAAGTTATTGATTTTAAATAAAATTCAACATTGTCTTAGAGTCAAGTATCTAAAATAAGTGTATGGACTGAGCAGCAGGCCGGCATCAATCGATAGACCATTAAGAGTCTTATGTTTCTTTATGCAAATCACTGGAGAAACAACATACATCAAATTTGGGAAGAATCAAGTACGTGTGCCTGTACCAGAACCTTCATGTGCTTCGCTGCATCCAGCTCCATCTCAAGTGATGCCAATCTCTAGCCTAGCTGCCTAAGGAGTAGATGATGCTTAGCACTAAATACTAAAGTACTAAGATGCTCAGACAAAACTGTACGTTAAGTGAACAGGCTTCATGTGATCACCAAACATTAAAATTCATTACAACATATTGAACAATTTTTCAGATTAATTCAAAAAAAAAACAATAATACAAACATATAAATGGACCCTACAAGGTTAGATGTAACCTGCATGCAACAACCTTCAATGAATCATCAATTGATATTACTTACCGTCCATGAACTGAACACAACAAAACAGTCATTCATATGGTCTCAAGTGAGTAGCAGTGTAGACAGTAGCACTGAAGAGTGAATTAGCACCTTATTTCATTGAAGACAAAATTAAAGGTGGTGCTAATTTTGTCATGATTAGCACCTTATAGCATGAGTAAATTAGCTCCTTATAGCATGAGTAAAGTGCTAATTACCTGTAAAGTGCACCTTATATCATTAGCTCCTTATAGCACCGATTAAGGAGCTAACTACCTGTAAAGTGCACAGTTAAATAACGGATGCTTTTGAGACACCTTATTTCATTGAAGACAAAATTAGCACCACCTTTAAAAAATTGTAAGCATTTCTCTATTGTATCATCAGACACCCTCTGGCTACATATCTTTGGCGTTCAGACAAGCGACTGGAGGGAGCACACATCCAAAACAAAATAAGGATAACTGAATTCTCAAAAAAAAAAAAAAAAAAAAAAAGATAACTGAGATATGTAAGCAATCTTCATCAAAGTAAAAGTCTGACAGCTATTCTCTTTTCATGTGAAGCACTGATTCAGGAATAGTTTTAATATAAAGGCTCAATACATCGTGTAAAGTCACATGCTCATCATGTCGATTGGCTAATCATTTTGCATTAGATGAAATTTAACCTTTGTAATGCCAAGTCACAAATTAAAGCATTCACAGCAATCAATATCTTAATGTTAGAAGGGCATTGGCATAACCGTCTCAGGCCCTGTTTGCTTCCGCTTATTTGAAACTCGCTTATCTGAGAAGCAGGCTTTTCTGATAAGTCGCTGTCTGGAGAATCCGCTGTCTGAATAAGCTAGGTGTTTGGCAATCCTGATTATTTTCACTGGATTGTCTGTATTCAGTACTGAATGACTTGGATGCCCCTAGCACCGTACGAGGCCGTGCTCGAGACCTTCGCCGCCAGCTCCAGGCCAAGAAGGCCGAGGTCGACGGCCTCAAGGAGAAGCTCTCCGCCGCCAACAGCTGCCGCAACAGGCGCCACCACGCCTCCAAGCAGAACAGCAACGGCCGAGCTGTTCGTCTTGTGCGCCGAGCAGGCCCGCGAGGCGGGGCTGGACGTCGCGGCGGCCCCCCGGTCCCTCACCAAGATCCCGGTCTCCTCCCCGCAGTTCGCCAAGCACGCGCTGGAGGCGCACGTCACCCGGGTCCTCCTCGGCGGCTTCGAGTACGAGTCCTTCTACCTCGACGGCTCGCTCTCCTCGCTGGTCGACCCTACCAGGCTCAATTTGGTCAGAGGAGGCGCCGCGTCGATTCGTGGAGGGAGGCAGGTCGGGGCACAGCCGGCACCTCAATCCAGGGAGGCGGAGCCGGGGCCGGGCGTCGCATCGATCCGGCGAGGGCGGCGCGTCGATCCGGCGCGCGTCGATCCGGCGAAGGAGGCAGGTGGGGGCACGGCCGGAGCCTCGATCTGGGGAGGAGGCGCGTCAATCCGGGGAGGGAGGAAGACGGGAGGCGGAGCAGAGCAGCGGCGTCGCGGCAGCGGCGTCAGGAGGCTTCGATGCGCCCGGCGGCGACTGGGGCGGCGGCCGGTGGAGGTGGGACAGCGGCGAAGGGTGAGGCTGGGCGTCAGGAGCAGCCAGGCGAGCGAGGGTACGAGAGGGAAAACAGGAGCGCTTCTGCGGTACGCGGGGTCGAGGCCGTGTTGGAGATAATCGCGTGTAGCATGTGAATCTCGCTCGCCTGGTAATCGGCGGTGCTGGTAAGCGAAAAAGAATCGCGCCGTTTGGGGCCGATTGTTGCTTATTTTCACCGGTAAGCCGCTTATAAGCAGAAACAAACAGGGCCTGAATCAACTGTACTGAAGCTTCCTAGCGTGAAATATATGCCAGTATGGAATATCACTTCCTGTCAGATGTTTGGATTTATTTTAAACCACAGCTCGAGTTGGTGTAAATCAGTGTCCTATGTCTAGTATGGACTACGGATACAGGAGCTTTTCGGCATCTACCATACTATATTCAACAAATATCTACCGGCGAGATAAAGTTACTGCGTGGCATTTCATAACCTTTACCAACAGAGGAAGAAATAGATCGTAAGAAACAGATCGTAGCACAGTTCCAGTGCTTGCGCAGAGGCAATCAAACGAAATCAGGATTCGGAGGGCGTGCTAACTGCTAACCTCAAGAGCGTGCTTCGCGGGCGATGGGGAGAGGCTCGGTGTTCGCGGGCGATGGGGAGAGGCTCGGTGGATACAGTGGAGAAGGGCCCGTGCCGTACGATGGTGGAGCGGACTGCTTGGCGCAGGCAGCGGCTCAGAAAAGCACAGCCGACACCTCTCAGGACGAGCCTGCCATGGCCGCCGTCGCCGAGATCTCCGCGCGGAGGAGGAAGCGATAAAGAGCAATGCCGCACAGCCGAAAGGAGGAGGCCGCACGGTGGTGAAGGAAATCGTGAAGAATTGGAAGGGAGGAAGGGGACGATGCGGAGGAAGGAATCGAGGAAGAGAAATGGAAGGCGACGAACGAAATTGAAGGATGAGAGGAAATCGGGGAGGTGGGATTTGAGTCGGGGTGAAAAAACGCCGGGTGAAAAAAGTATTATCGTTGTCAGGTTTTTTCAACGGGGAATGACGCCGAGCGTTCCGTTTTGTAACGGCCCCACCGATCAGAAATTAGTACGGCAGGATCTAAAGGTGCTTTAGATGGGTTATTTTTTGATCAATGGTTGATATACAGATAGGGTAGAATCTGGCAGGTCAAAAATATTTTTCTCTCAACTGGTTTTTTATTGGTTTAGATAGATAGATATGTAATGTTCGATCATATAATAGTATACTCTCAAATGAAAGTATAAATAAAAAGGAGTATTACATATGGTGGGACGAGCCGCGAGCCGCGACCCAAAGATCAATAGATCATATATAGTTTTAACATATTAAAATACATCAGGCGTACAACACCTAATTAATCACGCACTAACAGCTGGTTCCTGAGTAGACACCTTGACGTACTCGGCCGCCGACGCCTCGGTGCTTCCCTTGCACTCGTAGTAGAACGCGGTCATGGCGCACACTGAGAACAGATCCACGACGGCCATCAGGATGCTGTACAGCATCTCCAGAAGCAGCCCTGACGCGAGGTTGCTCAGCACGCACGTCTTGGCGAGCGTGTGCACGGGCGACAAGACGGCGGCGAGCGCGCCGGTCACGGCGACGAAGAGCGCGGCGCGCCTCCTCTTGCCCTTCATCAGGCGCCACGCACGCGCGACCGCGCCGGCGCCGTGGCACCCGGGCTCGGCCACCGCCACGACGATGCTGAGCGAGCACAGGAAGGAGAAGTAGACGAGGAAGATGCAGGCGAGGAGGAGGACCAGAGACTCCACGAGGACGAGGCCGAAGTAATGCTTGAACATGAGGAAGACGAGGAGCCCAACAAGGGCCATCAGAAGCGCGAGGTAGGCGAACTCCAGGGCGTAAACGAAGGCAAGCGTCACCAGGGGGCCCTTCAGCTGTGCCTTGGCTTTGCCGAGCAGCTCGCCGAAGGTGTGCAGCTCACCGGAGTAAGTGGCGACGGCGGCGAAGAGGACGATGACCCGGATGATGGAGCCGATGATGATGGCGAAAAGAAGGTAGGCTGCGCCGACCAGCATGAGTTGCCGGGTGTCATCCTGGATCTGTTGGATCAGGGGCAACACCAAGTCTGGGCTTCCCGGGTCGGTGCTGTTGAGAGCCTTGGTGTCGAGGTTCAACTTGTCGGTGAGGGGCTGCACGGCGAGGTCGTTGCCAAGGAGGAGGAGCGAGGTGGAGGCAGCTACGAGGACAAAGACTGCCGCGAACAGCTTCCAGTTGCGGGTTGGGAGGAGCACGCCTTCCTTTAGGAAGTTGAAGAAGGATGGTGTTGAGCTTTGCTTTGTGGCCATGGTTGGATTACAGAGAGACGGACAAGCTAGGCGGAAATGAACGAGCTAGATGATGTGTAGAGAAGGGGAATTGTGCTGTTTTATAGCAAAAGTTGTGGAAATGGCAACGCGCTTAGAGGGCGATTAGTGTGTGGTGAATATTCAACAGATTTCTGTTGTGGCTGGTGGTTCTTAATTATAGCTGACATTTTCAATGCCTTGTCCAAGACAAGAACGACAAAGTCATGATAAGATTTATTTATGTCGGTTTTGCCAATAATGTTCTGTACTGAAAAATCCGATCTCCAAGCGGAAAACTTCTTTTATGACATACATTGCTGAAACCTATGAGCACCAATAAAAAGCTCATTGAGGTCAAGGTCCGGACGTTTTTTTTCTCATTATCTAAAAAAATAGAATCAAAAGCTGAACCAGTATATCTTTTGAATAATGAAGTCACCGCGGATACATTCGTATGAATATGCCATAATCTACAGCTAAAATAATAAACGTTAATTAAATCCAAGAACTTGTATGGACCCAAGGACTCAAAAACAAAGTGTACTGATTCTTTCACTAGAAGGAACTAGAATCTAACCTATTAGCAGTCTATGACGTATAGAAGATAAAAGACGATCGAGCTGGTAGTTAAGGGTGAGAGAAACTATGCTTCTGTGTTTGAGAACGAACAAAGCCCAGCTCAGCATCAAAGACACCAAGAAATACGCTTCGTGTAATTTATAGTATACTCAACGTGTTCTTCTATTTGACTAGTAGACAGGCGAAGTACGTCGCATAGACTTCAAGAAAGAAGCAAGTGCTTATACCATGCTTAATTCACACTAGCTATCTCACCTCTATGAAATCATATAAGCTATCGAAACCATTTTACCCCCAGTGAAATGTAGAACCCGGGAACATGACCTGGGTTCGTAGCACTACACCGTGTAGGTCAACCTGCAAAAGCTCCAAGGCGGCCAAGACCTGATGATCATTCTTGCTCTATTATTTTAACACATGTACTCCCTCCGTCCCAGTTTACTTGGCATCCTAGCCTATCCAGTTTTCCCAAAATAATTCGCATTCTCACTTCCCGATACACCTTTCTCTCTTCCCAATACATCTCTATCTCTATCTCTTTCTTCTCGTTTCCTACGCACCAACCTTTACCAACTTTCTTTAATCTACGTGCCAAGAGCTAAAACGTCAATTATTTTGTGAGATCATAGGCCAAAAACTACCTCATGTCAGAAAAATGTTTAAAGAACTTTTTAAAACTTTTTTTGTATGTGGAAATTATATACTACAACAAAAACCTCTTGTAGAGGCATTTTACTATAGACACTTTTTAATTTGCCTCTATAAATTGCCATATTGTAGTGTAGAGGTAACTTATTATGGCACTTTAGAAAGTGCCTCAAACATAGACACATACTCCAGTGGAGACTATATAGAATTGATAGTAGAGGCACTTTAGAGGCATTTTTCAAAATTTCAAAATGTCGGTAACGAATAGAAAGATATTTTCTTTATGACATTTCAAAATCGTCTCTAAATGTTATAGAGACATTGTTTGAGGCATTATTTGTTCCGTAGAGACATTATTTTAGAGGTTTGAGGCACCTTACTGACTACTTATAATAATAATACTCTGTACATATGAAAGGTGTGTTGAAAGGTTGAGTTGGTTAGCATAGTAGAGTAGAGCAAGTGACAAGAGGTCTTGATTTCGAGGATCAGTTCTACAAGACTTTTGTTTTTTCTTATATTTTACATTGCAACAAAAGGTGCCTCTATGTTTATTGAGGCACTATATAATGCCTTTATTTAAATGTCTCTAATTCTAAAGAGGCAATTAGAAAAATGTCTATACAATCTTAGAGACATTGCATGAGAAGGCATTTATGTGACATTTTAGTAAATGCCTCTACGAGTGTCTAGAGGCAACAAAAAAATGCCTCTACTATTTATGAAAAAAATCTGGAACACTTTTTTCGAGCATAGAGAATGATGTCATCTACCATTCTACAAACTTTGAGCTTCAAATATAGCCCATACAAAGAAAAACAAAAAGAAAAAATTTCACTAGGGAGTGAATTGAACCAATCTAAACAGTTTCGGGGAGTAAATCATACTAAAAATTAACTTAGGGACTTAAGTGAACAACATGGATATTTGAGGGTAGTAAAATAGACTTCTTCCTATTTTGAAACTTGATTCTGAATATATTAAGTCCCTAAACTAAGGAGGAAACTTGACTTCTTCCTATTGTACAGGGTTGAAACTTGACTTCTTCCTATTTTGAAACTTGAAACATGTGAGTAAGTAACAGAAGAAAACATTTTTTTATTCATTACCATATATAGTATTTTATACATCGTTCTGCAAAGTTCTTAAGGAGGAAGCTACCAATGAAACTCAGGTTGAGGGTACTGAAGCTAACAATGCAAAGACTATTAGCAAGTTTGGAGATGAACTTAACCATGCTGCAAAGAAAATATTTGTTGTGCTCATAATTCACCTCGCTTGATCATTTGTTTCTCTACTAAAATAAATGGCTCAGACCATGTGGAAAAGAAATAAATGTTGGGTTTGGCCACGAGATATAGTTGAAATAGTATTATGCCTAAAACCCAGATACCCAAAAAGATATTCATTTAACATATTATGCATGCATTGTATTATCATTTGTAATTTATTATCCCATTACAAGAAGCACGGATGCTTACCTCGACCTTCATCTTATGTGTGGTGGACATCGATAGTCACCGATTTCAAACTCAACTTTGTTGCCTGTACAATGCCTGCTGGTACTTTGCCCTGATCGTTCCTCTTGATTGACAACGTTTGCGCAGCATCAGCATAACGGGCACCTGATGCTAATGCAGAAATGCACGGATTGAAGCACCATGCAAAATAGCACCACCTTGCATTGGTCATTCGTGCTCCTTCCTTGAGAATGGAAGTATGACGAAAAATGATATAAACGTGTGTGCATGATTTACACAAAACATCAGATACATCTTTCGTGGCAACCTTACCTTGTACAATACATTTAGTTCGTACATAGAACTAAACTGAAGGCGTGATTTAGTTCTTACATATGAACAAACTGTTGCCAAAAACAAATTACAGAGAAGTAATCAAATGAAGGTATAAAAAGGATTGTTAATTACACATGGTGGGGCGAGCCGCGACCCAAAGATCATATATAGTTAACACATTAAAATGCACCGGGCGCACAATTAATCACGCACTAACAGCTGGTTCCTGAGTAGACACCTTGACGTACTCGGTCGCCGATGCCTCGGTGCTTCCCTTGCACTCGTAGTAGAACGCGGTCATGGTGCACGTGGCGAACACACCCACAACGGCCATCAGGACGCTGTACAGGAACTCCATAAGCAGCCCTGACCCCAGGTTGCTCAGCACGAACGTCTTGGCCAGCGTGTGCACCGGGGACAGGACGGCGGAGAGCGCACCGGTCACAGCAATGAGGAGCGTAACGCGCCTCTTCTTGCCCTTGATCAGGCGCCACGCGCGCATGAAGGCGCCAGCGCCGTGGCACCCGGGCTCGGCCACCGCCACGACGAGGCTGAGCGGGCAGAGGACGTAGAAGTAGCCGAGGAAGATGCAGGAGAGGATGAGGGCAGGGAACCCCACGAACATGAGGCCGATGTAATGCTTGAAGATGAGGATCCCAAAAAGGGCTATCAGAAGCGCAGCAAGGGCCATCACAAGCGCAAAATAGGCAATCAGAAGCGCAAAGTAGGCAACCTCCAAGGCATGAGCGATGGCAAGAGTCACTAGGGGGCCCTTCAGTTGGGCCTTGGCTTTGCCGAGCAGCGTGCCGAAGGTGTGCCGCTCACCCGAGTATGTGGCGACGGCGGCGAAGAGGACGATGATCCGGCTGATGGAGCCGACGACGAGGGCAAAAAGATGGTAGGCTGCACCGACCAGCGTGATTTGTCGGGCTCATCCTGGATCTCTTGGGTCAGGTGCACGAAGCCCGGGCTTCCCGGGTCGGTGCTGTTGAGAGCCTTGGTGTCGAGATTCAACTTGTCGGTGAGGGGCTGGACGGCGAGGTCATTGCCAAGATGGAGGAGCGAGCTGGAGGCGGCGGCGAGAAGAAAGACTGCCGCAAACAGCTTCCGGTTGCGGGTCGGGAGGAGCACGCCTTCCTTTAGGAAGTTCAACAAGGATGGTGTTGATCTTTGCTTTGTGGCCATGGCTGGATTACAGAGACGGACAAGGCGGAAGTGAACGAGTTAGCTAGGTGATGTGTTGAGAGAAGCGGATTGTTGTTTTAAAACAAAAGTTCAGGAAATGGCAACACGCTTGGAGGGCGATTAGTATGTGGTTCCTTCGTCATTCAAAAGATGTACTGGTTCAACTTTTGATTGGTCCTCACAAATGTTTGTCCAAGCGATTTGTCTTCGACAAGGTGTGCTCATACGTGTTTGCCGAAGGGATTTGTCTTCGACGAGGCATTGAAAAGCTTCGTCACTGCGGATACGTTCCTATCAATATGCACATAATTTGCAGCTAATAATAAAACGTTAAATCAAGAACTTGTGCGGAGCCATGCAAAGACTCAAAAACAGTGTACTGATTCTTTCACTAGAGAACCTATGATCAGTCTATGATGTAGGGTATAAAAGATAAAAGACCATCGGGCTGGTAGCTAAGGGTGGAGAGAAACTATGCTTCTGTGTTTGAGAACGAACAAAGCCCAGCTCAGCATCAACACCAAGAAATAATATCCCTAACGTGTTCTTCTACTTTTCTTTTTATTTTTTTAAGGAAACGTGTTTTTCTACTTGACTAGTAGCCAGGTGAAGTCGCATAGACTTCAAGAAAGAAGCAAGTGCTTTTTTTTTCTTTTTTCTTTTTTTTGAAGGAGCAACGTGATCAACTGCTGGCAATCGGCCGGTCTCCAACGTGATCAACTGCTGGAGATGTGGATTGATCGTTGAATGTTGTTTTCCTTCTTCCTTCCACAACGTGATCAATGTTTCTTGCACTAGTTATTAGTAATTGTTGGAGTGTGCACAGCAAAATAGTGAAATTTCATAGTAGGATCGAGATTTAGCACCTCCACTGTCAACACAAGTCTCAACTATGGATATTTTTTCTGTCATAACTAACATAAGTTGATAATGTAATAAATATTTACGGTAGTAACAAATAGTTTTAAACCAGAACCTGCTGGCGCCAAACAAGCATGCATGTACTTTATTTATGGATTGCCATCCGGAAAACAAACTATATATAAATATTCCCACAGACAAGTATGCATCATAACGTGGAAATGTATTAACGCCAACCACTAATAATTGACCAATCACAGGGTTGGACCGGAAGTCATCCCCTGAGGAGGCGGACTGCAGGCGCCCGGAGGACCATCCAGACCGGCCGGGATCTCGAAGGTAGTCATCACAAGCAAGAAACGTCTCCTTGCTATCCACAGCTTTGCAGTAGTACACCATGGCCGCGGCGAAGCAGAACAGCTGCACCACGCCGGAGCACAGCCAGCTCCACCGCCCCGCTCTTCTTGATGTACACGCCGAGAGCAACCACGTATAGCGGGGACGACCCCATGCATGGAGAGCAGCTCGATCGCGAGCACAAGCACACGTCCTTCCTTCCACCGTGCCCGCGTCATGAGCCGCCACTCCTCTCATAGTGAAATTTCAAAAGTGACGATTTCTCACTGTCAAAATTTGTCACAATATAGTTTTGTTTGTTTTTCATGACGCACATCTAATCTTAGTCACTAAACTCGTTGGACCAACATGAATCGTTGTAAAACAGACTGCCTAGTGACATTTTGATCAATCGCACTGCAGAATCATCGTAGAAGGTGCTTGCAGTGCTTCTTCTGAAGGATATTGGTGGGCGGCTAGAGGTATTGTGAAATAAACGAACAAGGAAACCAAGTTGGGCCACCTTTTAAACAAACCGAGCATTATAGGCCGGGGGGGGGGGGGGGGGGGGGGGGTGAGCCATGGAACCCACACCAATCATATATGTTGGGTGGTCTATAATTAACATACGATAGATCAGTGTTTGAGATTCGTTCAATGATTCAGATTCGTGCAGGTGAGAAGTGGAGAGTACCAGATCGCGACACGTGGCACATTCTAGATTGGTGCGGGTGGGATGAGGGTGAAAAAGAAACGTTTTTCAAACTTTAAACGCGGTTTTCTCTTAAACCGTAAGCCTGTTTTCGAATCCGTTTAAACTTACGTGTTTGTTAAAATTAATTGTACAAAATTATGGATTTTTTTCTCATAACTAATTATAGATGAGACTTACGTAAGCGAGTATTTATTGTGATAAAATGTTTAAAACCAGAACCTGCTGGAGCCAAACATACATCCATGCGTGTACATTTTTTATTGCCATCCGAAAAAAAACTATATATGTTCGCACAGAAAAGTATGCATCATAACGTGGAAATGTGTCGATCGACGCCACAACGACTCCATGACCAATCACGCGCTTGCTTCGTCGCCCGGGATCTTGACGTAGTCATCACTAGCAATAATCGTCTCCTTGCTATCGACGGCTTTGCAGTAGTACACCATGGCCGCGGTGAAATAGAACAGCTGCACCGCGCCGGAAAGCAGCGCGTCCGCCGAGAGCACAGCCAGCTCCACCGCCACGCTCTTCTTGGCGTACCCGAGAGCAACCGCGTACAGCGGCGACGTCGCCATGGAGAGGAGCTCGACCGCGAGCACAAGCACGCACCCCTCCATCCGCCGCGCCCGCGTCATGAGCCGCCACGCCTCCCGCAGCGCGCTCACGCCGCGGCGCTCCGCGTCCGCCACCGACGCGGCCACGGCGACCGCGAACACGACGTTGAGGTAGAGGAAGGCGACGGTCGAGAGGACGGAGACGGCAACCATGGCGACCACCCCTGACCGCCGGATCACGAGCTGGAGCAGCAAGATCTCGATGAAGACGCAGCCGAACTCGAGGGCGCTCACCATGGCGACGGTGATGAGGGGGCCCCTGAGGAGGCGCCACTTCATGATCACCTTGGAGACGAGCTCCGGGAGCGAGTAGCGGTCGCCGGAGTAGGTGGTGGAGGCGGCGAAGAAGGCGACGATCTGCTTGGCGAAGCCGAGTACGGCGGTGGCGACGACGAAGACGACGGCGGTGATGACGAGCTCCCTCACGTCCTTCATGATCTCCTCCATCAGCTTGGCGTACTCGGCGGTCGACGGGTCCATGGTCTTGATCTTGTTAACGAGCTCGAGGATGTTGGCGACGGACGGCTGGATGTCGAGGACATTGGTGACCTGGACGAGGAAGGTGGGGATGGCGACCAGGACGAAGACAGGGACGAAGAGCTTGGGGTTCAGGGTGGGCAGGAGCAGGGCGTCCTTGAGGAAGGAGAGGCATGATGACGAGCCTGTTTTGGTATTGGGAGCCATGGCTCTCTCACTCAATACCCTGAAGCTGCTGGTTGCAACTAGATATCTATCTAGACGAAGGAGAAGGGAAGTAGAATGGAGGATCGGTTAACGATAGAGGGGCGGGTTGTTATTGGTCTACGAAAAAACTTGGAAAAACGCGGGCAGTTATGGAGTCAAAGGAGGACTTTGAAATACAGGTCGTCGCCGCAGCTGATGAGCAAATCGGCTTCGGGTGACAGCCAATGCGCGGCTTAATCCAAGGACAGATGCAGCAGGCAGCCGTATCGACGAGCAAGGGAAGCAGCCAGGCTTCTGAACCGTTCAGCCTTCATGTTACCTCCTATCACTCCCAGCCTCCCAGGTGACCCCACGTCCACCAACGTTGTCATAGTGTTTCTCCCTTGTACGAGTAGCGATTTAAAATGGATGGATCTTTGGTTAATTTGCTTTTCCTTTCTCTAGGACAATTGACCAGGACTCCTGCTTTATCTTTGTTCGATCGGCTACAGGCTAGGCCTTCACGCAACTCGCCAGAGACCGAGTCAAGCAGGAGATTTGCTACTTCTTGTTCAGTTTTTTCCCCTTAATTTGTGGTAAAACGGGAATTTCATTACTCAAAAATAAAGTTACAATCTTGAGCAATAAACTGCTCGATACAAAACAGCACTTGCAAGCGCCAAACTGCAGCATGCTTTGTATGCTTAGCAAGCTGTGTGAGCTACACTATTCTGTTCCCTTCTCACATGACTAAACAATCAACTCCAGCAAATCTCTAAGACAGCTATTATTAGTGACAGTTGCGTTTTGGTATTTTTGCAGTAGTGTCAGTGCCTAGTAAAAGGTCATGATTTAATTCTCGTTGTGTCCTTTGTTCAAGCTAGTCAACAGTTGCGTGCGTACAGATAGAGTACTCATAACGATATAATGCTTTATTGCGTAAGATTGAGTGTACGCACAACACTGCTGACCATTGACTTCTTTAGAAATTGTGATTCTTTATATACTTGTAGCGAGGGTAGACAGCATAGTCAAAATTGAGGATTTGAAAAGCAGCTAATAGCACCTCGAATAATCTTATTCTAATACAGTGTTCAGTGATTCATCAGTAGCATTGCTTGAGTGTGTGAGCATGCATGTATCTGGTCTATACTTAAGGTGCGTTTGTTACGGCTCCAGATTCACGGAGAATCAGAAACGTTTTAGATTCAATCCAGAAACAAGAATCACTGAAACCATTTGGCCATTGATCTAGAATTGGTGAAACGTTTTACAAAATGAACTAGAATCACTTGAAACACCTATTTTGGTGATTCTCATTCCTAGTTCAAAACAAAGAAACGTTCCAGAGTGATTTAGGCAAGAAACGTTTCAGATTTTGACCGTTTGAAAGTGATTCAAGTGATTCGAGGGAGAATCTGAAGTGTTTCATGCATCCAAACGGACCCTTAGTTACTTTCAAGAAAAAAGGAAAAGAAACAATTGAGCACCCATGCATACCTAATTAAGCACCTAGTAACCTTCTTATTTTGTTCAGATATTTCTGCATCGTTGTTTAATCGAGCTAATCCGCAACAGATTGTTGAAGATTACTGGTGCTCTTATCCATTACTATATGAGAAGCACCTGGCGAATAATCCTTGAGAATAATCCTTCCTTGGCCTAAAAAAATATGGCGCTTTCTTCTTTGGCCTTTTCCAAATCAAACTTCTCTATTAGGAGCAAAACCATTTTTTGTGTTTCCTTCCATGGCCCTTAGGTTAATTTTGGCACTTAATGGTATTAACTGAAGGGAAAAAAGACTATTTTACCCTTGATATGAATAAACTTTAATTCGCCTCTTCATTTAATTATGAAATTTCAATGGAAAAATTATGCTCAAAATTGATTGATTTCAAATTTAAAACAAAATGAGATACAAAATTTTAAAAATAAAAACACTACAACAATAAAGATTTGTAGAGGCAGTTTTGCACCTGGTCCGTCGCTAAAAATACTCCTCCTATTTGTAGCTGCGGTTTTGCAAACATCAGGAGGCTACCCCTATTTTAGAGACTGGACCAAGGTGTGGACCGACGGATGACATCAATGTCCTTCCCTAAAAATACCCCCTCATTTTTAGCAACGGGTCATGATGTCATCCTTTGCTAACAATCGACTTTTAGCCTCAGTCCACAACATTATACATCGCTAAAATTGTTGGTGATGGCAGCGTGTGGATTTTTAGCTACGGTTCATCTTGGTCCGTCGCTAAAAATGATTATCCAAAAACACAAATGTTTCACGTTTCTTCTTTTAGTTAGGAATTAAAATTTGTCAAATCTCGCCCTTTCGTGTCAAAACATATGGTTTTATGTTAAAGTCTATGTCTTTTATTTTTTTTCATTTGACCTATTTTCTGCACAATTTATAATATCAAAAATTAATATAATTTTTGAATAGTAATTGCTGATGTAACTTCATATTTTTGTAGTAATAATCTGCACGTCAGGTTTGACCAAACTTATGGTTAATACGAGTTTGAAAATTGTAAGAATAATGCGAGGAGCTCGACCGTGGAGCCGTCTGCGATGACCCGCGTCGCCTTGACCTCGACAGTGGCAGCGCTGGACGTCGACCGTTGAGATCTGACGGCATGAGGACCCGGTGGTGCTTTGACCACGACGACGGCGACATGGGACCTTGGCACCGCGGGGCGCTGGCGGCTCCTGGCCTCGACGGTCTTGATCTGAGGGCACAGAGACCCAACGGTGCACGTGGATGATGTGACGAGGCTGCTCTGCTAACCGTGACGCCTCGGCCACACGATGATGGAGGAGCAACCCCTCGACCACGATGACGGCAGTGCCCGGATCGCGACAGCGGAGAGGAGGACCCTAGGCGGTGTGGCGGGACCCACCGTGGTCCCGTATGCCTGCCAAATGACCTTTTTTGTTTTTTTCTTGATTTGTAGCGGCGGGCGCCCTTACTGCCGGTCGCTCACCTTTTTGTTTGTAGCGACGGTTGCTGATAACCGCCACTACAACACTGAATTTTAGTGGCCTTGGAGTAGCAATGGTTCACCAAAACCTTCTGCTACAGATAGTGAAGAATCACACTCTCGACCCTTCGCCCTCTTTTCCCCATCTACAGGAAAGAGCGGCGACTTTCCTCGGCCCGGCGTCCGATCCGGCGTTTCCCCCTCCTCTGCGGCTGCCTCGTCGGCGCCGGAAAGGGAGGGGAAGCTTGATCTGCCGCGTGCTGTATATAGTAGCCCTAGGATCTCCTTTGGTGCTTCAATAATTCCTCCATGGCGCCGTATTGCCATGGGTGGCTTCGTTTCCTCCCCGTCGGCGGCTAGCCCGGCGGCGGTGTGAGGCTTTTGTACCTTCTCTTCCTCTTGGTCGGCGGCCTGGTGGGTGGTGGTGTGGGGGCAGCTGTCTCCGGCCTTCCAGCCATCGACAACGGCGGCCTTTGGAGGTTAGGGTTTCAACTCCTCTGCGGTGGCGTCTCTGGCGAGCGACGGCGAGGTTGCGAGGAGGCTTATTCTGTGTTCGGAGCGGCCTTCGTCGCCTCCTTCGCCGGCTTCCCTGTCTCCTCGGTGGACGGCGACGCGAGGATTTTATTCCTCCTTCCGAGCTGAAGGGCGGAGTCCATGGGCCTCCCTGGGAGTGCTCTTCTTGTCGGCGTCGTTGACGTTCTCAGCGGCGTGCGACTCTGCTGGTTTTGGCCGACGTCGGCGACGGCGTCGGAGACGGTGTCAGCTGTGGATCTTTCCCCTTCCTCCCTCTGTGCGGCGACTCCCTTTGGTCCTTATGCTTTTGCAGACGCGCTCGATTGCCGGGCGCTGGTAATCGCGGTGGAGATCGCCGGCCAGCGAAGGAGGTGGAGCATGCGTGTGGCCGTCGAGCGTCGGCGGTCACTGGATGTTTCGAGTTCAATCTCGATTGAGGGGGTTGTGTGTAAATTTCAGTGTTTCCAGGGTGGTTTATGTAAACTCCATGGATGTACTGTTCTGATCTTTTAATATATTTCCCTTCTGCTCCAAAAAAAAACACCTTCTGCTACAGTGTATTTTAGCCCACCGCTATAGTGCTAGTGAAACCAACCAGTAGTTCAAATAATAGTCACATACATAACATCATATCAGGGCCACTTAACACCATTCAGTGCTAAAATTGACGGAAGGGTCACGGAAGGAAATTACAAATGGTTTTGGTCCTCGTAGAGGAGTTCGATTTGGAAAAGACAAACGAAGGAAGCGTCATATTTTTGAAGCCAAGGAATTTTCACATAATCATTTCGCGTAATGGATGTGATGTATAATCACTCATTGTAATGTACATGACTCCTATGTTGTGAGCTCTGCATATGGCAAAGAGAAGAGACCTTATTACATTTATTTGTCCGCTGCAATTTTGCAAAGGCTTGCTGGGCTCTTATTGGAATCATTCTGCCTACTCACTTGCCAATACCTGCATTGGTCAAAGTTCTCAAACGGAAGCTGAACGTTCCATTCTATATGGATATAGTCATTTTGATGTGGTGGAGCATATGGACAACAAGAACGAATGGATTTTTAATAATGTTGATCCAACAGTCCAAAATTGCAAGAGAAAATTCTTTGATGAGCTTAAGATGGTTGTTCATCGAGTGAAGCAGAAGCATGTGGAGCAGTTGGAACAACGGATCCAAGCCATGATCACTCTTTAGCTTTTCACCTGTTTTTGTATCTTTTCCTTTTTTATTTCTGCTATTTTGTACACTCATATTTAATTATTCAATATATTAACATGTAGGGGCTCTGCCCTCCAGTTCCTTCAAAAAAAGAAAAATGTACATGACTCATTGTAATCGATTTGGAATATACTCATAAATGATAGTCGTGATTTGGACCGCTGACCAAATGGGTAAGAAACTATAGGCGCAAATTCTCTGGGCGCCACTTTAAGTTATCTGTTACGCCCAACGTAAAGTTTCGAACTTTAAGGATATGAAGAACGAAGAACGATTGAATTAGCTATACTCCTGTTGAAGTCAATATCTGCCAGCTGGTACGGCACCAGGTGAGAGCTCTATATATATGTATGGTCACCGGCCATCACATAGTCATCTGATCCTGCTGCTTATCTTGCATTGGCAAGACATCTTCCTCTAGCTAGGAAAGATCCACAAAACCATCACACAGGACATGGCCTCCGGTGCTACCTCCCATCTGAAGGTGGCAACCATCGCAAACATCTGCGCCATGCTGGTCCTGTCTTCTTCTCCAAGTCCGGCGGTAGCACAGAGGCTCTCAACTGTCAGAATGACTGCAATTCTTCCTGCTTGGGCTCCGGGTCCGGCTCATGCGCCATCTGCAGCACCGAACCGAACTCCTCCGGGTGCGCGAGCTGCAAGGAGGCGTGCTATTGTAAGTGCATGAACTGGTGCACGAGCTCTTGCCAAGCCAACTGTACCCAAGGCTGAAACAGTACACATGTATTAGGGCGCGAATAAATAAGCTATGGGGAACGAGCTCTAGCCTAGTTGGTTATTAGCAACAAATTATGCCATCCATGGCATAGGCCGTGTCCCCCATAGTCCTCTATATGAATACTCTAACGCCAGCGAATCCTTGCGTCTTCATTGTATGTAATCAGTGAAAAAAATTTCGACCGAAATTTCGCGAGTTTCGGTCCTGTCCCATTTGGTATTTGATGTTACCGGCCGGTTTCAGCCGGTTTTGGACCTGTTTTGAAAATTTTGGCCAAATTTCCTTCGAATTTGGCCAAAATTAATTCGGACCGAAACCGGCCAAAATTTACTGATTTTCTCTATATCGCCCTTGACCGGTAATTTGTTTAACCCGAGATTTAAAACACTGGTATGTATATGGTCGCATGCGTCCGGTTGTCTATCCACATTATATGTATACACTATACTGAATGATGCGTTGGGGATACGCTTTATCTACAAGTTTCATTTTTATTTTAGATGTGTTTCTCAGCCATGATTAACATACTCCCCAGGAAGGGAATGGGAAAGTATTATTTGATTCCATCCCCCATAGAAAAAAATCAGGCAGCCAACCTAGCTAGGAAAAATATTTCGGAAACCACCAATAAACATGAAATTTCAGGAATTTCGACGAACTAAATTTGATTTTTTTAAAATAAGTTTTTTCATGATTTGACAAGAAATTATCTCAAATCTATAAAGCATCACGACTGAATATATAAATAAGACAATTTGGACTCTTGAAGGTGGTCAAGGAGTGTCGCACCCCCAAATTTTAAAACATAAATGTAAACATGTTTGAAACCCTCTGGTCAATTTTCAATTTGTAGGATTTTGAATTCAACGTAAAAAAGAAATAAGTAATTAATGGTTAAATAAAGCTAAGGAAAGAAACATAACAAATCTCCAATCATGTGCGCATATGAAATAATTTCTTTAAGTCCTGTAGAGAGAAATAATATTATGGAGATGACATAGAGCACACTTAAAATTTTAGAACCTGTACAAGTTTGAAAAACTGAATTCGAAAGTATGAACCAAATCTAGTAAAATTGACCTATACAAAGGAACTCATGCTTCTGTAATAAAAGTATAAAAATGCTTTCATTCCATAAAAAGACTAGAACTAATAGATAATTTTGGAGAATTTTCCAACAGTTTATCCAGTTTTTTAGAGCCCTTCAAAATTCAGAAGACTTTTAATTCTTGCCGCATTGACTGATTTTTCATTCAAAATCCGTACCATATCTCAACCTTGACACAAAATAAAAGCTGTTAGCCGTCCTCTGTTCTAGCACCAGCAAAATTCTCATAAATTTTGGAGGTCGGGAAGATGTTCTTTTAATCCGAAAAGAGAGAAATGAAATCTGATCACTTCACTCTTGGACCTTCCTGTCAGCCAGCCTGGCTCTTCTTCTCCCTGTCCATTGGGCACCTGAAACGGTGCATCCACGCCCAGGACGACCATTGCTGGGCTCTCCTCTCCCCCTGGCCTCAATCCCGTCCAGTTGCACACCAAATCGTCCCTAGTCCTCATGTTTTCCTCTCTGCTGGTCACCATTGTCGACGTGAACCATCTCAGCGAGGCCTGTTGCAGAGCGCTTCCCTGTCGTGCTCCTCGGTGAGGCCTGCTCAGTTTTTCTTTTCTGTCACTAGTACCCTGCCTCCGTTACTGAAGATTGTGGCAACTTGTTGGCCTGAACAACTGCATCTCTTGTCGGATTTCCGGCATTCACTTGAGCCATGGAGCACTTCACAGACGAGCTGCACCTGTGATGCTCCATCGACCCATCTGCCACACTCAAGACCTTGTCCAACCTCTGGTGAGGCTCACCGCCCTGTTCTTTTCCTGACCAGCAACTCTGTTTACCGCTGCCGCTGTAGCCTTTGCGAGTGCGCCGTACAGCTGAAACATGTTAGAACTAGTACGTTCTAAATCTTCTGAAATTCACCATAAATCAAACATTGCTCAGAAACTTATGAAGCAAATTTTGTTGGAATCCTCTGAATAATATTTATTGAACTAAATTGGTTGCATGTCATGAAAATCATTTTTTGCTTGCCTGTATAAATTCATATGTGTTTCTTTTGTTTCTTCATTATAAATATTTCTGCATGTCAACAAATCCTGCATTTTGTTAAGCTATCTGTATGTCACTCATGTGATCTATTTAGCATTTTTCTACCATTACTTCTGTTCATTAGTTTTGAGATATTGGTTTATGCTTGCAAATTCTTGTTTAAATCAATACTAAATGATTTATGTATGAACAAATAGTGGTTTCAGTTTTTGAATTTCCCTCATCATACCTGCCATGTTGCATGAAGGATGACACAAGTTCTGTTTCCACACTGCTTGTGTTTTGATTCCCTAATCCTGCTTAAGGTTGTCTTTTTCTACCATGTGAAATATATGCATCATAATATAATGAAACATGTTTTGAAAATAATGTTTTCCCTTGTTCCATTCACATGAAAAGTTTCATGCTTATATATGTTGTTTGAGTTGCTTTCTCTGTTAATATGGACATAAGCATGCTGAAATTGTTTCTTTCGTCACTGAATAGTTATAGCCCAAACTGAGTTGCCTCCTCTTCTACAAATAGATCATGCATTCTTTCAAATAAAAAATAACTTGCTGCAATGTTAGGTCTCACTTTGATGCATCCTTTTTTGTGCCTTTCTTTGAAATTAGCTTTAATGTGCTTTTTAGTGCTTGTTTATTGTGTATGAATTAATGCAAACATCCATAAATCTGAAATACATTGTTTTTGATGTTATATTGTCATGTGCTGCTATATAAAAATGTTAAAGAACATCATGCTTCCCTAATGGCATCAAACTTTTAATCCCCACTTTTGCGATCAAGACAGCAAGCTGTCCTTTTGGACAGACCTGAACTAAATAATTAATAACGTGAGCATATCAATTCCAAATTAAGTTATTCCAGTTGCATTGGATTGTTTATTTCCATTACTTCATGCCTTCAAGGTTTCATGTCTTTTGGAGGAATCCTCACAGCATGGCATGCTTTCTCATACCGATGCATTTTCTGTCTTTAGTGAACAACGTGTCGGAGAGCAACGGGATTGTGGTTTGTGGTTGAATAATGGATTGTGTATTCTGGTAAACCTGCAAACTCAAGGCAAGCATCTATGCTTATTGACCTACTATTTTTATACACTGCATGAAATTGAACTATGCTATTTCGTTATTGCATTGTCGGTCAATAGGATAAGTGTGTCTATTGTGGGAATGTTGTTATTTACCCACTCCTTGCTGGTCATGTCTTGGGAGAGGGTGAGAGGTTCTCTTTTATTTTGAGATGGGTCTTGCTTAGCCATGCTTAGCACTGGTAGAAGTCGAATCGGTGGAAGGTCACCACCATTTTGCATGTTAAGGCTTTATACATGTTGATGAAATGTGGGCTGTATAAACTGATGATGATGAACTTGTGGACTGAGCAGGGATGGTAGGATGGTAGCCCAGTTTGGTCGATTAAGAACCGTGCCTTGTTCTTGTTGTCCAAAGCACTTTTCGTTCTAACCACATGTCGTATTTAATGGTAAGACAAGCTGAATATATCATTAGGTACCGACATTTGGGCCACGACCTCACAACTTGTTGACACGCACAAGGGGCTATGGTGCGTGCCTACGAGGCCATAGCACTCCTTGCTTTGAGAGTTGTCAACTGTTCGGGCACGTGTGGGAGAAAGGTTGACATAGTACCCCCTTGTGCAATTTGATTGGTTGCATGAGCCGCATGGTCCTCTAGTCATGTGGTACATTGGGACTCCCCGGCAGGGTGTATATAATCGATTTGAGTCGCCGTGATCTCGATCATGATCGTGCTTGGTGTTCATTGAGCTTCATTGTAGTAATGGAACCTCACTTAATGATAATTCATGGTATATTTTGGGGCTGTTTTGATGAGACTTATGTTTGTATACACATGTTAGTTATTTCTTCATACATAGAGCTACATGTGGGAAATTAAAGTGTCTTACCCATGTGTCTTTTTCTTTACGCTTTATGTATGGTCTCACATTACTTAATTACCGTTTTTTCGTAATAAATTGTAATGTTAATTGCATTACTCCTTGCTAAAGCTTTCATTCATAATCTTTGGAGTCGGGAATATATACCCTATTGTGTAAATCCTGCGGAGTATCTTCGTACTCACGTTTGCTTTGTTGAAGTTTTTGCAGATATTGTTTAGGTGATGTTCTGTTATGACGCGTGATGGTGGTGTTCGCGGGATGAGCACAACCAGCTTTTGATTTATTTTTCAAAAATGTTTCTGCTGCGTACTCAATGATAAATGGTGCTAGATCGGAACCAAACTTGCTCCAATAGTCAGTTTATGCTTTAGGAAGTTTAGGATTTGGAACTACACATTTTTGTTCTCATTCTTGTTAAATATCAGAACTTGTAACTTTTATTCCTGAACTTGTGATGTGATCAAGACTTGTAATAAATCTAAAATTTTGTATGTGTGAGCAAATGTGAAGATGAACAATGTTGGATACCAATGTGCTTGTAGTCTTGAGCATTGCTAGAGAAGCATATCAGGGAACTACCGGGCTCATTTTCTTATTAACTGAGTTTGAGTGTGGCGTGCCGTTTATGGACAGCCATGTAATTCAATTAGTGTGGATATGATTTGGGCGGTTCTTACAAGGACAAAGACGAAATGTTGTTGGTACTGTCCATTTCGACTTTATTTCAGACCCTACCAAAAAAGATAAAATGTCGGATATTTTGATGAAATTTCGTGAGCCACCCATCTATCCCCAACTAAAAAATCCTAAACTTTGATTCCTTCAAATTCAACAGAGATAATCCAAATATCTCGCATCGCAAGTGTGAATCTTATGTTGATGTGTTCAATGTCCTTGCAACCTTCATGAAAAACATGCATTATTGCAACAGTCGAAACTTCCTTAGGTTTCCAAAATAATGTATTGTAATATGTCAAACACTCCTCTTATTTTCTACCTAGAGGCCAGTCTAGTCTAGCTGTCTTCCTACCGTTACCTTCCAGGGTGGACACAGTGGGGGTGATAAATTCCTCAGATCAGTCTAGAGGAAAACAATTGATAAACCTGTATATCCAAATCTTTTGGTAATGGGTTCGATATATATTTGTATCATCCCATTGGTATGGTATTTCCTCCTTTCCAAATTACAGTTCATTCTACAATTCCCTAGTTTTCTAAAATTACATATCATTCTCATTTTTCAAGGAACATTCCTCTCTTCCCAATACACCTATATATATCTCTATTTCTGTCCTCCTCGTTTCCTGTACATCCATAAATATAGTGTACATCTAGTTTTTCCAGAAACTGAAAAGATAATACAATAGCATTGCTTGATCACAATGCCCCATGAGTGTACTTCCCTAGAAATTAGTACCCCCATTCCAATACCGTGTGTTGGAGCGCCGACCAGGGTACGAAACTATTGGTGGAAATTTTCGATCTAGCCGCAATTTTAAGTTTTCTATTACACGCCCGAGGTAATTAAACGACAATCTTTGACTTTATGGACATGAAAAACGGAGCCCGATTGAATTAGTTATCCTCCTATTGAGGTCGATTCTTACCGTGACAACCAGTGAGAGCTCTATATATGGGGTATGGCGCAGCCTACGGGACACCACATAGGCAACTGAGATCTTGCTTGTTGCTATCTTGCATTCTCCTGCAGGTTGCGTCCTCTAGCTAGCTAGCTTTGATCCACAAAACAATCACACGGGATATGGCCTCCGGTGCCACTTCCCTTCTCAAGGTAGCAGCCGTTGCCGCCGTCTGCGCCATGCTGATCCTGTCTTCTTCTCCAGGTCCGGCGGCAGCAAATGACCTCTGCAGCAACTGTGACAAGGACTGCAAGTCTTCCTGCAGGGACTCCGCTTCAGGCCAATGCTCCATCTGCAGTACCCAACCCTGCTCCCGCGGGTGCGCAAGCTGCAAGGACGCCTACTATCACAAGTGCCTGAACTATTGCCCGAGCTCCTGCAAAGCCACCTGCACTCCAGGCTAAACCCGTAGACATGTAAAACTCCTGCAGATGTGTTACGGCGCCAAATAAATAAGCTAGTGGGAACGTGCTCTAGCCCAATGTGTGTGTGGGCTAACATTGGCAAAGGCTGAGTCCCTGTAGTCTTTCGTATGAATAAGGCGGTGCTAAGCATCAAATGGAAACAGTAGTGGAGCCAGGATTCAAAGCTAGGATGAGCCGGGATTCATAATTGATCATTGTATGGTCAATTATGACGGATGTAATCGCCCTTTGAAGTAAAAAAAATTATGATGTTGATTTGTATACAATGTTTTTTGTGATGTAATCTCAAGTTTTTTGGCCGATGAGTATGTACCTTTGTTTTTTTTTTATGAATATGAGAGGTGCTCTGCCATTGCATTAAGATAGAAAAAAAAGAGAATACAAACAAAGTCTACTCCACCTAGACTCACTCAGCCAGTTTGAGCTGGACCTCCATCAGTTCACGGAAAGGAAACGCCAAAGCAAGCCAAGAGACTGGCTCAGACACAAAGAAAAGGAAAAACAAAACACCTAAAAGAGATGATACACTGAGTCAGTTTTCAATTGCCGGAGACCCTGGTAGCAACTGATTATGTACCATCGTTCTTGTGGCTGCAAAATTTGTCAGAAAATGCTACTCTCTCCGTCCAGAAATATAGTGTACATTGAGTTTTGTCTTAAGTCAAATTTTTTGAACTTTGACCGATAATATCTAGAAAACCGTAAATATTGACAACATGAAAATGTTTTTACTAGATTCATCATGAAATGGACTTTCGTAATATATAACTATCTTACTTTGAAATAATATATATTTTTAAATATTGTTGGTCAAAGTTAGAAAATTTTGACTTAGGACAAAACTCAATGTACACTATATTTCTGGACAGAGGAGTAGCTCATTAGAATAACGCCGACTTACCCTTAAATCGTTGCTAAGTAATGCCTTTCAGCACATATTTTTCTGTGAAAAACGACGAGGTCAGCTGTTGAAATTGTGCAAGGGGTTCTACACATTTTACAGGGAGACACAGTGAGGACTTGGCTGGAGTCGGGATGCAAGATTCAAGTACTGGACCATGAATTGTGTGGGTTTTTTTTTTTTGAGCTACGTGGTAATTTTTCCGAGTTACGTGGTGCCGGAAACTGACCAAGTTGGTGGCGCAGGGCGTGAACGGGAAAGAACTTCAAGGGAGACCGGTTTGTGACTCGATGCAGTTTTGAGAAGAAAAAAGGTGCATGTGCAGTGGAGTCTTTTTGGAGATAAAAGCAGTGCCCCTGACGGAGTTACGTGATCAGGGTGCAAGACGCATACGTGAAGGATTCAAGGTACATCAATTTTTCAGGGTGTCGGCAGCTCGGTAGTCCTCGGGCTGCTGGTACGAACGTCCCACGCGACGCCCGCCCCCTCGCTCAGTATTTGGCTATCTCCAAAACAAGGGACCTGTCTCTGCCAGTCCAACAGCAGCTTGATCATTAACATCATAATCTGAAATGGAAATCCTATCCCCGGGATCATGTGGAAGCCAATCAACATCATAAACAGCCTGATTATGGACCGCCTCATTACTTTCATGAATTTCCTCATGTTGATTCTCTTGAATTACTGCTGCCACTTCAGCTTCCACTTCAGTGTTAGTATTTCCTTGCTCATGAACAAGGGAGTTGCTTTGAATATTGGTTTCCACATTTTCCTGATCCGGCATGGTGGTGGAGGTACCAGTGGTCTTTGCTTTCTTTTCAGCTCTTTTCCATAGAAACTTTAAATCGACATCCTTCATCCTAATCCTTTTTTACTGACCGAGATCCTAAAAAAATAAAATAAAAAGTCCTGCATTAACAGTGTGCCTAGGCTTACTGTAAAAACTAGCGGCTGCTAACAAAATTGTGTCTTGATCATAGGTCAGACCACCTACCTTCTGTGACGCGGATTCCCCACCATTTTGTGATGAGGACTAGGCCCGATCTTCCGAGAGGTAGAGGTAAACTCGATAATTGGAGAACTCGACGTTGACGATCCGGCTTCAAATCAACACGATTCGAACCCAGCAACCGCTACACCACTGCTCCGTTGGTTATCAACCAATCACAACTTGATTGACCTCGCCGATAAGGCTTTTCCTGCAGACGAATCGAGAACGCAAGCAAGAAAATGTAAACACGCAATCTGAAATTGCAAATATGGATTGAAGCGAATCACAAGAGAGGTTCAAACACTCGATTCGAAAGGACTAATCGACACAGTCGAGGAGAGTAAGAACAAGGGCCCTGGATCAATGAATAAGGACTTGTCGCCACAGATGCAACGATGAACTCAAGTTTCTCGAAGGAAAACTCAACTAAACAAAACCCAGATCCTAATGTGGCGGCGGCTACTGATAATATAGAGTTTAGGGTCGTGCAAAACCCTAAGGACGCACCCCTAATGGGCCAAGACACGATACATGGCCCAAAGGCTAAAAACGGTGACGCAGCACCGAACAGTTTCTGGATGCTGACTTGTTTCGACGATTTCTGTCGACTCAGATGGAATTTGGATGTGCGACTGGATCCGTTGGAAAGCTTATCTTCTTAGCTTTCCATCAGAACGTCCCAATCAGAGTCCGTATGTGACCGGGACGCCCGTTTTAGTGGAAGGTGCTCCTGGAATCCGAATCCAATTCGAAAGGCAACTTGATGATGACTTGAAACTCGGTGGTGAGGCCGTTTCGTGCGTGTCTAGCATGGTGATGTCCTCATCATCCTCGTCTTCTTGAATTGGAGTCGTCCTCGATTCCATCCCACCATCCAACTCCTGCAAAAAGTTAGTGATAACAGGATGCAAAGTGCGAGAGATAGGATCATTTGTAAGCAAACAAGATTCTCGACCAAGCATAGTATAACATGGGGATTCCGGATTATCACATAAATCAGCAGTAGTAGATGTAGTAGCAAGGTAAACATCATCTTTTAATTTAATTCCTTTATTATTATCCGTAGAAGATGTGTCACTAGCAATAGCACTATTAGTCTTAGCATGTTCAGCAAGCTCTTTAAAATGTTTCCTAATATCAGTGGGTGACAAAGAAAGCAAAGTAATTTTCTTGTCCTTATGTATGAAGGTATATGTATTAGTTCTACCATGGTGTGCAACATCATTATCAAATTCCCATGGTCGTCCTAACAACAAAGAGGATGATTGCATAGGAAGAACATCAAAATCAGCAAATCATGATAAGAGCCAACAGAAAATTGTATGCGTGCAGTTTTAGTTACCCGAGTCTTACCACTATTGTTCAACCATTCAATGTGGTAGGGATGAGAAAGCGGACGTGTTGGCAAACCAAGCTTTTCTACCAAATCTGAACTCACCAAGTTGTTGCAACTCCCACTATCAATTACGGTGAGAGCACGATAGTTCTTGACGATGAGATAGATGTGAAACAAATTCTTGCGTTGTAGCTTCTCGTCCTCACGTTCCACCGAAGTGCTCAAAGCACGCTGCACAAGAGCCAGGAAGCCCGCCGATGCAGCCACGGAATCAATATGCACACTCTCGTCGTCGTCTGAATCTGCAGCAAGGTTAGTTGCAAGAGCCAAATCATCCTCAACATCACTAGCACTTACATATCCGTTGCCATCAGGTGTAGCGACGAAAGCGCGAGTACTTGGACAATCCTTCATGACATGTCACATACCCTTGCAGCGGTGGCACACAATATTGGTCGATCTACTTGAAGAACCCTTTTCATACCTCTTGTTTTGTTAGGCCTGCACAGTAGACACATTACTTACCTTAGAAGCGGGCGCTGGAGCAGATGGTGTTGCTGAAGGCTTAGCAACAACAGGCGCCTTCGGCTTCTCAACTTCAGAACGCTGCTGAAACGTTAGCCTAGTATTGGACCTGAAAGAAGAATGGTCTTGGCGACGTCCCTGTATTTCTCTTTCTGCCTTAAGAGCAAGATGATACAATTGGGAAAAACGAGTCCAATCTTTATAGTCAAGAATATTCTGTATATCACGATTCAAACCACCAAAGAATCTAGCACTACTTTCATCGTCATCCCCACGAATACCACAACGTGCTAGTCCTATAAGCAATTCTTGATAATATTCCTCTACACTTTTATCACCTTGTTTTAAAGTTTGCAACTTCAAACGTAAATCATGTTGGTAATAAGGAGGAACAAAACGAGACTTCATACGCTGTTTTAAAACAGTCCAAGTTTGAGGCACAACAGCAGCATTACCAGCATTGCAAATATCATTCCACCAAAACAGAGCAAAGCTAGTAAATTCACTTGTAGCAAGTCTAACTCTATGATCAGCAGGAACCAAATGAGAATTAAACTTTTGTTCTACAGCAAGTTCCCAATTCAAATACTCCTCAAGATCAGCACTACCCACAAAAGGAATCATGGAAAATTTAGGTTTAGCAAAATCATTGTTACCACGATTACCTCCCATACCGATACGATTGCGTTCGAGGCGGTGGATGTCACGATCATCATCCACAGGTGGAGGGTGTTGCTCAATATGTTCAATTCGGGTCACCAGCCCGTTGAGGAGGCCCATCATCTCATCAAACCTCGCAGTCATGAGCTTGCGCTGGTCTGCAGCAAGCTTTTGAAGCTCAGCCTTGAGACACATTCGTTGAAGTCCGTGGGGGACTCCACATCCTCGACCGCTGGCTCTGACATGGTTAGAAGACAGCAGAAGACAACACAAAAGTATTATCTCTATCAACTAACACAAATGGTGGTGAGGGTGGCATGTAAAATCTCAAGCGGCTTACCACCGTCTTGCAAGTGTTCTTACCAAAGCCAACAGGACGGTACAATCAGTTGTTGAGCTGGGTGTAACAGTTGCAAGGACAAGAACCTGTGCTGACAGAAATATATGTGGAGCTTTGGGACAGGCACAATATGTAGCAAGGATTAGCAAAATACGAATGCAGATTAGCAAAGTTCAATAAGTGTCTAAAGTACAATTCACAATTGCACAGTAGGGGAATCCCCTCCTGTTTTCGGTCAAAAAAAAACAATTGCTGGCTAAGACGTGTCCTATGCGTAGCACAACAAGATGGAACAAATGACAGAGGATGAACTCACAGAATAAGCAAAACAGCACCCAAATGCCTCCTGTTTTGTCTTCTAGCGCAAGAAGGCACTAGTAAGAATCACAATGCTTCAAATTTTTCTTTTTTTTATTTTTCTGATATTTTTCGCTAAACCAGAAGCACAAAAATAGAAACACCACAAAGTATCAGCTCAAACAGAGTTAAGGTGTGGCCTACAGAAAAGAAACAAGTTCTCTGAAAAACCGGAAATCAATTTGGATGATTTTTTTCAATATCTTCCCGATTTTTTTTAAATTTTTCCCGAAACCCAAATGGCCTTTGGCTACTTGTTTTGGGCCTTTCGGAGTTAGGAAGCTGCTATAAAAAATTGAGCCAAAACGGAGCACCGAGCGAAAAATTATGGCCGGTTTACTGAAGGTATGTCAAGTCAGGGTGTTTGAGAGCATAACTCAGCAGACAAGGCGACGGCGGCTAGGGCAAAGCTTCCCTGAACCACGGCACAGATCACAGCAGAGCACAGGATCACAGCTAGAGCAAAGTATCCCTGGTACAAGCAGCAGCAAAGGATATGCAATATGAATCAAGGGGGGCTGCGATGCAAAGTGATGAACACAAGGCGGCTTGCAACCTATCTAGGGCTTGCACGGCGAAAGTTCACGCAAGGCGGCTGGCGAGGGCAAGTCGAGTAATGTGTGGCACGACTGGTACTCTGGGTAAAGGTGGATAGGATAGCGGCGGAAACACAGCAACGGGGCGAATTGAACTACGACGCGAACACACTAACCAGCAACAAGACTCGACCACGAACACAAACTCAACTACGCGAATCAGAAACGAAATTGCAAAGGCTAAAAGAGGTTCTAGGACAGGGGATTCTTTTTTTTAGGCTTTTTGTGGACTCTAGGTATATGACTCAAAACGAATCGAAGGGAAAAAACAAAGGTAATACCTCGCGGAAAACCTGAAATCTGATACCACTTGATGACGACTTGAAACTCGATGGTGAGGCCGGTTCGTGCGTGTCTAGCATGGTGATGTCCTCATCATATTGTTCAATTGTGATTGATCCGCCACTCTGTCCTCAACGCCGGAGGCAATTGTAGTTGGTGTGACCGGCGCTTGCGTTGTTGGTGTGGCTTCCTTTGCAGCCACAGGACACGCGCTGTCACCGACGCCGTGATCCGGCTCCTCCATCTGTATTCTGTTCTTGTTGCGGCAAGCAGCGAAGGGAACCCTAGCCGGCTAGCCCCAAGTGCGATCACCCAGCAGCGTGTGTCGGCGACGGAAGACCAAGACGAAACGATCGATCTTTTTTTTTTTAGAGACGAAACGATCGATCTGCATCTGTTTCCAGAGGGAGGCGATTACAGCGCGTCCGTACGCGCTATACGCCAGCGCGCGTCCGTCCGTTTTAGCAAGCGACCGAATTCAGATAGGGAATGCTCTGTCCGACCAGTTCAGCCGCGGTCTCCTCCCCGTCCTCGACGCGCTTTGGCCGCTCGCTCGGCGCAGCGGAGCGGCGGCTCCCTTCCTCTCCTTCCCCAGATGCGGCGAGGCGGCCCCCTTCATACCGGTTCAGCCGTCCTCGACGCGCTGCGGCGGCACGTCCACCCCGTCCTCGGCACGGCACTGTCGTCGGCGCCTTCCCCACCCCGTTTCCGGTGCGCCGCCTCCATCCCATACCCCGCGTGCTGCGGCAGGCCCACCTCCCTCCGCCCCCTCAGCGCCGCAGCGGCGGCCTCCTCCGCGTCGTTCCCAGCGCGGCACAATGGCGGCCTCACCCGCGCCGTCCCCTGCGTGCCGCGGCGGCGGCATCGTCCTCTCGCCATCCTCGGATGCGGCACGACGGACCCGTCCTCCCTGTCCTTGGTGCGCAGCGACACCTCCTTCACCACATTCCCGGCGCAGCACGCCGGCCTTCCTCCGCCTTGTACCTGGCGCGGCGCGGCGACGCCCTGTTCCAGCGGATGCCGGAGCGGAATATCGGCTCCTGCAACACGATGTTGGAAGGACTACGTTGTTGCAGGTCTCGTGGGTGATGAATGCGAGCTGTTCCATGCCGGCTCGTAGAACATTCTTTTGGCTGCGCTGGTGTGTGGTCGATTTCTTGCAGAAAGAACACAACTTGTTTGGTAGAATGCCCGAGAGACACGATGACGTGGACTACAATGGCTGGAATGTTAATGACGCTTGAATTATATGTAGTGTTTAGTGGTATGCTTAGGCCCTCCATTAAGTGGCATTTTGGGGTGCCCTTGATGCATGTAGCTAGGAATCTCGTAGCACTCTATGAAGCAAAACAGGTGCATCAAATGATATGCAAAACAAAAATTCAGTTTGGTACTTTTGGAGTCCACCCTGATGCATGTATACTAAAATTATTATATGATGTCAACATAAATTTGCTACGATAAAACATACTAAAATTACTACACGATGCACATTGTGGTAGTTATGTTCCACTTATTATAGTGCACACATAAAGTTACTATTACAAAATATACTGAACTTATTATATAGCATGCACATAAATTTTCTATAATAAAATATGCTAAAGTTACTATACAGAGCACATAAAGTTGTTATCATAAAGTATGATAAAATTATTACATGTTGCAGATATAAAGTTACTATCACATATACTTCAATTATTATATGTCGCACTCAAAATTTTTCTATAATAAAATATTTTAAAGTTACTACATGGTGCACATAAAATTGTTATCATAAAATATGTTAAAGTTATAGTGCAGACCTAAAGTTACTATCACAGAATATACTAAAATTGGTATACAATGTGCATATAAATTTGCTATAATAAAATAGAGTAAAGTTACAACACGGTGTTGTAATTAGAAAATATATTAAAATTATTACGCGGTGCACACGTAAAGTTACTATCAAAAAATATCCAGAATTTTTCGCTATTGTAAAATGTAGTAAAACGATGCACATAAAGTTGTTATCATAAAATATATTACATTTATTACATGGGGCACACATAAGTTACTATCATAAAATATACTAAATATATGATAGAAGTACTACTATGAAATGTTAAAAAAAAAAGTTGCTGTCATGAAATGCGCTAAAGTTACTACATGATATGCAAACGACACGAAGATGTTATCGTACAAAGCACTAAAGTTGTTACAAGGTATTGCATATATACGCCTGAGGTTGCTATCATAAAATCAGTAAAGTTACCTAAGCAATGGGATGCTATTATATATAATAGACTACATATGTTACCTAACCAATTTTCCATAAAAAACTATACCAACAAAGTTACTAGAAAAAAATATGCTAAAACGATTATATGTTACTATAGGTGCAGAGCTCACAATTTAATAGATTATATATAATTGGCAAAAAAAATTAATCGGAAAAGAAAAAAATTGAGGGAAATCGGAAAAGAAAAAAGCACAATTCCTTCTTGCTCAGTCACCCGTGTACTATAGCTAGCCGCCCAGGTGCATCTTCCCGCGTGCGTTTGCCTCCTGCAGCCCACGACCCGCATGCACCTTTCTCCCGTAGCCCACCTCGTGATAGCCCACATGTTGAAGCCAGGCCGAATAGACCACGTGCGATCCTGCGGGCTCCTGCACCGCACCAGCGCGACCAGGCCTTGCGCGCGAGGGACGCGCGCTGACGATGGAGCGCGTCCGGCCGCGCAATAGAGTTATCGTTTCCAGAGACAATACGGTAGTTTCTTTTCCACATGGGCTGAACGTGGGGTGCAATGGGTTGGCCCAACCAGGATATATCAGTTTTGGGCTGTTTTCTTTACTAGAACCCAATTACTAGAATACATAAATATGACACCTATTGAAATTCGATTTTTTTGCAAAAAAAATTGGATGTGCACGTGCACACCCGTGCACCATGGTAGCTCCGCCCTCGTGGCCTCGTCCGTACAAAACTGAAATGTTGTGAAAGAGATGCTTACCACAGACTGTATTTAGAATCTTCTCTAAGTAATATTGGCTAGCAGAAAACATTCTAAGTACGATTTCTCATAATTCTAGAAAAAGAAAACAAACAACATATTATTTCACACAGTATACACCACATTTAGGTAAATGAGATACCTTAATTCATCATGTACCAAGAATATTAATGCGTTTACTTTGATTTGTTTTTCTCTACACGTCAGTAGGATCCACTCCATGAAATTCAAAGTGATATTGCTGGGCGGCAAACAAACATTTTAAGTACGGTTTTTCCACTGCAACCCCTGTTTGCATTGTAGGCTTCAAATTTAATTTTCGGCCCATCTAATTTCCTACGGGCTGCTTTACACTCAGTGTCCTCTGCTCTTTTTAAAAAAAGAATTCCTTCCATTTTGTTTTTAATTGACAAATATAGTAATCTTGGTAATTTATATTTATACTTTTCCTCTTTATACTCATTCATATAATCAAAACACTTGGGTTTTGTGAAACCTAGTTGAACATGAATATCTAATAATTTATAATACTAGAAATTAGACACACATAAGTAGTTAGAGTTTTTTTAAAAAATACTTTTGCAAGCATAATGATCGAGTAAACTGAATTTTTAACTATGTTTTAGTATTAAATATGAAATTTAAATAATGAAATATTATGTCACATCTGAGTTATATTATTAATAACGAGTATTAGTTAGACTATATTCAATATTAGATATCACAGCTCAGGTTGAGTGATGGCTCTGTTGCTATTGAACATGATCACAAAGCTGCTGTTTTATGGGGTGCATATAAAGACAGACTGGGTCAGACTGAATGCTTGGACATGGCTTTTGATCTATCAACTCTCATCCACCCTGTTCAACTTCCTGACATGGATGCTCCTTTCACTAGGGAAGCCATTGACAGACTTGTAAAAGAAATGCCTGGAGATAAGGCCCCTGGTCCTGACGGTTTCAATGGGCACTTCATTAAGAAATGTTGGAATCTAATAAAGCAGGACTTCTATAATCTCTTTGAAGCTTTCGACCACGGTGATCTTGATGTGCGCAGTATCAACTCATCGTATATTACCTTGGTGCCGAAAGTTTCATCGCCGGAGACTGTGAACGACTACAGACCAATTTCACTCCTTGGGTGTCCTATCAAGCTCATCACTAAGGCTATGGCCAATCAGCTGCAATCTGTTGTATGCTCTCTCATTCATCAGAATCAGTATGGGTTTATTAAGACTCGGACCATACAAGACTGTCTTTCTTGGACATTCCAGTACCTATATTTATGTCATACTTCAAGGAAGGAAATTGTCATTTTGAAGCTTGATTTCGAGAAGGCTTTTGACAAGGTGGAACATCACGTGATTCTTAGCATGCTGCAACATAAAGGATTCTCGGCGAAATGGCTTTCATGGGTTTCAGCCATCCTCTCTTCGGGTACTTCACAGGTTCTCCTAAATGGAGTGCCAGGTAAAACCATACATTGCAGACGAGGAGTACGGCAGGGTGACCCATTGTCACCACTTCTATTTGTGTTGGCGGCAGACTTATTACAATCTTTAGTTAACGATGCTTATGCAAAGGGTCTTATATCTCTACCGTTGGACAGTCCATATGGACAGGACTACCCCATCGTTCAATATGCCGATGACACATTGATAATCATGCCAGCAGATGGAAGACAACTTTTCTTTCTCAAGTGTCTCCTTGAAACTTTTGCATCATCTACTGGTTTACGGGTGAACTTTGGCAAATCTTTTCTGGTGCCAATAAATCTATCTGATGAGAAGGCTTCACACTTGGCTGCAACTCTAGGGTGTCAAGTAGCGGCAATGCCATTCACCTATCTTGGGCTTCCCCTTGGAACCACCAAGCCTGTGGTGGCTGATTTTTTACCAATCATCAGTAGAATTGAGAAAAGGCTCATGGGCATCTCCCCTTTCACTAATTATGCTGATCGTCTTACACTCAACAACTCAGTTCTCACGGCTTTGCCTACGTATGCCATGTGTATTATTAAATTCCCAAGTGAAGTGGTGGAGGAGATTGACAAATATAGACGTCGTTGCTTATGGAGAGGTTCTGATATACATAAGAAGGGCAACTGTTTGGCGGCATGGAAAAAATGCATCAGGCCAAAGGAGCAGGGTGGTCTTGGTATTGTTAATATAGCTGCACAAAATAAAGCTCTGCTCTTGAAGCACATTCACAAATTCCTGAATAAGGTGGATGTTCCATGGGTCAATTTGACATGGAGAGCCTTCTACTCTGCCCCAATTGCTCCTCAAGCGCGTGGTCCTAGGGGCTCTTTCTGGTGGCGAGCTCTTTGCAGATTATTCGATACATACAGGGGTATGGCAAAGGTGATAGTTGGAAAGGGGGATACAACGATGCTTTGGAATGACGTATGGGACTTTGGCACTCTGAAACTTTTGTATCCTGAGCTCCACTCGTTTGCTAGAGAGCCTAATATTAGTGTCAACAAGTTTTTGGGCCTACTACCAGATTATGAGCGGCTCTTTCATCTGCCACTATCACCCATTGCCTCTCATCAATTGGCTGAGTTAGTGGAAACTCTGGGCGAATGGAACCGTGATGCTAATGAAGATGATAAGTGGGTTTATATTTGGGGATCAGGTACCTACTCATCCAAGAATGCATACCTTCAAATCATTGGTCATAGGGCTGCAGCAGCCCCCTTTCAGTGGTTATGGAAGTCATGCTGCCAAGGAAAACATAAAGTCTTCTTTTGGCTCTTACTCAATGATCGACTCAACACAAGAAATTTGCTGCGGCGCAAGAGGTTTGCAGTCCCCTCGGTTAACTGTGTCTTATGTGGCAATGGCATTGAGGAAACTGTCCAGCATCTTTTCTTTGGCTGCTCCTTCTCTCAGCTTTGTTGGGCCTCAATACAAATCATTTGGGACCTGGCGCTGCCATTGGTGGAAATGGTACAGGAGCAGAAGCAGCACTTTGCATATGATTGCTTCATGGAAGTGGTAATGATAGCATCTTGGGCGATCTGGATACAGCGAAACGGTATTATCTTCAATGGGGCAGCCATTAGCTTTCCAAAATGGAAGGAGGACTTCAAAGAGATCTTCACTCTCATGTTCTACAGAGCTAGTCAACGACGTCATGATGCCATGACGGCCTGGCTAGCATCCTTGTAACTTTTCTTTTTTTCGCTGACCATGTACATAAAAACTAACAACTAATTAATAAAAACACAGTAGGGGAATCCCCTCCTGTTTCGCTTCAAAAAAAAATATTCAATATTAGATGATCTCAACGTGATACGACTTTTCAAATGGTTTTAATCCATTAAAAACATCATTTAGATTTAGATACATGTTGTAGTACATTTTCATACCTAATATATTGAGTTTTTTTCATGGTCTTATTTTGCCTCGCATGAAGTTGCGTCAATGGCTTATTGTAACTTTAAGCGGCCACACTATGTATGTTAGACCATTATCCGTGACATTCCCTTAGACGGGCGTGATCGAAAACATTAAATTTAACCCCTCATAGCCTTACTTTATTGCGATGGCGCTAACTAATGAGAAACATTACGATTCTAATTTATATTTTACTATATTGTAAAATACATGTTACTTATTTCACTAATTTTTTGTAGAAAATGACTATGGCAGGGGACAAACATCAAACAATCTACCTCCAAAAGCAAAAAAACAAAAAAAGAAGATGGTTTGTTTATACTACATAAATATACTTCCTTATTTATAATATACTTAAGATCGGTTATAGAAAATTGGTATCTTTCGGACCATCACATGGTAACATTTTTGATAGTTTTTTATCACATATGTATATTTAATTAAACAAAATATTAGAATGCCAAAACTTTAACCATCATATATGTTTATATATAGGAATTATATATTGAGATATTTTTCTCAAACTAATGAATGGCCTCTACGTTACGTACAATCATATCTATCACACATTTTTATTTAGTTAAGTACTTATTATTTGATAATAGGCATATGTTGGTGGTTCTTATGCGTGTAATTGAATTTCTTTAATTTCGCAAGCGCACGGAACTCTATTGTAGCATTTCACCATGAAGTATCAGGGTTATCGTATTTATATTTCCGCAGAGACATAGAGTGGAAGGAAGATGAATAATAACATAGTATAGAACTTATTGTAAAAATAACAATCAATATACTTAAGACGGGGTAATAAGATGGCATGATTAAGGGTGGCATCATCAAGGGATCCTAAATAAATATAAGATACAAGTAGTATACATTTGGGAAAACAACAAAATAGAGTTAAGGTTACCTATATATTTATCTTATATTTACTCTTCCTATATAGCAGTTAATTCTACAAAGATTATCTATTCTAGCTAAACTCACATACATACAAGTCAAGCCATTTCGAGGCACCATTGTGCAAAGGCTAATGAACCGATCCTGCTAGTTCACCTTGGGAATCCAACTGCTATTGATAACCCATGCCTGTCCAACCCAAACGTGGTGGATTACAGAGATCGGTACGCCTGTCACACGTACTCGTGGCTACCATCCTCCGTGGGGCTGAGCACCAAACGTGCATAGGCCAAGCTCTAAGTGCCACGCTTACAAACCAGCCTAGAGGAACTACCCTTGATCAACGGAGCAGTCTATCTAAGACTAGAGCACAGATTTCACCAAGCGTGGATGTCATCTCCGACGGAGGCACCCTCTCTTACTCTTTAGACATGATCACGAATCCCACAACAAGACTTCTACGAGTACTTACTTAGCCAAATAATAAACTAAATAGAAAAGAATACTAAAAGATATAAATAAAGATAAAACAAAATATATAAATATAAAAAGAATGATTATACTAGAGTTAGGATACAAGAACTATACCAGAACTCCGAGAAGAACTTCCGGAAGCCCGAGAGAGCTCTCACTGTTCTCTAGTCTACTCTACTCTAACTCCCAAAGTAACTACTAAACAAGAAATAAAATGATCACTTGGATGAGGTGCGAGTTGCTCCACTACCGGCCAGGGATATTTATAGCTTCATCAGGACCTGAAAGGTATTTATACCTGAAGCTGGAGTGGCGGGGCCGCTAAGTCTGGCCAGCCGGCAAAGTAGGGAGGCCGGACGGTCGTCCCCTACAGCGGTTGGCCACCATCTTGCTCCTGGATGCTCCTGATCACTCCCTGATGGCGGTCCGAAGGTCGGTTGCATGATGGGGGCGGCAGAAGTGGAGTGAGGGCCAAGTTTTGGCCCAAATAGCCCACCTTTGAGAACGTTGGCCTTGGTTTCTGAAGTTTAGGCCTGTTTGCAGCCCACGGGAGGAAGGCCGAGGCCTGTGGCCGTCTTGTGGGGCCGACCGGCCTATAGGTGGGGCCAGCCGGCCTATATTTTCCCCGGCTCGGGCCCATTTTCCTTTAAAATATCCCCCTGCATCTAAATATCACCAAAACTTATAGAACTATATTATTCGTAACTACTATGCACAGAATCTTGGTGACATACTTTTTTTACTAGTACAGTGGTGGTCAAATCATGGTTTAATGACCACCAACAGCGTATACATATTTATTATCTATTTACATACTAAAGAAAAATATTGTTAGTCTCGAACCATTGAGGCACTATACATTGAGGAAATGATTCATTGCAACTCATGTTTCGACCAAATTATATGTGGCTAAGGAAGGCTTTTAACTCTAATGAGATCTGCATTGCTTTTTATTATTTAATTCAAGTAATATAGAAATAGGAATGAGGTGTATTTTTGTTATTTTTATTATTTCACAGTTAGCTTTTTTATACTCATACTGGTATGGTGAGTAAATTAAAAATAAGAATTAGGCATATTTTTGGATATTTTTTATTATTCCAAATTTAGTTAACTTTTTGACTCACAATGACATGGTGTGTAATTTAGAAATAGGTATGAGAGGTTCTTTTGGTTATTTTTATATGCCAAATTTTTATTTGTATTTAACTATTTTTGACTAATAATGGCATGGTGAGAAATTTAGAAATAAATATTATAGGTATATTTTTGGTTATTTTTACAATTCCCAGTTTTACTATTTTTTGGCTCAGAGTGACATGGTGATAATATAGAAATAGGAATTAGGGATATTTTCAGCTATTTTTTATATTTGAATTTTATTATTTTTTGCTTTATAATTTTATTATTTTTTGCTTTATAATTTAGAAATAGGAATCAGGGTTATTTTCTGTGATTTTATAAATTCCGAATTTATTTATTTATTACATAATGGCATGGTGTGTAATTTAGAAATAGGTATGAGAGGTATATTGCAACAATCTGAGTTGTTTGAGGGAGCAAATTGAGCCATGATTTTGTTTAGGGGTAAAACAGACAAAGTGAGAGTAAAATAGATTTTTCTCATAGGAAGTAGTGATATTTTCAGTTATTTTTATATTCTAATTTTATTTTTTTACTCATAATGGCAATGTGGATAATTAGAAATAGGAATTAGGGGTCATTTTGGCTATTTTTTAAATTCCAAATTTATTTATTTATTACTCATAATGGCATGGTGGGTAATTTGTAAATAGGTATTAGTGGTTCTTTTGACTAAGTTTTTTAGTGGTATAGGTGGGTAATTTAGATCACGTTAGATCTAAAGGTTATTATTTATCTTACTTTAATTTGTATGGCCGGATGTTTTCCTTTTTTGTGAGAATTTGTAGCATTTTCTTCCGATTAACGTGGAGACCTCAGGCGAGGCAATGTATACGAATCATAAAACTAGTATTATATATTTTCCACTTGAAAATTTATTTTTAATTTCAGTTTATATTAAAATATACAAACTATTTGTATTTCCTTGTTTTCCTTTCTACTATGTTTTGATATTTTATTTTAGGCATAGTTCATCAATATGTGAAATGATGAAAATAAAATACTTTGAAAACACAAAAATAAGAAACAATATGTATGAGGTATTTAAATAATCAATCAAAGTATTCTTACTCATGTGGCGCCTTTTGGAAATAGCAAAATGAAACTCCAATTGGGAAGTAGTCGAAGGGCAAGTACAATGGCGTGCGTATCATAGGCTATCTCATGCAAGACGTGTAATCATTTGACAACTTATGAAACAGCCTCTACAATGGGTTGTATTTTAAGTTGTCTTTTGTAATTACATAATTTTGTAAATTCTAGATGAAAAAAAAAGTTATTTAGGAGTTGTATGACAACCAAATCGTACAATTCGCGAACGTGACATGTGGAGAAATGGTAGTGAAACTACTATAACCACGAATTAGTTACACGAAGTACTTATATTGAGTTACAATTTTGAAACGGTAGGATGCCTAATATTTAAGGACGTGACATGGTAAAATCAAAGTTAAGTAGTAAAGCTAAAACAGGCAATAAGCATAAAAATAAATCTGTAAAACTGCACTAACTATAAATCAAATATTGTTTCGCCGGGTGATCACTGAGCAACACCTCGTAGCCGATAAAACATTCGCTCGGAAACAAGTAAAGCTACATGGTACACTTGCAGTAGATATTAAGACATATTCTTATACAGTCATATAAAAACAAAGAAAAAGAAGAAAAAATCAAAAGCACGCCAGGTGCCACACACCAAGTGCGCAACGCGACAAACCCGTCACCTAGAATAGAAATGGATAACAACATCCGGAACCAATTCAGCAAAAGCAGACAAGAGAGAACAGGAGAGACGCATCCAGGTCCAAACCAAAGCAAATGCTGCAAATCAGGGGCCGGCCACCCCCATCCGCCGGTCGCCGTCTCCTCCAATAATTTTTGTCGCTTTGCGCAGGTGTGGGTGCGGCCGCCGTGCTGTGCTCGCCAGCCCAGCCGGCGACCTTATCCACAACTATGCGCCGATGACGCTGACAAGGGAGGACGGACGGATCCACACCTACTGATGGGATGGGTCGGCGTCCAGGTCACCCGCACCAACCACGTCACGCGGGCCTCCCCGCCGCCTTTCTCCGGGGCACGTGTTGCTCGCCCGCGCCGCCGCCGCTGTGTTTTGTGGTCTGGGTGGGGCCTCCACCGGTGCTTGCGCGCGCGGGTGCCGGGGCCCCGCGTGGGACGCGCCGACTGTGTCGCCGGACGGATCTGCCCACAGGATTTTGCGCTTATTCCCGTGACTGCCACTGGGTTGGCGGAACCATATACGTGTTTGTACCTCGACCGAACGTTGAACTGAGCCAATATTATTGGCAACCAACAAGAAGCCAATCCAGAGTGAGCTCTATGATGGTGACATCACAATCTCGTCGAGGGTGATGCCAACAAGCAACAAAAAAAACTCTTGCTCTTGTGGATGACGATTATAATGTTTTGCAAGTGAGTGCGAAAAAAAAGAAAGGTTTTGTGAAGCCGTGTTCTAAGATACAAAGCAAAGAACGGTAAAGTTTTCCGCAATCACTTTGGGCCTGTTCGGCTGGTAGAAACGGCCACTGTTTGTTGTCTATTTTTACTGTAGCGGTGAGAGGAAAAAAGCCAACAGCAACAGCCGAAGCTGGCTGTTTACACCAGCCGAACAGTCCTTTGACAACAAGGTCATTAATAAGCAACATACGCTCATGATTTTCGCCAAAATCAAAGGAGGTCATGCAAACCTACATTCGGAATCTCTCGAATGGAGGCACATAGCATAGGAGACCAGACAAATCTACTTGACAAGTGATATTATAGGTTCTGCAACAGAATAACTAGATAGGGCGTAAGTGAATTTATATTGCTTTCCCTATAGTAAATTTCATACGCCTCGTAATATTGTGTAGTATATATTTTTAGGATGTGATCGGTCAAATTGCAGTTGTGGCTGTTTTGTTTCTAAGCTTCGTTGTTGTTATCAGGGGCGAAACCAGCGCATAAGCTCGCCGGAGTCAGCGAGCCTGGTCGACGGGTCAGACAACCTAATGAATGTGCTTTTTCATTGATTTGGCTGAAATCGTCGAGGTCGGCCGACCTTGATGCTATAACGTGAAGCTTCATCCCTGGTTGTTACGGTACAAAGTTATAGAAATATGAAAGGGTCAACACTCTTATTAAGGCACGTATAGAAATGATAGCCATAATGATGAGATGTCGTACTTCTGTTGGTACGGGGAGGGCAAATTGGTAATTTTCTTAGGCAACGCCATGACGGCCTCTAATCAGATCCAGTTGGCACGTGCCCACGTGGAAAAAAAAAAATCCACAATCCTGTGCCGGATGCGGCCGCCTTCGGTTCCAGATATTTATTACTCGGAGCCTCCTTTGGCTGCGTAAACGACCTTCTTCCTCCGTACAACGACCTCAACAAAATTCCTTCCTCCTTCCTTCCTCATCAGCCGCTTTCCATCCTCCGCGACTTGCTTTGGTTTGTTTCGATCACGAATCCAAGAAACCAATCCGGCAGAGAGGGTTTGATTGGGCGAGATGGTTCACTTGCCGCACCTGGGGAAGCTGCGGCGAGAGGTCAAGGAAGAGATGGTGGACGCCGACGGCGCCTCGGCGACGGCGGAGGCGTCGCCGTTCCACAAGAGGTCCCGCCTCACGCATCAACTGAAGCCGCTGCAGGTGGGTTCTGTTCTGGCTCCATCTGGTCTTTCTCCTTGTTTGTTCGATTCATATGAACTAATCGATCGAGAGCAATCTATTTTGCTGGGAGGTTTATTTGTACAATCTGTAAAATTGAAAATTGGCATGTCAACTCCGTTAGACAGAACGTTTTACATTTCTTTGTGTTTCTGTTGATGTTTTCATCGCTTTATGTGGCCGTGTCTAATGTGCTGGGAATCAGCCAGGCAAAGGGATTTCGGGGCTGTAAAATTTGTCTTTGCAATCATGAAGCGACGACCTAATCGGTCCAGATTCTTGCCTATGTAGTGTTGTCTCTATTTCCCCACTTTTCTGCACATCATTTACTTGTATTCACTGCAACTGTAGATTGGAGGGGTCATTCTCAATTTTGTTTTTCCAAGATAGTCCAGTTGTCCTATTCGTAGTTTCTTCTGAATTTCGGTGTCAGTATCAGAGGCTTTGTGGAGAACCTAGTCACTATGCATTGACATGTACGTGAAAGGGAAAGATTCTAGTGGAGCCAAGAAATTCTTACTCTCAAGTCAAGTCCATTGTACTGTAAGGCTTCAGATCCTTCTTTGCAGTGTGCTCTGCAGTACTGCTATGTGGTGTCTCCATCCATCCATCCAAACTTTTTTAAGTTCACGATAGAGTCCACAAGTTCCTTCTTGCTTCGTTTTACAAGCACAAGTGGGTATCAGGGTCACCACACATAAGCTTGATTATTAATCTATAATGTTACAAACAAGTGTTGTGGGTATGAATGTCACGGTTGTATATATTTAACACTAAGGAAATAAAACGTCACATAGCCGGCAGATTACATTTCTGAAGAGATGTTGCTACAACTAAAACTTGCTTTAGTGTTGCATATTTGATCTTACTTGTGTATGTTGCTTTTGTGCTATTATGCAGCAATGGAGCAGAGACGTTGCTAGGGTGTCACATGAGCAGTCATCGCAACATGATTTCCTCGATGAGCCAAGCCCACTTGGCCTGCGGCTAAAAAAGAGCCCCTCTCTGGTGGATTTGATCCAAATGAAACTTGCACAGGCAAGTAAGGCAACAGATGCCCAGCAAGCTTGCAATACAAGCGCCTCAGAGAAACTGAAAGCTTCAAATTTTCCTGGTTCTGTTCTGCGTATTGGTACTTGGGAGGTCAGTGGTTCGTTTGATGTGTTGAACTTTCTTTATTTCCTCATATGCCATGATTTTGCTACACAAGCTGTTACCTGGACTCTTCATATGTTATATTGGTTATTAAGTTCATAAACTGTAGAAGAGCTAGAAATTAAAATATTCTGACACACATGACTGGTACCATACAGCCTGTACAGCTATGTGCTGACCTTTTTGATCCATTATTACTTCACTTTTTTAATATATTCCTCTAAACAAGTAATTGGCAATTAATGTATCAAAGCTGTAAGTGTTTAGTCCATTTGCTCTCAAATGCTTTGTATATGGTCTAATACTCTGTATATGAACAGTGGGTATCAAGGTATGAGGGAGACCTGGTTGCGAAATGCTATTTTGCAAAGCACAAACTTGTGTGGGAAGTACTTGATGGTGGTCTGAAGAGCAAAATTGAGATACAGTGGTCTGATATCTGTGGAATAAAGATGTTTTGTCCAGAAAATGAAACTGGTACTTTGGAGATTGCGGTAAGGAGATTTGAATACATCATATCCATAGGGCAATTTACTGTGAAGTTAGCTATTGACTCTGTTATATGAATGAGAAACTGAATTCCTTTTGAAGAAACCTACAGTAAAGAATTACATACTAAGGATCTATTAGAATCAATAACAAGATTATCAATCACAGCTTTCATATGCCGCGCTCTTTGGCTATTCTTCTAAAGTTGTTCTGTTTATTCTCTATTCTTTGGTTCATACAGTTGTCTAGACAACCACTCTTCTTCCGAGAAACCAATCCACAGCCAAGGAAGCACACGTTGTGGCAGGCAACCTCGGACTTTACTTGTGGGCAGGCAAGCTTGCACAGGTACTGAAAATTACAGCATGTTTTAGTGTACTTATATGTTTTCTTGATGCATCATGGTTATTATCAAGTTTCATGTAATTGTTTCTTCTTTTTTTTTTTTTTGCGAGGGATCTAATTGTTTCTTCTTTGTAACATCCTTGTACTAGTGGCTTAACTTTGACGGTGTTTTTTTTTTCAGGGTACACTTTCTTCAGTGTCCACCAGGATTGATGAATAAGCACGTGGAGAAGCTTGTTCACTGTGACCCACGTCTGTACTCCCTTAGCCAGCAAAATGACATTACTCTGGAGAAACCTTACTTTGATTCAAAGTGTTCAATATTTGAAGACCCGGAGGATATAAAGTGCCAAAAATTTGAGCATGAAGATGGTGATCAGTTAGGCACACGGAGGCTTAATGCGTTGTCATCTCCTCTGTCTGCAGCGACTAGCATTGATGCAGAAGAAAGACAGCAAGCTAGTGTATCGGATGTCATCGCTGGACACTTCCCTAGTTCAGGTAAATCACATACCGGTACCTAGTTTCCACCATGATTGATTTCTACACACTGCCGAAGCTAGAGAAAAGGATACCCTGGTGCCGTAGTACAGAATACATTGCCCGCAAAAAAAGTAGTACAGAATACATCTAATTTTCAAGGACTAATCAAGTAACTATAGGCTATTGACAACTAACATCAATTTTTCACCCTGGTGCCAGTGCACAAGTGAATGTGGCTCGCCAGTTACACTGTATTTTATTGGTGTTTAACTGTCAACCTACATGCATCTTCCTTGAGCTGAGGCTCTCTTGGCCATGCCTCAGAATCAGACTAGACCTTAATATCTTGTTAGAAGTCACCATCATTGACCAAATTGATCTTTTTTATCTTACCTCAATGCTTTTTTTTTTTAATTGCGAATACCCCTCAATGCTTGACTACTTGAATTGTAGTGTACTTTGTCGTACTGCCTAATTCTTTTTTTGCAATAACCCTACTGATCATTGTTTCCTCGTTCCAGTTGCTGATGCCGACATGATTAAACTAGATGCTGCTGTTGTTCAAAGCGAACCACAACCAAGTGGCTCAAATTGGAATGGAATCAGAGTGCCAGGGATCAAGCGCACCATGTCCAGAAGTGAGATCGTGAACCACATAGGGCACCATATGTTCAGACAGATGTACCCAGCAAACCTGCCTTCAGATGATGCATCGGTTAAACCAACATTTGATGAATTAACCCGGTACCTCCTGGGTGACTCTCAGATAAGTGATAACAGTGATGGTACCAACTGTAGACTAACATTTGATGAGCTAACCAGGCAGCTCCTGAATGAGTCCCAGATCACTGATGGAGCTGATGAGAAGATGCTCATGTCAAGAGTGAATTCCCTCTGCTGCCTGATTCAGAGAGATTCAGGCATGAATCCGGCATTGGCAACCCCTGGCATCAGTGGTGTTAATGAGATGTATGAAAGGAAACCAGAGAACAATGGGCCTCTGGTGCGTGAAGATGGTGGCAAGGGACCATTGCCGCCAAGGCAAGAATCATTTGGAGATCTCCTGATCAATCTGCCACGCATCTCATCCTTCCCTCACTTCTTGTGAGCTTGGCATATGGTGGCAGCAATATGTAGTGGGATTAAATGCTTGGGTTTAAAGTGCAGAACTGGTATCAGAAATTGTGGCGTGTTAGGAATTTTGCCGGCAAACGTGTGGACTCTTAATATCTTGTGTGTGTACATAGTAGACTACTAGACTGGTAGAAGTATAGGTCAGCGTCCTTTGTTTTTATTTTTTATTGGATAATTATAGGTCAGCCTCTTGACTCAATAGAGCAATAGACTGGTGTTCGCGAAACGCTTTCTGCTATGTGATTGGTTCCTTTTGCATAAAACAATGCGATACTGTTGCAGATCATAGTCCAAAAAGAGGGAGTATATTAACAGAGTTTCAAGCACAAAGTAGAAATACAAAAAAAAAAAAAAGGAATTGGAAAAATATGCATGCTGTCACACAGAATAGAAACATATTTGAAAGTATCAGTAGCCGTGGATCGGCTGAAACAAGAACAAAGAGAATCATATAATGAACAAATATGTGTGGTTGCCACTGGTTTGTTCTTATTTACATGATAACCATTATTAAAATTTTGGACATTGCATGTTTGGCATGGATGCTATTGGAATGACAGAGATCCCATCAGTCAAAGCGAGAAATGGCAGAGAGGAAAATAGCTGAACACCGTGCAAGAAAAAACAGTGATGGCAGACCTCAGCTATCAAGCATATAACAGATAGGAAACAATGAAGGAAGATAGCAACAAGCTCGCCTTACTCTGCAATGACTCATCTTTCTTAAACAGGGGAAAATTCAGATGGTTCCGATAAGTTGTACTATTCAGCAAGATAGAAAGTCAATAAGACTGAAGTTTCATGTTCAAAACACAGAATTCAGAGTTAGATCATAAACAACAGAATAATTCCTATTTCTTTAACTTGTAACTGATCGATATCTTCTCCATGTATAAGCTTTCAAAATAATTGACTCGTCTTCTTAATCAGAATGATTATGTTCATCGATCCTGATACATATGGATAAAATAAGAAAAATGACATTCTAGTTTGACAACTCCCTCCGTCCCAATATATAAGGGATCGGGGGGATTTTCGAAAAAAACAGCAGCAGAGTGTAAAGACCTATATGCCCCTCATTATTGCTCTCCCTGTCCCTCCACCACGCACACGCCCTCCATCTAGCTCGCCGCCGCCGCCATGACCTCCTTCACGCCAGCGCACCCGAGCTCGCCCCCACGCCTCCTCCCGCGCCAGCGCCGCAACCTCGCCGTAGATCTCGCCCTCGCTGCCCTTCTCCTCCCGTGGTGCGGCTGCGCATCCTCCAGCTCGCCCCCGCATCGACCTCCCTGGACGACGACCTCGATCCCGCCTCCTAGACATGGACGAGCTCGAGATCCTGCCACCCCTGCTCTCTCCGGGTTCCGCCATGGCCCCGTCCGTCTCCAACTGGCGCGCGGCGGGCGGTGAGCTGGGGGCGAGATGCGCGCGGCGCGGTGGGGGTGACGGCCTAGCCTCGCCACAGCCGAGCTCGGAAGGATGCGCTGCTACTCGATACGGATCCAGCGTCGCGCTGCAGCTCCCGCAGCTGCGCCTAGTAGTCCCAGCCCCCGAACATGGCGACCAGGGCCAGGGAGGCCAGATCCGTGGGCGGGAGGTGCTAGAGGATGGCCTTCTCCGGTAGCGGCGGCGGGGTCGGGGCCGGCGCGGCGGGTGTATTCTTGTCGCCGCGACATGGGAGGCGATGGAGTAGGTTGAGGAAGGCGCTCGTCGACGACGACACCAAGCCGCCGCACCTGTCCTCGTCGCCGCCACCCTTCTTGCGTGCCCCCGCAATCGGCGTCGCCTGCAGGCTGCAGCTTGCGGCTCGCCGTCGTCGTGTGAGCGCGAGGGAGTGCATGGTGGCCAGGGGCAGCGGGATCCAGGCGCGTCAGGGCAAAGCGGCGTGCGGCGGTGGGACAGGAAGGCCGGCTGGGGGTGGATAAGGTTCGTTGAGCGGTGGGGAGTCTGAGAGAAGAATCAAAGCATGTGGGTCCCACAATGTCCTAGAAGCCCTTATATTTTAGGACAATTTGAAATCCCTTTAGTCCCTTATATAATGGGACAAAGGGAGTATCTTCATTTCTTGTATCTGAACTAGGCATTTTCTAATGTATAACAAAAAACGAAAAAGGTACAGTAAGACACTGTATTCCCATTGAAAATACTTTATATAGAGGTAAGATAATGCTTCAACAATGCGTAACAATTGCAGTGCTTGTTCGATTGTTTCGTCCCACGAGCTTGACGATAGCTTGATTACTTCATCCGTCAGGCGCGCAAATTGGCCCGTTTGGCGCGCACCGGCCTGCTGCCGGCCCCAGGGGAGAGGGGACATGCGGTGGCGAGCGAGCGATGATCGGAGGCGGAGTGACGCGCCGAAGGCCCTACATGTCGGCGCGCCTGGAAGAGCAGAGGACGACGGGGAAAGCTTAAGTGCTTGTGCGGAAGGGCCTTATTGTTAGCTGCGATTCAACGCTGTCAAAGAGTCTGGCCGAAAGTATTACAATGGAGATTGGACGGCTTGGTTTGTTTTCAAGAGAGATCCGATGGTGGCATACTCATAGAATGACGTGGCTTGACATTTTGCGACAGAACACACACGTTTTAATATAAATAGAGATTCAGCCAAAACTTTATTCTTCTGAAGGCCGATGTGAAGACTTCGTCTCTCATAGAGGGCACTAATCATATAGCCAAACATTTGGCAGAAAAATAATAATTTTTTCTATTAAAGAACATGCATCATAGTCAACGAAAACCTCAATTGGAGAAATCTACAAAAGGCAGACTATAGTCATATAAAAAAGTAGCCACATCCTGATCAGTTGGCACTCCATATAAATTCTGCAATGAAAGAGAAAGTAATTGCTTTATTCATGACAACTTAACCATGCATGTAGCCCAGCACATGACATTTGTTTCCACCAACATTTGGCTCCTAAGATTCAAAACCGGTAAACAAGTTCTGAAACATGTTTGAAACACTAGGAAGGTCTTAAATCGAAAGGCATTTGCATTATTCTCCAAGTTAATTTGGTAAACTGACAATGCAAAAATAGTGAGTGTTGTATAATCTTATTACTTCTCAAAAACTACACATTTTATTTCTATGCCGATTCTTTTTTTTTTTTGTAAATTATCCTTAATACATCTTTATGAGAAAAGTCCTAGAAATATCTTAATTTTCAGCGACAGTTGAAGGTTTTATAAGTATTTATTATGTGCTACAATAATACGGATTGACTTTACTAAAAAACCTCACTAACAAAGATTACGTGGAACGATTTGATTCGTCTATGAAATGTGTACTAGCAAATTGCCCGTGCGTTGCTACGGGCCGATGTGTGTTGCCATACGATGTGCAACTATATATAAAAATAAATCAAATAGGCATAATGAAGTAATGAATTTAATTAAAAATATATTTGTATGCTTATGATTGCAAAATAGTGTACTGCTCCATCTGAAACATAAAATTCGATTCTTATAGGGGGCTTGCAGCAAACATTTTGGTTTCTCTCAATTTCTAACCCAGCCCAAACTTCTCTCTTCTGCACGGCCCAGCCAGGAAAGAAAAAAAAAGAGGTCCACTACTAGAAAAAAAACCCTGAACCCATTATGCGTAGCCCAAAAAAGGGGGTCCACTCCCACGCAGCCCACGGGAGAAAAAAAAAGAAATGCAATATTTGCAAGTATACGATTCAACTTGTATAAGACAAAAGAAATTAACTCGAACATTGGCAGGCCGAAAATCTTTGCAGACCCAAAAGGAAAATACAATCTGATGACCTCTTTCAACCTTATTAAGTAGTAGAGATTAATTATCTTCGATGCATGATTATACTATGAATTTAGTTTTAACTCTACAGAAGTTACTGTAAAAGAGATGTTTAAGACATCATGACTAAGTATATTACCTAGCTATGTGCCATTCACAATATATTGTAGGTTTGAATTCAACCATTTGTCTTCGCAATCTTATTTATGTACAACTTTTCAAAATAAGTGATTCAAAATGTATGAAGTGTTATTTTACACTTGTAACTTATCGAGGTAGCGAGCCAGGCATTATCCTTGTGCAATCAAAGGAAAATTAAAAAGCTCCCCACCCCCTTCTTCTGAATTCATCATACAATTCAAAAGGATAATAGCGTCAAAATATTTATTCTTCGGATCCCCTGTTAACTCAAAGATGGCTAAATTGTTGAATATAGAACGGACGTGTTATGACTCGAAAGATGTCTCGAGAAGGAAAGGTGTCCCTCCCTTCGTGTGCTGGCTGCCCGTGATTTATTAACCGCGCACCGCAATATACAACCGCAGCGCGCACCTATTCGCAGACCACGCGGCGTCGTCTGGCGCGGCACCTCGTCGTCCCCGCTCCGCCGTCCGCCACCTGCCCTTGTACGTGTGCACTTCTCCACACCACCTCTCGCTTTGCCACCTACAAAGCTCGTTCCGTCGCTTTGCTTCCCAACAAGCCGCCCAACGTTTCTTCCTATCCAGCTCGCATCAAACACAAAAAGCGCGCATATCACTCGGCCGATCGATCGATCACAAGCAGCGCGACACCGCACATTATAGCTCTCAGAGGAGACATGGCGAAGAGCGGGACGACGGAGGAGTGGCGTCGCAACGCGGACACGCACAAGATGAGCCCGGAGGAGGTGCGCGCGGCGGGCGTGGAGGCGTCCATGCGCCCGCCCGGCCGCGGGGGATCCGGCGCCGGGGAGGTGCTGCACCAGCGCGGCCGGATGCCGTTCGGCCCCGGCAAGATGGCGCTCGTCGGCTTCGGCATCTTCGGCGTCCTCGGCTACCTCGTGCTCTACCAGAAGTCCCGGCCAGGGACGCCGGCCGCCGAAGTGGCCAAGGTCGCCGTCGGCCATGGGGACCCCGCCGCCGGCCGCGACGCCGACACGCGCCCTCCTTCTGCCGAGGGCCGCGCGCGCGACGCGACCAAGTAGCCGTGTTAACTTCCTTCTCACAATTGTCAAATCAAAGATGTGTCGTGTTCTGTTCATGCTCGGCTCTGTTTCTCAGCTTTTGTCGAGGACCGAGATCTTCTGTTCCTAGTTGTAACATAAGAATTCTCTGCCACAGAGAAAAGCAATAAAAGAAATGAAATTCTCAGCTTCTGGATCATGGATCTTTGTACGTGTTTTTGGATGTATGCTATGGTGAATTTGCGGTGCCGTGTTAGCTGGACGCTCGTCTTTCCCCCTCTGTTTCTCTGTTTATGCTTTTCTCGATCGAGTCGAGAACCTGGAATTTCTGTTATAGCTAGGTGAATGCCATAATGCCTCAAGTGTGAAACCATGTCACGGGTTCTTAAACATGTCGTATGTACTACCAAAATGTTACCGCAGAGAACAAGCATGCTTTCGGGGGCCTCCTATATATGGAGGGCGCTTTCGGAGGCCTCCTATACAGAGGGCGTCCTAGTTAACATAAAATAGATTAGTCTAATAGTCTATTAAATCTGAGCAGCTCAGTTTAAGTCAGAATGTCAACATTTTAAAACAGAAGAGTCAATATTTTTTAGTTTTATTTTAATATTTTAAGAATTAGTAAATATTTTGTCGAAAATGTTGAGATAGTATATAAAAAATATTGACACAGTATAAATAAAATGTTTTTGTACCTTCAAAATGTTGACAAAAAATTCGAAATTCAAAAAAATTCAAAAAATATTTATATTGGATCTCATTTTGTAGCATTAATTCTAAACAACACGATGGTTCAAACGAATTCTAAAACGGACTTACGGTTTGGGAGAAAAATATGTTTAAAGTTTGAGAACCGTTATTTTTTCCTCCTCCTCCCACCCGTACCAACCAAAACTGACACGTGGCGGCACCTCAGCCCTTTCTTCTCCACCTACGCGAATCTGAGCCGTTGTACGAATCTCAAACACCATTCTATCAAATCTTAACTATAGCCCGCCCTACATATAGGATCCACCTTCTTTTGGATCTCAAACACCGGACCGCAAGTCAGTGGCGATTTTAGCCGGCGCGGCCCACCCTCAGATCCAGCCCAGTCAGTTTTTCTAGTACTTTAGCACCATTTTCTCTTTTTTTTTTTTTTGCTTTCGCAGCCCATATTTGCAAGCTCAAATACAATTCGGCTCAGCCCATCTTTGAGCCTAGACTCGCCACTGCCGCAAGTAGAGGGACACAGCATCGCATAGCCAAGATGTTGCTGCCGCGGAGACCTGTGGAGGGAGGGATCCACGAGAATGTGAACGGTCCATGACAGGAACAAGGGCCCGACTTACTGCCGACCGGTTGATTGATAGATACGGAGTATTCTAAAATGAGCAGTGCTACACTTACAAAAGAAACTTTTTTTTGAATTTTACGCATTACTGATGTGGCGAAACATGATTGGTTACATGATTTTGGATTTGCATAATTCAAAGAGACACATCAGCATTTTGTAGAAATTTTGTAGAAGTTTTAAGTAGACTAGCTGATGTAGAAAGATATGCATTGAGATTTTAGAAATATCTATATTTTCTTTCTTTTTATTCTCGTTTTCAGTGAAATCTTAATGCATTTTTCTTTTTTTCTTCTTCACTTTTTAGTGTATCGTTCTCGTTGTCTATACCTATCTTTATCTCTCTTCTCATTCATTTTTATTTTCACTTTCTAGCGTATCGTTTTCTGTACCTATCTTTTCTACCTCTTCTTAGTTGCTATGTTTAAACCCAAAACTGTGTATATTTTTTGAAACAGAAAGAGTACTAACAGAGCCCAAGGATAGGGACTTGCAGTGGCAATATGGTGCTGTGGATAGAGAACTACGATCGCGTGCGTGCGGGCAGAGGAACCAAACGTTTTGGCCCGCGATCCAGGCTTACCCTGGTTGACGTAGAGTCATGGTTTGTGTAAACTCATCAAGTCGTGCTCCTAGGTGGAGGGTGCAGGCTCGATCGGTTGGCTTCACGTCTCGCCGTCGGCCAACGGCGACGCTGCGTCGAACAGTTGACATGACTGACGGCGCGCGACCACTACTCGGGAAGAAAGACTCATCACCCACGTATTGGGTAGCTTAAATATCCAGTTGGAATCGCCAATTGCTGGACGTGGACTGAGAAATGGCATGGGTTACTGACTTTCTGCTGGACATCACACGCTGCATCAACTAAAATGCCAGCAAAACTCGACATCGAGGAGCCTGTGCGATCGGACCAGTACTGAGAGCGTGCAGGTAACCGAGCTTAGTTATCCCTTGCGCTTCCAACGCAAGCCTAGTGCAGGTAGAATTACAGTTTCTGGTAGGTGCCCAAACATTATGTCTAGTTTTGACTTGGCCAACTTCCAGAATACACGGCAGGCAGGCACTACTAGTTGAAAAGGTGAAATATTGTCTTAAAAAAAAAACTGCTTTCGCTGCTCTGTTTCTCTCTATGCTTATGCTCTTCTGGAGAACCTGGAGTTTCTGAATGCCGCCTGTATTCACGGATCTGCAATGGACAGATGAACCTGCATGCAACTCTGAAATCACAATCAAACACACGTGTTTTGTACACGAAACTGCAGCGTCACAAGACGAACTAGAGGATTCCACGCTGACTTCGCACGCTGTAGTGCGTTGTAAAAACTCTGCCTCCTTATTAATATAAAACGCCGGCAAATTGCCCGGGGTCGTTCTAAAAAAAAAAAAAAAAAAAAATAGAGGATTCCACAAGACAAAAAGGGAAACGCCGCACCGTGTCCGTGCATGTGCATGCATGCGGTGCCGGCTTGGGGCTCTCATGTTGAAATGTCCACGATGGGTGGGTGGGTTGGTCGAGTGCGAGGGTGGCGGCCGGCATGCATTGCATGCATGGTGTTGCGGGCGATCGATTTGCAATGGAAAGTGGTGGAAAGGCTATGACGTTTCTGGCGGTCGACGGAGGACGATCAGGACGGACGACGGCGACCACTCCTCAATTATTATCCAGTTCAAATCACCAAGACATGGCATGGTTTCCTGACACACTTTTTTTTTTTGACTTCACACGCTTAATCAACCTAAATCACGCAGTTGTAAAAACTGGACATTACCGAGGAGCTTGTGCGATCTGACCAAGGGCCCAACATGCAGGTAAGCCTGAGTACATCACAAATACCCCCTTCGGTTTTAAATTGTTGACGTTTGACTATTTTTGAGTTACGTTTGACCGTTCGTCTTATTCAAAATATTAGCTTAAATATGTAAAATTATAAATTATATTTTAATTTTCCTTAGTGATGAAACTAATCATAACAAAATTTATGATAATTTTTAAAATATTTTGAATAAGACGAATGGTCAAACGTAACTCAAAAATGATACGTTAACAATTTAAAACCGGAGGGAGTAGTAAAAATACACTAGTTAGCTCCCGCAGTAACTTGCCAAGTTAAGCTTTGAACCAAACATGCCTTCATCAATCCCGCTCGCATTACTACTTGTTCCTTGCGCTTCCGATGCAGGCCTAGTGCAGGCAGCGCTACAGGTTTGTTTGTGTCTCTTTAATTCGGTTGCGCTGTCGCTCGAAGTATACTAAGCATGTGTCAAGCACAAACGTTATGTCTAGTTTTGACTTCGAACCAGAGTACCAGACTGCGCCTCAACAAAATCACAAGCAGATCTATTTCAATGAGAATAGCTCACTTGCGTGAGAAATACAACATGCAGATTTCAAAAAGAAAAAAAAAATTACCACCGTTGCATGCATGCAAATTAACAGCACACATGTATGTTCTACCGAACATGCATATTAATTACCATGTCGCATGCGCAGGCAAATCAACAACACAATTGCAGACAAAACTTGGAGAGAGAGGCCTGGCCGCGAGGGATCTCGTCTCTGTTATCTGAATTTCTTTGTTACCAAATAAGCACTTCCGTTCCGTCAATATTAGAGAACGGAGGAAATAGGTCGGTTGGAGCCGCGAGGCAAATAGTCGGGCGGCTTGAAGCCTTAAACGAGATTCTTTTTTTTTTTCTTTTTTGAGGGAACTGTGAACGCGATTGTATCCCCAAAACTTGGATTGTTTTGAGCAGCAACGGCCCTATAGTCGGCCCGGCGGCGGTAGCTGAGCTGCGACGACGACGGGCCTGATTCAGGCCGCCTGAACCAAGGTTGCCAGGGGAGACCACACTGCGATCGGAAAGTGTGAAGTCCCTGTCCAAAAGAAATTCTGGCTCAAAAGAAAAGGAAGAAATTCCCACTCAAACAACTGCGTTCTACGTGCAAGCGGTCTAGAGCCATATTTTAAGCCTGGGAAGAAAGACACGTGAAAGAAGTTAAATTCTAGGGAGATATTTACCTCCTTTGTTAATGGACTGGATACTCTGTCTTTCTTTCTGGGCATGGTTGGTGAGTCTACCATTTGTAGCACGAAAATATTGATAGGGCTTTTGTGTGACAGTATGTCTTCGTCAGTCTTCAACTGTCCCAGTTGATCCCGCCGGCTATCATTTCACACCACAACTCGTAAGGTGCCTACAAAATGACGAGTCTTGGACCAAGATAACTAATGTCCACCTGATATCTCCGCAATGCGAAAGCTGGACAAATCCTTATTAATCCACACTCTTATCAAGATTAGTTACATATCCAAATCTACATGAACGTACATTGGGCAACTCATCCAGTTCAAAACACCAAAGTACATTTTGCTGAGAGAATTGGCATGGTTTATTGAGTTTCTTTCGGATTTAAATGCTGCATCAACTGAAATCATGCAGCAGTAGCATCAGAAAAACCGGGTCGAGAAGCTTGTGCGATCTGACCACTGACCAGCGCTGGCCATCTTCAAGTAAATGAGCACAACAAAAAAATAAAAAATGAAAAGACTAGTGCCCGCAATTTTCTTAGTTAAGCTTTGAGCAAAACATAAATTCCGCGTTCACTAATTCTTCCGCTCACACTATTCCTTGTGCTTCCAATATTGCAATAGTAGTGCAGGCAGCTCTTTCGGTGGCGATGTCTCTGAAAATGTAAGTCAAGCGGGGAGCTCAAGCCTCCCGTTGAAGTGTGCATCCACTGGGTCACATTTTCCAGGAAATTGTGGTACTCGTTTTTGGTCAGAAATATTATGTCTAGTTTTGACTTTGAACCACACTGCGCTGAAACCAAAATCACATGCATATATTTGAAGAAGAGCTCGCTTGCTTTAGGTGCCTGAATAGCGCAAGAAATTAAATCATTGAGTTAAGTACAACAAATTATCCAATGCTAGTAAATGTCACAAAACGGAAAAGATCTGAACTTCTAAAAGAGAGCGAAATTAGGAAAGAATCTGCTTGCACAAGCACATCGGCCAAATAGTGCCCATGTCCTATAGGCTTACCTATCAAACACCATTAAGTCAACAGGCAGATAAAACCCTCCGTCCCGTGTGTTCTGTGTGTATTAGGTCCCATCGTTGCCCTCCAACGCATACTACAACATTGACAATTCTGTGCATCCGTGACAACGAGTGTCGAGGTTCAATTCTTCCCCTTGTGTCCTGCAAGTAGAATAGGAAAAGTATAACCCAAGAAATATTTCCACTTCGCTCCAATCATACTGTAGCAGCATTGTGTGCCTGTGAATTAGTAAAATATAGAGCCAAACTTGGGATCCTTGATATTGTTAATCTTTCATGGAGCCGAACCTAAGATCCTTGATATTACTGTTCCTGCATGCATTGTTTCTTTCTTTCCAAACACATGCCAGATGCAGGAAGCTATACTTCTTCTTTTGGTATCTCTGTCCAAGGAGATGTAGCAGAAAAATAATCAAAATTGCCATGAAGGAAGCTGAGAGGCCGAAGCATCCATCCAACGGTTCACTTCTGGCCTGCTAGTCGCATGGGAAAAGTAAAACGCAAGGAATCTTTTTACTTCCAGCTCCAATCATACAGTGGCAGCAGTAGCAAAAATTGAATTGTGGAGTTCATGCGATCTGGTCACTGAATAAAGGTAGAAGCCGGTAGGATTTGTTAGAACAGGTCATTATGTGGACGCTGTAAATGACTAGTAAAACTTGGGACCGAAGTTAAGACCACTAACAATCTTACTCCGACCTGCAATCTTTCAAACAGAAGCCAGATGCAGGAAGCTACACTATGCTTTGCATCTCTGATCGAGGAGATGTCGCAGAAAAAAATATAAAAAATGTCATGCAGGAAGCCGAAGCCGAAGCAACCCTCCATAAAATGTAATAGTCGTGTTGAACTTGAAGCTTGAGTTGAGAGCTTGACAGTGTTGATGCACAGTTCACATTTATACGTCAAGACGAGAATAACAAGTTCATGTTAGGTGTTTGAATCAAGTCCTGGTTTGAATGTCTCTACGGCAAATTATTTTAGTTTCCGAGGTAAGTGAGCAACTAACCCAACATGACAATATTCTGTTTCTTTGGTACTGTGGAAATTATATTCAGGGAGCAGGGCGCGTGTTGCATGTACTAGGACATCTTGTCGCTTGGGAAATGATATTCAGGTGGATTCTGAATCTGGATTCTCGCTAGGGACTAATAGTCAAAGCAAGCAATCTAAACCAGAAAAAACGGAAGAAGAATTAAGAAAGAGGTAGAAATTGAATGAAAAGCATTACAACATACAGCGAGTGTGAATAGTCAAAGCAAGCAATGTCAACTAGAAAGGCCGCAGAAGCAAGAGACAGGCAGAAACTGAGTGAAATAATAACAAGATACAGCACGTGCTTGTTAGCTTGTTATTAGCTTGTGAACGTAAACACACAGGAATTTATCGTTTCCCATCTATGGAATCTTGTGCTAGTCCACCTATATAGTATTTGTCACTGGTTGATGCGTCCTTAGGGTTTTTCATCTTATCTGTAGAGCGAACTAGAGCGATATAATGTTCTACCAACCATAGTTCTTGGCAGTTCAAAATAATAGAAACTGACGACAAATCACCTATTTCAGGGGCGACATACAAAAATAAGCAAGGAAGGAGGTACAGTTATAATGTAACTTTGTAATTTGTGAGGATTATTTATACTGTACCAACATCAACAAAGCAGCACCTTAAGTTATTGAACTAATTTCGATTCATTTCCTTGCTCAATATAATATTTTTTTAAATTGTTGTATATCGGGCTAGCTACCAACCTTCATGGTTGACTTGACTTAGAAGAAAAGAAAAAGACAAATGTGACGAATGAGTTGAAACTTTTACCTTGGTGACAGGAGACATGTGTTTATCGCCTATCAGTTGTGAACAAACTTAGCTGCGTAGGAATCAATCATTTTCATGTATGAAAATTCATACCAAGGTGGATATCAAGTAAGCAGTATGCATCATTTCAACTAGGCAGCTAGGAAAATTATGGCAATATCTAAAAAGCATAATTTGTAAAAATGTAAAATTATGAAAATTAAAAATAAATTACTTATGTGAATTATTTAGGGAAAGTAGTGTCTGTATTTATCGTACCATTTTATGAGCGTGCACAACGTTCTCGAAGTTATCGAGCGTTTTGGCATGTTGGATTCTTCCAGCCAGATATTTATCGAGCATATATGTATGAATTCATTGAATTGAGCTGGCCGTCTGAGTATGCGTCATTGGCAATATGTAGATGCTAAACTATGCCGTCCATCTGTATCTAGAAAATGAACTTATCTTCGGTACTCTATCCCTCCCAGTTATAACTAGCTTTAGCATTTAAAATCGAGAGTTGAAATTTTGGATGTGCCTTTCTGGGGAAGGCACTCCATCAGTCGGTTGATGTGAGCATGCATGTATAACGTGCACAATGTCTTAGCTTGAATAAATAGCCAATGAGGTATATATTGAGACAAGTAGTGGGCATAACACATCCTCGTTTAGGCTGTTACTAGCTGGCTGAACTATGTTTGTTGGAACGATTAATAGAGAGCAAGTTGCATCCATCAGTTTATAGATGTGAGCATGCATGTATAGCGTGCACAGTATTACGGTACCTACGTACTTGCTACTACCTCCATAATTTATACTAACCAACTAGGCCACCAGTGACGTCATTAATGTTTGTTTGAGACTTGAGAGGCCTTGAGTTTAACGTGATAGTTCTAAGAATCGGAGAACAGAAGAAGATGCCAAGTTTTTATGCGGCACCACAATCATAGATAGCTCCGCTGTCTTTGCATGCTTAACGCCTGAGTGATGCCCAGTTTGCCGGTGTTCTTTTGGAAAGATGGGGATATATTGAGTGATTCAACTCAAGCATGAGCTAGACAGAGAAGACCTGACCCATTCAACTCTAGCAATTGGTTTCTGCTCGAGCCATCTCTAATTACAGTTATTAGATTCCAGAAAACACATAGGAACGATGTTATGTTCCATGTCTTTTCGATACCACACCTTAATATCCGTGTCCTTATTCGGCGTGTTTTATATATTACGTACGTAAAGCCTTACAGTTGGCAGAAGCTCATGAGCTAGCCCACGAGATTTTTGAAAATAAAAGGTAAACACGGCAGTAAGCCTCTTCTGTCTGTCCTGTCGTGATTCCAGTTCACCTGCGTATACTTTAACAATAAACATATAAATTAGAAAAAGATCATCTGCCGTCATTTTAGGCCCAGTTTTAGCATTGGACTATACTGTCTTGTATATATGGAGCAGCACACTGTTATTGCATCCAGCAGCATATTCCATTCTTACATGTATATATACGGACAAAATGGTAGCAATTATTCAACTAGAGCTTTCTCGCAAAAAATAATTATTCAACTAGAGCTAACTTGCTTGTTGATTCTAGCTATCCGAATCTTCATGAAACGGACAATTGGCATTGTGAAATACAGTACGATCGAGTGGATCTTTGACATAGTCTCGGCCAGCAGTTGCCTTGTGTATATTAATCAATGCCCATCTATGTGAGCTATTGGTTAGTGTCTTGGATCAAGAGTCTGAGTACAGAATTTATATATTTCTTATTTAAACACGGTGGAAAATCACACAATTGTTCCTCATAGCACAGTGATATGTAGCTCATATAAGAATTCAAATGAATGAAAGAGGCGGGTTAGTCTATGAGTTGGGATTAGGCTACTCCCAATGGGGAGTTTCATTTTGTTGTTTCCAAAACTCTGAAATGCAAATGAAACACATCTCTCCAATGCACAATTTCATTTTGTTGTTTCCTAAGCTTGCCATGCATTTAATTGTTGCTCAAATGAAATGAAATACCTACACTTAATGCAAGTTTCATGCCATTTCATATTTTGGGAAACTGTGCATAGCATTGGAAACAGTGTATACCCAGTTTCATCTAGATGAAACTGGTTTCTTCTCTCTCTTCATTATTCTCTTGCTACATCACCAAAAATGCTGACATGGCATATCATTTATTGGAAATGAAACTCCCATCGGGAGTAGCCTTACGAGTACCAATAAAGTTTTTTAACACGGTGGGTTATTCAAAGTACATTATGTACACTTTATTTTTAGTTTACTTTACCTTTATTTCTAGAAGAATTGGAGAGCTGAAAACTAACACGACAAAAACAATTTAATAATTGGCATGTTTGCTTTTGGGATCGTAATAATCTAGTGCATGATTTTATTATGCTCCTATATACAGTTTTTTCTTGTGTGTAAATATAGAGTTTAGCTCCATGCTGTCACACTAGGCATATCGTCCAAGATCGTGATGTCTGAAATTTTATCCAATCCAGTCCTCTCCCCACATCCTAAAACAGTAAATTTCCCATGTGTGCTGCAGGAGTAAAAGGAAGCGTATGTGAATAAAAATTCGATCAGAGGTCCGATGTCCCCGTGACATTATATTAAGCCTTTCATATCCCTCGAAATTTTAGGTTATGTTCATTTGTTGCCTGCCTCTCTCTTCTACGTTAGTTTGATAATCCGACTGTCACAGCACTGGGTTGGGTGGGAGCCTTAAGAGCTTGGTCGGTTTGGCAAAGATTGAAGGGGATTAAATCCATAAAACTGACTTCTATGTTAGACCATATTCACGAATCTTAACGAAGTCTCTTCTCCTGCAAAAGCTGCTACGGATACAATTTCCAACTATTAGCCTTTTTTGCTGCACGATTAGAAGTAAAATCAACTAGAATATATAGTGACATGCTATCTGTTGGTTGATCTAGTTGCATCCACACATTAAGCGGCATCTATGGTAACCTATAAGTGCTCTCAGTATCATGGACTTTGTATATGCCCCCACCCTTTTTTTCACTAACTTTTTTTTTGAAAAGCGAATTTCATTAATATTGAAGCATATTACATCCCCTGATTATAGTAACATCCCAATCAACCCTAACTCCATTGATGAGAGATAAGAAACCCTGAAAGAGCCATAAATTTCACCATCTAGGATCACCATCACAGACGAATATGCCACGGACGAAAACTTCAATCTGAAAGAACGTGACCATCTCACCATCCACCACAGTCATCCTCATCTTTGATGGGGAAAACTGGAACCCAACCCTTTCGTAAAAGAGGGGTAGACTGATATTCCACATGCAAGTATGAAGAACTCGCCGCCGTCGAGCCCGTAGCCGAGCCCATCGCCACCTCCTTCACCATATTCCCAATGGGAAAACATAAATCCGAGCAACATCTAGATGAATGCCACCGGAAACCAAACTCTCACTAGCACACAGCCATGGCCATGAAGAACTATGACAAGACAAAGGAGGAGCCGGAGTACCTTATTCTTCAACGATGATGACGCCTTCGACGCGTCACCACCGCCGAAATGCATCCTCCTCCGATGCTTCATGCCGATGAACTTGACGATGCCTCAAAGCTGCCGCCACCCTCTTCGACCGAACCACTAGAGAAACCCTAACCCTAACAAACACCGCGGACGTCGCCAAGAGCGACCATCGCGGGAAGACCTACCTATCTAAACCTATGAAGAACAAAGCGGGCGTCGGAATGCCGGGCCTCCCTGCTCCACCGACGGCGAGGCCGCCGGAGATGAGGGGGGCGGCGTTGCCTTTTTCTTTCTGAGTCACAGCCGCGTTTCTCTCGCGAAGCTCTTTCCGCTTCGACTCGCTCTTCTCAACTAGTTGGGAGTATGGTCATGCCACTCTTGATTTTTTTTCACTCACCTATTAAAATGTTCCAAATAATGGAGACAAGTCTGGATTGTGTTTCAAAAAAAAAAAGAAAGATAAATCCGGAATAATCACGACTGATGTGAGTCAGCAACAGGTCACGAACAGCTCTTGTAGACTGGGAAATATTACAAGCCCAAAATGAGAAGAAAACTAGAAGAAGTAAGCAATTAGCTAATATCAGAAGCTTACAACAACCGAAACCGTAACCATCTTTCTGCAGAATGCAGTCAGTTTTTTAGGATGCAAGTGATATTTGGTCGGTGAGATATTGTGCACGCTTCTCCTTTATAGTCCCTTTGTCCCTTGTTTTCTACCCTGCTTTCTTGCTCTAGTCAGCTTAGTATTGTTCATTAGACAGTCACTATTCGTCCATCTACATGCGAAGTATTGTCCAAAGATCGTGTCTTTTCAAAAAGACGTCCTTGATGGAAGGAAAACTAGTAGTAAAGTCGAAGCATCTGAGCCCCAATTGTCACGTTCACATCGCCCATGATCGTCCAGAAAGTGCTGGCCGCCGAGAAGGTTATACCCATAGATCTGCTTACTTTTCTAGAAGCTCCAGTCGACTGCCCGGTACGCATCTACTCTAACTGCTATACCAAGTTGTCTGGAAATATTAACACGTACGACCATCCTTCCATTAATAAATCAAAATGACAGTTCAGTTAATAATTTTCTCCATGCGTTGTATTAGATTGCTTCTAGTTTGAGGTGTGTGTAATCACACAAATTGACTATACATACGTACTCTATCTTTTTTTATTGACGGTCCTAATTTGATTTTATGTTTATGGTACCTTATATGCACGCGTTTGCCTTCAAGTAGCTGGCTACCAACTCCGTGCTCTAAAACTGCTGGCCTACACGCGACTCAACCCGGTAAGAAAACATAGCCATCCATCTCTCTCTCTCTCTCTCTCTCTCTCTCTCTCTCTCTCTCTCTCTCTCTCTCTCTCTCTCTCTTGTGTATGACATTTGGAAGCTTCTTAAATCTCAATTGTCTATTAATCATGTACATCTCAGTGCCTCGAAGTAAGAATAAAAAAAATTCTCACCAACTACTCGGGAGTAAGGACTCCCTCGCTCACCAGGGCCCCGCCCTTTCCAACCGTCTTGAACCACTCTCTCGCTCTCGGTGGCCTCACCTCTATAAGTAGAGCCACAATGTGCGCCTCTTCTCATTGCGTACCCAGCACTGAACTGACTCACCAAAGCTTGCTAGCTTGTTGGAGAACAGCTCAATTAAGACGAGTTCGACCTATCACTAGCTAGCTAGCAACACAGGCATCTTCCACCTTTGAGAGATACAACGATGCCAGTCGAGACGGCCATGCCGGAGGCCCTCTCTGGCCACGGCCGGACTGTTTGCGTCACCGGCGCCGGCGGGTTCATCGCCTCCTGGCTCGTCAAGCGCCTCCTGGAGAAGGGTTACACCGTGCGCGGCACGGTGAGGAACCCTGGTGGGTTTTCTGATCCCTTCCCCAAGAATGTGTCGCAGCTTAATTAATTTACTAGCAGCAGCTTCTTCGGTCTTTTACATTCATTTAGCTCTATAAAAGCAGTTACTAGGTCAGCAATCAAACACATGTAGCTCTGAATATTGCATGTTGCTAACTGTCTTTTTGGTTTCAGTTGATCCTAAGAACAATCACCTGAGGGCACTCGACGGCGCCGCCGACCGCCTCATCCTCTACCGTGCCGATCTACTTGACCCAGAGAGCCTCGCCGCGGCGTTTTCGGGCTGCGAGGGTGTTTTCCATGCCGCCTCCCCCGTCACCGATGACCCTGTACGTCTATTAAGATTTTGTTTTTGGCGGCAACGCATGTAGCCACATATATTCAGCTAATCGACTGACCGGTTCAAATTAATTAAACCACACATTTGTCGCCATCCCAAAATCTCAGGAGAAGATGATCGAGCCGGCCATCCGGGGGACCCGGTACGTGATCACCGCCGCCGCCGACGCCGGCGTGAAGCGCGTGGTGTTCACGTCGTCGATCGGCACCGTGTACATGAACCCCTACCGCGACCCCAACAAGCCGGTGGACGACACCTGCTGGAGCGACCTCGACTACTGCAAGAAGACCGAGGTATGCACGCTAGCTGAAGATTCCTCCCATGCTGAAGATTCCTCGGCAGTAGGTAGAGAAGTCTTCCACACACATATATATATCTAAAAAAAGAAAATTGAACTGACCGAATGATCGGTCAAGCTAGCCAATGATGGTACGGTAGAAAATTCGTACCTTCCCGTTGAAAACATTGGGGACCGAATAATTACCGCATGCGCTGCGATCTGTGGTTATCATGTCAGACGATGCTTTTGTTGTTGTGGCACATGTCAAACTTCACCAAACGGGGATAAAAAGGGGTGGACGACGTTGATATCTGAACTGCACGAGTTATGAGGTGTAAGTCTCTTGGTCAAGGAGTCAAATACCAACCGGGACCTTTCTTCTGTGCTACGCGCAATAGTTAACTGCTCTAATTAACAATACTTTTCTGCTACCGACTACACTGCCTATATGTGGGGTTCTTCTTCCCGTGTAGGCCGGCCGGTCACACACCAATCGATCGTAGGAAAATTAAGTGTCTGAATCTGTAGTTAGCCGGGCGCCATCGCTCGCTATTATCATCTTAATTGCACTACTGATACATCGATCAGAGAGTATATATGAAGCACACAATCTTAACTAAGAGTCTTATACATGATATGTGTCTGCCACCAGAATTGGTACTGCTACGCGAAGACGGTGGCGGAGCAGGGCGCGTGGGAGGTGGCGCGGAAGCGCGGCGTGGACCTGGTGGTGGTGAACCCGGTGCTGGTGCTGGGCCCGCTGCTGCAGCCGACGGTGAACGCCAGCACGGACCATGTGATGAAGTACCTGACGGGGTCGGCCAAGACGTACGTGAACGCGGCACAGGCCTACGTCCACGTCAAGGACGTCGCCGAGGCGCACCTCCGCGTCTACGAGGCGCCCGACGCCCGCGGCCGCTACATCTGCGCCGAGAGCACGCTCCACCGCGGCGAGCTCTGCCGCATCCTCGCGAAGCTCTTCCCGGAGTACCCCATACCAACCAAGTACGTACGGATCGAAATGAACAAATTAGTATCATCTATTTTTTTTTTTTAATTTCTTTTTGTTACTTATTATGAGTGTGGCTGCTACTACTTTTTATGTACTTTTTCGATCGATTTGTTCTGGGATTTAATTTGTGATGGCGTTTAATTTGCACCCAGGTGCAAGGATGAGGCGAACCCTCCGGTGAAAGGCTACAAGTTCTCCAACCAGCGGCTCAAGGATCTGGGCATGGAGTTCGTGCCGGTGCTGCAGTGCCTCTACGAGACGGTGAAGAGCCTGCAGGAGAAAGGGATGCTTCCGGTGCTCCCGCCCAACGACCAGGACCAGCTGATGACCTTGTTGTGATCTCAGCCATCACTAGCTACCTCGTCCCACAAAACCATCACACAGCTGATTATATTTATTAACACGTACCCCTTTTTTTATCCGCATAAGCATGTACACGTGTGCACTTTAAGTGGTGCATGCATGCGTGAGTCACCGACCCATCCATCCATCTAGTGCTGTATGACATGCGCATGCAACATATCGATCTGTTTGGAATATATGATTGTACTCCATATCTATCTATATCGTGCGCAATAAGTGCCCGGCACCTTTAGCTACTAGATTGATGGAGATGAAGGCACCTTTGGTGAGAAGTGTCAAAACTTTGATGATGCATGCTTCTCAATTTTCTTTAGCAACCACAGTATGAGCAAATATTGATGCTTGAGTTATTTCTGCCATAAGGTTACTAATGTGACAATTATAAATTGAACGTTAAAAAAAATCTTAAATCCTATAACTGTTTAACGTGGACAGATTCTCAAGAGTGTCAGTTTGTACCACACTGAAACTTCTATATAATATACAGACTATATATTGTATTTTTTATACTAGAAGTTTTATCATGACTGCTCAAAAATGTTGAAAGTATACTTGCAATGATCTATGTTCTGATTGTCCACGATCTATTATATATTGTACGTGCATGTGCTATATGAGAGATTGATATACTATTCAAAAACACCATATAATAGAATATGAAATCCACTTCACAGACGAGGTCCTGCCTGAAGAACCATCTGGTTTGAAGAAACAATAGAGCCGTGCACTGTCACTAGCATGTTTCGCTTGCTTGTGTTTCCTACTCTCTCTCTCTCTCTCTCTCAGTTACAGAATTTTGTACCAAACATTTTTACAACTTTCAATAGCCTACCAACTTCTTCAAGACAACTGGCCTAATACTTTCAGAAAATATAGTACAAAGATATCTTGAATTTTGCATGGTTTCACCCGTTGGACTAGCCAAAAACACTTGTTCCTGCTGATACTTGAAACTTAGCACTTGCATGGATGGCTAGATGCCATTGGACATAGGCTTTCTTTATTTCAGACAGGTTGATTAGTATAATCATTACACGTTCTACACCTACTCTATTACCGTACGACACTAATGGTTGGTTTAGAACAAGGAAAGATGCACCCTAGTCCAAACGACTTTGAAAAAGGAGGTATAAGGGAAAAAATAACGGAGAAGGAAATATTCAATAAGCGGATCGAATCATTGGGTTTAAGATCTATAAAAGGTCTACGTCTCATGGATACAGGGTACGTAGGAGAATCAACCTTCCTAGCTAGCTTGTAATGCCAGAGCGTACAGTAAGCATCTGAAAGGATCAAGCTGTCAGGTACTGTTAATCTTCAGATCGTTTTAATCCAAGCCACTAAAAACCCACGGCCAATTTCAGATTATACATTTTCTAGCAGGGTATAGAGCAGACTCCCTTAGACTGACCGCAACAATCCCCTCCAAATTCTACCCTCTAAAGGAATATTCTCCACCTCCTCTAAAAAATTCCACCCTCCAAATTTCATTTTGCTACAACAGTCCACCTCTATTTCCTCCTCCACCCGCCGTCACTCCCGGTGGTCGGCCACCTCCACCTTCTCGGAAAGCCGCTGCACCGGTCACTAGCGAAGCTCGCCGGCGGCGCGCCGCTCCTGTCGCTGCGGCTGGGCGCGCCGCGCGCCCTGCTGGTGTCGTCGCACACCGCCGCCGAGGCGTGCTTCGCGGCGGCGCACGACGCGTCCCTGGCCGGCCAGCCGGCGCTGCTCGCGGCGGAGCGGCTCGGGTACGGGCGCACAACGGTGGTGTGGGCGCCCCACGGCGACCACTGGCACGCCCTCCGCCTCTTCGTCGCTGCCGAGCTCTTCTCCGCATCCCACCCCACCGCGCCGAGGTTGCCGCCCTCGTCGCCAGCCTCGTCCGCGACGTGGACTTCTTCCCGGCGGTGCGGTGGCTCGACCGCCTCCGCGGCGTCAACGCGGCCATTGCCCGCCTGCAGGGCCGGCACGACGCGTTCGTCAGCGCCCTCGTCGACGACCGGCGAACGACGACGCCGAGACGCGGAGGAGGAGAAGAAGAAGAAGGTGGGCGCCATCGACGAGCTCCTGGCGTTGGGGGAGAGGATTTGGAGGACGGCCGGGTGAACCACCAGATTTGGAGGTCCGGAAGGAGACCCTGGGTGATGGGGGCTCCTTTTCTCCTCCAATTTTACAGGTCAGGGTGGTTTGGAGGGGATCGTTGCGGTGTGTCTATTGAAACGCCAATTGAAAAGCCTCCGTGCCACCCCCCCCCCCCCCCCCCCCCCCAGAAATGATGTAGCCCAGGAGCAATCAACCCGTGATTTAGTCACCATTCTGAAGTTTTACCTATCAATCTTCATATTTGGTTTTCTCTATTTGTTTTATCATAGGTTAAGAAATTACTCTAATCCAAGAGCCTTTATAAAATTGCTAACATAACACTACCTCTCCAAAAATTGCTACCAAGAATCAGGAATAGACAGCCACCAAATTTAGATAGTGAGTTAGACAATCTGTTGGATATTTTTTTACTAAATAATAGCCATATTATTTTTACAATTTGTTTTGGCTTTTTTTTTGGAGTTGCTAGGAGACAATTGTTTTTATCCTGTTTTTTACGAACTGTATTTATTATGCGCATTCCAATACGGTAACAGGTTTTGTTTATCCACTACAAGACTATTATATTTCCTAACATTTTTCCATAAATGACCAAATTACTTTTTTTGGGAGGGATATTGTTGGTAATTCACCAAATCTGACAGGAAGATACAATTTGTAATGGAAAATGTGTCGGTCACTCTATAAAAAAACTGAAGAGCATTAAACTGTTCTCCACTTGTGCGAAATTATAGGAAAGATGAGAAGTATTGTAGTGATCAGCCATCAATTTTGGTTAACAGTTTCGCAACATAGTTCAAAACACCAAAAGTGCTTGTTAATTTTTACGAGTGCGGGTCATGGGGGTTCCAACGTCCCTGTTTGGTAGTAATCGGAAAATTAACAATGATTTTTTTGCAAAAAAATAATTTCAAATATTAAAGTAAATTACATCATCTGATTACATAAGCCACCCAAACAACGCCAACTGTATTGATGGGAGACAAGAAACTTTGAAAGTGTCTTAAATTCCATCATACAGGATCACCATCCCAAACTAATATGCCACAAACCGATCTCACCATCTACCACCGTCATTCTCACCTCCGACAAGGAAAAATTGAAACTCAACTCTTTCGGGGGTAAAATGATAACCTTTCACATGCAAATAGGATGAACTTGCCTCCAACGAACCTGTCACCGAACCCAGCATCTCCTCCTTCACAGATTGGTCATGCATGGGAAAACACAAGTTCGATCAACATCTAGATAGATGTCACCAGAAAAAAAAACTCTCACTAGCCCACAACCATGGCCAGGAAGAACCACGACAAGATGAAAGAGGGGCCGACGTACCTTATTCATGACCAGTGATGACACCTTCACCTTGCCATCAATCGCTGCCTAAAAAACAAAGACTCCAGTTTCATGCTGGAGAAGTTGCGCCGCCATCTTTTTCACCGAACCTGTCATGGAAGTTCCTAAAGCTAACCTTAACTATTGAAGAACACCACCCATACACGCCCAGCACGAGAGGAAGCCTCGCCTCGCCCGTCGACACCTGAAGGTCGCCGGTAGGGAGGAGAGACACCCTGAGGGCCGTCGGCACGAGTGGCAAGACGAGTCGCGCCTCTTGTCTTTTTCCTTGCGATGGCGTGAGGAGTCCTGAGAGAAAAGGTCTCCGTCAACTAACAATGTTTAAAAGATTCATAAAAAAAACATCATGTATCTAGTACACATGAAGTTAAGTAAACATGTGAAAGTTCAGTATCAAATCCATCTTAGATGTCTAGAAACAAAATAAACAAGAAAAAATGAGACATTATTCATGTGAGAACAGTGCCACTTATACTTTTGATTCTCAATGTAAAAGATGATTGGAAGCAAGTTTTTGCAGATTTATTCAACTCTTTGTGTACTACACATGATTTTTTATGAACTTTTTGAAACGTTAGATATGTCGGATTGTCACATTTTTTCTCTTATAGGAATACTAAAACCCTAAACTCCAAACACAAGAAAAAATATAAAAAACGGACATTGAACTGGGACATGAATTTCATGTTCCATATGGAACACGGGCATCAGGACTTTCTTCCCACATTCTGATTAGTATAATCAACAGACATGCCTACCTGCTCTGCCGTGCTTGGTAGCTAGTAGGCCTGACATAACAAGGCAAAAGGCTCTCATATTAATAAACTAATGTGTGGCTGTCGATGAACTGGGAGAATGAAGGATGCACGCTACACAGGACGATTGTACAAAAGGGGTCCACGATTCGGTAAGGAAAACAAAATTGAGTAGGAAGAATTCTAGAAGAGGAATCATTGGTTTTATACAGCGTAAGTGTCTTCATTTGTTTTTGGCAAGGGAGGGTCTTGAATGCTTGGATATTAGAAGATCAGTAATTTTGTGAATCCAGCTCGCTCCGTAGTCCGTACCTTAGTCCGGTTTGGTATTACTTGTTAGGCAATACTTCAGTTCAACAAAAACAGTCGATAATTCATATGTTTTGGTCGTCATTCAATCATGAAATGACAGATCAGTGTAGTGAATAATACAACGAGCGTTGAAATAATAATAATAATAATAATAATAATATACATATATTACCGGTGGTCCCAAATCAAGGGCGTCTGATCGATCTCCTGATCATGCGACGCCCTGGGGTCCTCCATAGGTGTTTGATGGAAGAAACATGTTTAGGCAACTCTAAACTTAGGCCGCAGCCTGTTTTCGACGCATACTGCTGACAAGTGACAACAAAGGCTCTGATGGTAACCGACCTCAAGGAGTCATGCTGATTTGGTCATGGACTATAGAAAATTGCATTGCATTGCAATAATGTGATGGGCGAACGATCAGAATCCGCGCATGGTGGATTCACAATCCACACTGTCTTGATACACTTGTCTTGACACACTCATAATGCACGCACACTCATCTTATGAACGCACATACGTAAACTTTACTCCTATGAGCATCTTCGAAGACTGAACCGGCAAATCCTCGATATTGATAAAGTCATCACTGCTGTCGACGGCCACGTTGCTTACCGCTGAAAGCAAGACTGAGCCGGCAAATTCTCGATATTCACGAAGTCATCACTGACGCTTCGCTGTCGACGGCCACGTTGCCTACCACTGAAAGCACAACGCCATTAAATCCTAGAAAATTCGTTCCCACGGAGAGTCGAACCCAGGACCTGAGGTGCTACTGAAGCTCTTATAACCACTAGGCTAAAGATCCTTTCGCGACAATCAACTGTAAGGATCGTGTGACCGAGGGGGGGGGGGGGGGTGAATCGATGCACTCTAGAATCTATTTCCAACACTAACACCCAAGCAACTCCTAGCGAGTAGTTCTACTAACAAGGTAAAGCACACTAAGGAGTATCCTTAACCTACATAGCTAGTGGATATAGATAACACAAGCACACCACACTAGCAACCTAGCACAAGATATATAGATAGCGGAAGACTTAAGCTAGGCAAGGCAAGGCAACTAGATAACTAGAGAACAAGGCAACCAAAGATACTAGGCACACTAAGTAGAGTCCTTAGAGCTACTAGATAGGCTACAACAAGTAAGCACACGAGCAAGGCAAACAAGCAATACTAATGAAGCTAGTAGGAACTAAGGTAAGCACACAAGCAAGATATAGGCACAACTCAAATACTACAAGCAATCATATATAGAGCGATAAGTAAATGCATGTAGTAAAGGAGAAGGGATAGAGAATGCTTATGATTTTTCCCGTGGTCTCGGAAGGATGGCGCCTTCCCCTACTCCACGTTGGGTCACTCCCGCCGGAGTCTCGACCCCGTCCCTCCGCTCAATGGCGATCCCTCCTAGAGCACTTCACCCTCCGAGTGAAGTCGCGGGCAGGTCCCGCCGGGCTCTCTCCCGGGTACTCTTCCGGAGGTAAGGCTCCGCACTTGATGCGTGCCAAAGGGCGCTCCACTAGTGATGTTTCTTTCGCACGGGAAGCTCCAAGACCGTGTACAAACTTGTGTCGGCTTCCACAATCTCCTTGGACAGCTCAACACCGACGCCTAACCGGTCTAGACCTTGCCATAGACCAAGAGTAACAGCCCTAGATGACTCTCTCAAGCTCACACTAGCCTAGAGATCAAAGGATGCAACTTGTTACTCTCTCAAGGACTAGGATCACTCCAAATCCTTCTCAAGTGCTTCACATTTCTCCCTCTTGGCTTCTTGGCAGCACCTCCCTTCTTTCCTGGGTCCAAGAGCACCTCAAAGAGGTAAACAACCGGCTATATATAGGCCACCAACCTCAAACTAGCCGTTGTCCAAAAGTGTCCAGTCTGCGTGATGACCGTACAATAGACCGCACTGTCCGGTCTCCATTAGACCGTACTGTCCGGTCTTCACCAGACCGGCGTCCAGGGAGCGCTGCTCCTCATCTCAAAGTAGACCGTACTGTACGGTCTTTATGACCGTACTGTCCGGTCTCCACTTCTTCTTCAGCCAACAGAAACTTCTTCTTCTCTGTTGCTCTTCGCCTGTAAGACCGTACCGTCCGGTCCCTGACCGTACCGTCTGGTCAACTGTCCGGTCTTCATTCTTCAACTTCCAGAAACTTCAGCTTCTCTGTCTGGATCTCCAATAGATACCGTACCGTCCGGTCCCTAGGACCGTACCGTCCGGTCAACTGTCCGGTCTCCATTTCTCCACTTCCAGAAACTTCAGCTCTTCTGTCTGGATTTCCACTGTAGACCGTATTGTACGGTCTCCATGACCGTACTGTCCGGTCTCTTCTGACTTCGCAGCTTCGATCTTCTTCTTGATCTTTTCTTCAAAACTTGATCTTCTTGGTTCCTTCAACCCTCTTTTGCCACCCTAGCTCCTGAGAGACTCACTATGCATCCAATGATCTCTATAACTAGTGTGCACTAAGAGAACCACCTCGAACCCTCTTGATAGTCCGGTTTTTCCTATGGACTCAAGCTAACATCTAACCAAGCAACACTGGCTTGGATCTAGCATGTCCTTAGCCTTGATCCATATCTTCTCCGCGACTCCATCAAGTCCGTTCTTGTGTCGATGAAGTCAACCAATCATCCTTGTCATTAAGTTCATGGTGTGTTGGCGTTCACCAACGGACGGAGCTTTCTTTCTATGTGACCTATAAGATCTCACAAAGAGTGTTAGTCACATTCATGGTTCTCATCCAATCACCAAAACATTCATACCTTGGGGTTTCCCTCCAATGGTCATGAAGCTTACAATCTCCCCCTTTTTGGTGATGGATGACAACCATGATAAAAATGATCGAGAAGATAAAAGATGTAATGACAAAAGCCAAGATAAAACGCAACTCGATCAAGACACTAAACAACTACAAGATAGAGAGATAGTTACCTTGTTGATTAGGTCTAGGCAAGTCATAGCTCAAAAGAAGTCACAAGTTAGAGCAAAAACTCATATCACAAGTGAAAGAAAGCACAAGGAGCTATGACAAGCAATAGTTTCAAGGGGTTTACCTTCATACTTACTTTGTGGAATTCCGCTCCCCCTTGACAAGTGCACCAATCTCAAGATTGTGTGAAGATCGATCATCTTGATCACTTGATCTTCATTTCCGTCAACTCCCCCTTGAGACGGCATTGCTTCTTCTTCTTCATCACCTCAAGATTGTGTGAAGATCGATCATCTTGATCACTTGATCTTCATGTGTACAAACTCCCCCTTGAGGTGACATCTCCTTTTCCTTCGATATCTTGCAATTCTTCCACTTCTCATGCTCGATCATTAAGCCCGAACTCTTCCGAACTTTTCTCCCCTTTTAGCATCTATCACTCAAAAAGAGTCTACCGAGGAAGAAAGGTTAGTGTAAAAGTATGAGACAAGTGGGAAAATGAGTTACTTGATTTGGCGTGAAGCTCCCTTTGATTCATGATTCTCCATCTTCCAACAATTATCCCTACACACATTCTCAAAAGAAAATTGTCTTGAAGTACATAGGGGTTAGTTGATGATGATGGAAATGTATGAACCCTTAGACTTTGAGCCGCGCAAGTGGATTTAACCTTGGAGCTCAAAAATCATGGTTCAATGGGCATGAAGCTCATATAGCATTGCTATGTATTCATCATAGGAGGTCATATACTCATATTGTGAATAAGCAACTCCTCCTAGATGGGTGCTCGGCGCCGAGACACTTATGCAAGAATGCAAGATGCTAATGCAAAGAATGATAAGTATACAATGCATGATGCTATTAGGAAAAAAACGAAGAGAAAGCTAAGAGCGAAGTTACCAACAACAAGTGTGAGCCCTTCTTGAGCTTGATCACGATGAGCCGCTTCTTCAAAGCCTCGGGAGCCAAGTGCCACCAATCCCAAACTTAACCCATGCTCATTGCTATCTCAAAAAAGTTAGTTGCCGGTCCTACAAAACAAGAAGAACACACAAAAACAACTACACAAACAAAAACAAGCAATGTATATATACATATATACAAATGTAAGCTTAAAGATATCAAGTGAAGTCGGAGAGGTCGAGAACATTAAGTTCTCCTCGAAGCTTACAAAAAGTCTTCTTGTCAAGTGGCTTGGTGAAGATGTCCGCCAATTGTTCATGAGTCCGGAACACCAATCAATTCAATGTCCTTCTTGGCCACATGATCTTGGATGAAGTGATACTTGACTTCAATATGCTTCGCATGGCCGTGATCACCCTTGTTGAGAGCCATGTTGATAGCACTTTCGCTATCACAATAGAGAGGTACTTGCCCATAAGATAGTCCATAGTCCAATAGGATTTGCTTCATATATAGGAGTTGAGCACAACAAGCACCGGCCGCCAAATATTCTGCCTCCGCTGTAGAGATAGCCACACAATATTGTTTCTTGGAGCTCCATGAGATGAGTGATTGTCCAAGAAATTGGCATCCACCGGAGGTACTCTTTCTACTCACTTTGCAACCGGTGAAATCCGAGTCCGCATAGCCAACAAGTCCAAAATCCGAGCCTTTTGGGTACCAAAGACCCATTGTAGGAGTGTTCTTGATGTACCTACGAATTCTTTTCACGGCACTCATATGGGACTCCTTGGGGTTAGCTTGATATCGAGCACAAAGACCACACACTAAACATGATATCCGGTCTAGATGCGGTAAGGTAAAGAAGTGAACCAATCATAGAACGATAGAGTTTAGGCTCCACAGGTATACCTTTTACATCCACATCAAGAGGGACACTTGTAGCCATAGGTGTGTCGTAGCTCTTGGAGTCTTCCATGCCGAACCTTTTGAGGAGATCCCGAGTGTACTTCTCTTGGTAGATGAACGTGCCCTCCTTCATTTGCTTGACTTGAAAACCGAGGAAGACATGAAGTTCACCTATCATGGACATCTCAAATTCTTTCTTCATGAGAGCACGAAACTCATCATTATAGATTTCGTTAGTGGACCCATAGATGATATCATCAACATAGATTTGACAAACAAAGAGATCATCACCAATATGTTTAGTAAAGAGAGTGTTGTCGATACTACCGATCTTGTAGCCCTTGGCGATGAGATGATCTCGAAGTCGTTCATACCATGCTCTTGGTGCTTGTTTGAGTCCATAGAGAGCCTTCTTAAGCTTGTACACATAGTCCGGATGCTCGGGGTCCTCGAAGCCGGGAGGTTGCTCTACATAAACTTCTTCATTGATTAGTCCATTTAGAAAAGCACTTTTCACATCCATTTGATGAAGTTTGAAATCAAAGTGAGAAGCATAAGCAAGAAGAGTTATTATAGCCTCAAGACGAGCGACGGGGGCGAAGGTCTCGTCAAAATCAACGCCTTCAACTTGAGAGTAGCCCTTCGCCACAAGTCTTGCCTTGTTCCTCACGATTGCTCCCTTCTCATCTTGCTTGTTCTTGAAGACCCATTTAGCGCCAATGACATTGGCTCGCTTGGGCCGCTTCACCAACTTCCAAACATCATTTCTCTTGAAGTTGTTGAGCTCCTCTTGCATGGATAGCACCTACTTGTGATCTTTCAAGGCTTCCTCGATCGTCTTCGGCTCTAGGGTAGAGACAAACGAGAAGTTCTCAACAATGTTAGCTTCATCAACATAATTTGGTTTATATTGACTTCTCCTAGTCTTTATCCCTTGAGAAGGACTCCCAATGATGAGATCACGTGAATGATCCCTAGCAATGGGTTTGTGCTTCCTTGAAGTTTCTTGTCGAGGAGGAGGTGGAGCCGGCGAAGTGTCTTGCGCATCTCTTGCGGCTTGCTCCTTGGAGATGTGAATGTCTTGTTGTCGAAGAGGTGAACCCGAGCCATCATCTTGAGTTGAAGTAGATTGTGCTTGTTCGTGATTACTCGGTGAAGCTTGGCTCGTGGATGCATGAGGTAGATCACTTGATGGTACTTGTTGCGGTTCACTTGGTGTAGCTTGACTCGTTGCTTGTTCCGGTTCGCTTGTAGGAGCTTGACTCGATGCTTGTTGCGGTTCGCTTGAGGGAGCTTGATGTTGATCACTTGGGGAAGAGCTTGGATTCTCTTGAAATGTACTCGTAGAAGGTCCACTTGATGAAGTTGTTGGAGGAGGTGTCGGAGGTTCTTCTCAAAGGATAACTTCACCAATGGGCATGTCCCTCAAAGCTTCTTCCGCGGGTTCATCACCTACAATATGAGAAGATGGAGGGTCTTCTTGAGACCCGTGAGATTCATCAAATTGCACATCATAAGTTTCTTCAACAAAGCCGGTAGAGGTGTTGTAAACCCGATAAGCCTTGGCCGAGCCCGAGTAGCCGACAAGAATGCCCACGTCGGTTCTGTTCTCGAACTTGCTAAGTCTCTCCCTCTTCTTGTAGATGTAGCACTTGCAACCAAACACCCGGAAGTATGCAACATTTGGTCTCCTTCCAACAAGCACTTCATAGGGGGTCTTGTTTAGCAACTTGTGAGGATAGATCCGGTTGGAGGTGTAGCATGCGGTGTTAATAGCCTCCGCCCAAAACTTCTCCGGAGTGTTGTACTCATCAAGCATAGCACGAGCAAGAGTGATAAGGGTCTTGTTCTTTTTCTCAACAACACCATTTTGTTGAGGAGTGTATGTAGCCGAGAACTCATGCTTGATGCCAACCTCATCACAATAGTCCTTAATGATAGAGTTTTTAAACTCCGAATCTTCTTGATGTGATGCCCATACTCAACTTGCACTCTTCTAGCAAACTTCTTGAATATCCCAATTGCTTGTGCCTCGTTCTCAAGAAAGAACACCCAAGTATATCTTGAGTGATCGTCCACTACCACCAAGCTCCTTGGACAGCTCAACACCGACGCCTAACCGGTCTAGACCTTGCCATAGACCAAGAGTAACAGCCCTAGATGACTCTCTCAAGCTCACACTAGCCTAGAGATCAAAGGATGCAACTTGTTACTCTCTCAAGCACTAGGATCACTCCAAATCCTTCTCAAGTGCTTCACACTTCTCCCTCTTGGCTTCTTGGCAGCACCTCCCCTCTTTCCTGGGTCCAAGAGCACCTCAAAGAGGTAAACAACCGGCTATATATAGGCCACCAACCTCAAACTAGCCGTTGTCCAAAAGTGCCCAGTCTGCGTGATGACCGTACATAGACCGTACTGTCCGGTCTCCATTAGACCGTACTGTCCGGTCTTCACCAGACCGGCGTCCAGGGAGTGTTGCTCCTCATCTCAAAGTAGACCGTACTGTACGGTCTCTACGACCGTACTGTCCGGTCTCCACTTCCTCTTCAGCTAACAGAAACTTCTCCTTCTCTGTTGCTCTTCGCCTGTAAGACCGTACCGTCCGGTCCCTGACCGTACCGTCCGGTCAACTGTCCGGTCTTCATTCTTCAATTTTCCAGAAACTTCAGCTTCTCTGTCTGGATCTCCAATAGAGACCGTACCGTCCGGTCAACTGTCCGGTCTCCATTTCTCCACTTCGAGAAACTTCAGCTCTTCTGTCTGGATTTCCACTGTAGACCGTATTGTACGGTCTCCATGACCGTACTGTCCGGTCTCTTCTGACTTCGCAGCTTCGATCTTCTTCTTGATCCTTTCTTCGAAACTTGATCTTCTTGGTTCCTTCAACCCTCTTTTGCCACCCTATCCCCTGAGAGACTCACCATGCATCCAATGATCTCTATAACTAGTGTGCACTAAGAGAACCACCTCGAACCCTGTTGATAGTTCGGTTTTTCCTATGGACTCAAGCTAACATCTAACCAAGCAACACTCGCTTGGATCTAGCATGTCCTTAGACTTGATCCATATCTTCTCCGCGACTCCATCAAGTCCGTTCTTGTGTCGATGAAGGCTACTAATCATCCTTGTCATTAAGTTCATGGTGTGTTGGCGTTCACCAACAGACGGAGCTTTCTTTCTATGTGACCTCTAAGATCTCACAAAGAGTGTTAGTCACATTCATAGTTCTCATTCAATCACCAAAACATTCATACCTTGGGGTTTTCTTAGCTCCAATGGTCATGAAGCTTACATCAACTAATTAATGGTAGTCATATAAAAATATTATAAACCTCTTCCACTTTCCAAGTGTAATTACTCCTGCTTTGAAAAACCATATTTGGGTTTGTATGCGTACCTAGAAGCTTTTTTCCTATTCCCAGCTGTAGCTACTTTCACGTTAGTATCTCACAACCTAGAAGGTATCTCACCCAACAGAGAGTATCATTATCAACATGGAGCATGTGTTTATTATGATCACATACGTAGACTATGTGTAAAAAATATAGGTTGCAAGAAAGAGAACCTTAAGGGCACATACAATAGAGAAGCTCTTAAAGAAAGGGACACTACGGAAGACGCCTTCTTTGCCGAGTGCATCAGGCACTCGGCAAAGGCATACATATGGGCTCACGGCAGACGCCGACTGGCAAAGAGCTATTTGCCGAGTGCTCACCCTGACTCTCGGTAAAAAAAAGTGCACTGACGGTCGGGCGCCGCCAACCACGTCTTTGCCGAGTGCTGTGGGCCCAGGCACTCGGCAAACATGTAACCTTTGCCGAGTGCCTCTGCCCCAGGCAAAGTGACCATCTTTGCCGAGTGTCAGGAGAATTTAATTTGAAGGTCACTTCGCCTTCAAATGCATTTTTCGTTGATAATTTGATTTTAAATGAACAAGTTGTCAACATGAAAGTTTCATAACTTCTTGAGATCTACAACTTTATTTTTACAATTTCTCCATCCGAGATCGTTTCAAAAATTCAAATTTTCAAATTTGAGAAATTTAAACGTACTTTTTTGCTGACAATTTGAGTTCAAATTAAAAAGTTGTCAACAACAAAGATTCATAACTTGTCGAGATATACAACTTTTGTTTTTACTTTTTCTCCATCCGAGATCGTTTCAAAAATTCAAATTTTCAAATTTGAGAAATTCAAAGATACTTTTCGTTGACAATTTGAATTCAAATAAAAAAGTGTTTAATGGCAAAGTTTTGTAACTTCTGAAGATCTACAACTATATGAGTTTTTTTTATTCGACATAATGGTAGTAACATTGTTCACAAATCCAAAGTCTCTTTTCGTGTTTCAGGAAATTATACGGGAGCCGTAGGATTTGTGAACAAATTTACTAGCGCATTGTCGAAATAAGAAAAGACCAAAATAAAAAGTGCAGATGTTGAGAAGTTATACAACTTTGTAGTTCAAAACTTTTTTATTTGAATTTATTAGTGCTTCAAAAAAATTAATTGAGAATTTGTTTGCCGAGTGTAATGTGTGAAACACTCGGCAAACATGGGACACTCGACAAAGTTTTTGCCGAGAGCCTGGGCCTACATACCATAATGGTCGTTCCGAAATTCGGACGGGTGTCAACGTTTGCCGAGTGTCCCGACCCCAGCACTCGATAAAGATGAACCTTTGCCAAGTGATTAAACATTGGTTCGCCTAGTGCTTAAACTTTGCCGAGTGCGGCACTCGGCAAACTCTCTCTGTTTGCCGAGTGCCCGACAAAAAGCTCTCGGCAAAGCCCTCGGCACTCAGCATACGAGGGATTTCCCGTTTGTGGGAATAATTGCCACATCATGGAGCATCTGCTTAAGAGTCCGAATGTACAACGGGAAGTGTTGTTTGTTTTTTTGGGGAAGGAAAGAATTTTAATGTACACAATGAATGATTTTAACTACCAGCTCTTTTGCCTTCATAAATCACGTTTTGCTTCAACTCTTCCCCAGAACAAAATATTCTAGCTTTCGAGCTTGTGCACGAATGTTGCCGTTCCTTTTAGATGGGTTCGGACCTACAGTATCTTCCTTTGCTATTCGTCATTACCTGAAACATAGAGATTTATGTCCTGTTCATCTCGCTCAAACTTACCGATAATTGTTAGTTGGACCAAAGCAGTCAATTTTGCTGATAAGAATGGTACGTGTAGCAAAGACAAGCCAATATCTTTTTTTTTTAGGAGTACCAAGCCAATATCTTACGGCGGGAACTGCTCCGCTCCAACTCCAAGGCATCCACCGCCCGCCCATGTCATTGCTTTATACGGCCCTAATAATAGATAATTCCGGCCCAAGGCCCATCCAGCGTCCAAAATGTGACCGTTGCGCAAAGGCGGTGCACGCAACCCTTTCCTTTTGCTCTCCCCTTCCTCTTACCCGCTCGAAATCGCCGCAGTTTCCGCCGTCGTTCCCGAATCATCCATCCCAGCCCTGACCTCAAAACCCAATGCCGCCGTGCCCGAATCCAATCGATCCCGCATCGCAGCCAATCGCCTCACGAATCGCCGCCTCCTCATCCCACCCTAGAGGCGCCGCTGCTTCATCTCCGCTCAGATAGGCGGCGGTGCAGAGTTCGTCGGGGACGAGACCTGCTGCCGGATCCGTGGTCCGGTGCGATCACGGCATCTCCTGCGGCGTCGGCGGCGCTTCGGGGCCATACCGGTGTTGTTTGGGCCGCCTCGTCATCGGGAGCATGCAGAGAGGATGCTTCGGGTCCATGGCGGCGCCTCCGCTTCCATCAAGCACGCAAAAGAAAGGTACGGGATCCTAAGCCTAACACCTCCAAATTAATCTCACGAAACTTCTATGCACTACTTGATTGACTTGGCTTGTGCGGCATAGAAAAGCTGCACCCGCTTGATTACTGGCTGTGATTTGCTTGTCTGGACCAATTGATTGCTGTGTTCTGGTTAAGTTTGCCATGGGTTTGATTCAGATAACTGGTTCTGAAGGACTAGTGAAGAAGGTCATCTGGGCTCCAGTTCTCTCATATCATGGCTTGTGGCAGTTGATTATTGAGGATTAAATTATTCTTGCATATTGTGTTCGATGGACCTCTGACACTATTTAGCTGTGTCTTCTGTTCTATTGAGTAGAACTATTGAGGTTGGGTCAGATCAGTACTATGGTTGGACTATGTTTTTAATCTGGAGCACCTGCTGGGTCATGTTCTGTTCTAGATTCATCAGATCATCTTGTTTCCAGTATGTGGGGCCATGTGCTTTTCTGTGGATTCTAACTGCTGTTGATTTATTGGTGAATGATTAGATCAAATTCCATGGAGTCTATTACTTGATAGAGGATTCATGTTTGTTTAGAGTAGGAGCAGTCCACTGATGTTATCTGTGCCCAAGGTATATTATTGGAGTTTGGGGAGTTATGCTGAGTCTTTGCTTTCTCCTGCATGTCTGAAGCCTCAGCATTTCATATCCGCTGATATTGGTGCCAACAATAGTTTACTGATTCTAATTTAATTTTGTTCAAGTACTATCCCAATATGGACGTTATTGAAAATTACTGCATATACACCAGCTGATACTTAAGAGAAGATGGCTATTATGAAGTAAAATTGATATCTATTCTGTATTCTGTCTGTTGTAAACTACATATGTCATGGAATATGGGTACTATTGGAATGGAATTGGTCTATTTGGAGGGAGAGCTGCATATTACTGTTATTGGAATGGTATATCCCCTGCTTAATTTGGTTTTCAAAATTTATTGCAAGTGCTTTCTTACAGAAGTCAGGTAAGTTGTCCTATTCATCTTTGCACATGTATCTGCATGTTATTGACTCTTCGTATGCTTTTCTTTCAAAGTTCAGTACGAATCAGTCATGAATTTAAAACTTTTATTTGTTCAATCCTTTCTTACATGTTGTGTTCGATGGACCTCTTACATTATTTAGCTGTGTCTTCTGTTCTACTGAGTAGAACTATTGAGGTTGGGTCAGATCAGTACTATGATTGGGTCATGTTGTGTTATAGATCATCTTGTTTTCTGTATGTGAGGCCATGTGTTTTTCTGTGGATTCTAACTCCTGTTGATTTATTGACGACTCATAAGATCAAATTCCATGGTATTAATGGACAGAGGATTCTGTTTGTTTATTTATTAAGAGTAGAAGCAGTTCACTAATGTTATCTGTGCCCATGGTATATTATTGAAGTTTGCGGAGTCATGCCTAGTCTTTGCTTTCTCCTGCATGTCTGAAGTCTCAGCATTTCATATCCGCTGATATTGACGCCGACAATACTTTACTCATTCTAATTAAATTTCATGCAAGTAATATCCCAATATGGACATTTTTGAAGAATAATGCATATACACCAGCTGATACTTGAGAGAATACGGTTATTATGAAGTTCAATTGATATCTATTCCATATTCTGTCTCTTGTAAACTACATATGTCATGGAATATGGATACTATTTGAATGGAATTGGTCTATTTGGAGGGAGAGCTGAATATTACTGATATTGGAATGATATATCCCCTAGTTAATTCGGTTTTGAAGGTTTATTGCAAGTGCTTTCTTATAGAAGTCAGGTAAGTCATCCTATTCATCTTTGTGCATGTAACTGCACGTTATTGACTCTTCGTTTGTTTTTCTTTCAAAGTTCAGTAGGAGTCACTCATGAAGTAAAACCTTTTATTTGTTCAATCCGTTCTTAGGCGACAAACCTGTTATTCACATACAGATCCTGGAAGCTATAATTGATCCATATTTGCCCTCACCAATAAAAAGCATTTACTATTGCTGCAGCTTATTCTCAGGGTTATGTACTTTGTAATGAGTAGTACCAGGACACTGTTGTTGGTAAAATATGTCTAGTTATGACTTGTGATAATTTCTAACTGTTCGTACTAATCAGGAAGCTTATAATTTTTCTGTTTCACCTAGCTTTAATTGGTTTGTAATCTACTAAGGTAATGACTCTAGTCATGTTTAGCATGTGCGTAGTTGCTCCTTGACCGGTGTCCTCTTGTTGCTTGCTTGTTTTTCGTTGCACGTTTAAATAAAGTTCATTGTGTTTGGGTTGTAAGACTACAAAATACATTTTCACCTTTTTGATTGCTGCTTTTAGATAACTGTATCAAATAAATATTTGAGGTTCCAATTGTAGACTTCCTAGGCTCCTCCATGCTTTTCTTGGTCATTCCCACTGCAAATCCTTATGCTAAAATATTCTTCTATAAGAATTGCATTTGGCTATTCTACAAGATACCGAGGCTGCTATTATCTATGTGATGGGGAGTTTATCCATCCCATTATCTCAATAACCTAGGGGAATTCATTCATCCCATTCTGTGTATCTCTGCTGATGCAACCTGGGGAAAAAAGGCAGCAAGATCCTATAAGAAGTGCATTTTGCTATTCTACAAGATACCCAGGCTGATATTATCTATGTGAAGTGGAGTTTATGCATCCCATTATCTCAACAATCTGATAAAAATAGTGGAATTCATTCATCACATTCTGTGTATCTCTGCTGATGCAACCTGGGGAAAAAAGGCAGGTAGAAAGTTCCTATATATTCTCTTGACGATATGTTTAAGTGTCGTGAGAAAGTCATCTAAGCTATTGACATATAGCTATGGGAGTCACTGGCCAGTTATTAAATCTATCATGGCCAGTTATTAAGTGTACTGTACCCAAATTATGTGTGCTCTCTACTTGTTAGTCGATACCAGTAATATGATGAAGGCAGTTGATTAATGCTAAGAAGTCAAGATGGAGTATATTAATGAGCAGGTGTCTGTTCAGTGGTGATAGAGCAGGTGCATATTCAGTTGCTTCATTTGTTATATTCTGCAATCAGGTTGTTCTGTGGGATATTATTGAATATATTCTGCAATCAGGTTGTTCTGTGGGATATTATTGAAGTTTGTGGAATCATGTTGAGTCTTTTCTTTTTCCTGCATGTCTAAAGTATAAGCATTTCATATCCGTAGTTGTTTCGTACTGATATTGGCGCTGGCAATCTTGTACTCATTCTAATTAAACTTCATGCAAATACTATCCCAATATGGATGTTTTTGAAGGATAATGTATATCTTCCATATAATGCTTAAGAGAGTGTGGTTAGTATTGAAGTTCAATGGATACTTTTTGAAGCCTTATGGGTACTTTAAATGTCTTATTTGGGCCCTCATAGTTATTTCTTTGGAATTGAAGTTTCACGTTCTGTCAAAGGATATTATATTTCGCAGGCCAAGTACAAGTCAGATAGCTGCTACACCTATGGATCTTCATTTGCAACTTCGTCCTACTGATGGTACCCTTCTTGAAGATCCCTCTCGATATCGACATATTGTAGGCAACCCTGTCTATCTCAGTCACAAGACCTGACATTGCTCACGCAAGTCACATTTTGAGTCAGTTTGTGAGTGCTCCTACTTCAGTCCACTTTGGTCATTTTCTTCGTGTGTTTAGATACTTAAGGGGAATGCCATCTCGATGCTTATTTTATGTTCGAGATAGTCAACTTCAGTTTCTTGCTTATTCGGATCCAATTGGGCGATAGTGGTCTGACAGATTGTTATTGTCACTGGTTATTGCATTCTTCTTGGTTCTTCTCCACTTACGTGGAAGTTCAAGAAACATGCAGCTGCATCTCGCTCTAGTACCCAGGCAGAACTCCGAGCACTTGCTTCTACAACTTCTCTTGTTATTGGCTGATTTTGGTGTTATTTGTTTTTCAGCGACTCCTCTGTTTTGCGATAATACTGGAGCCATACAAACTGCCAATGATCCTAAGAAGCATGAACTTACAAAGCATATTGGTGTTGATGCTTTCTTAACCCGGTCTCATTGCCATCAGAAAACAATTCTTCTCCAGTATGTGCCATCAGAATCACAAGTGGCAGACATCTTCGCTAAAGCACAAACTAGAGAACATGGGCTTTATCTCTCAGATCCGCCTTGAGTTCGAAGGGGGTGTTATGACCCATATGCTCTAGGCGTATATTTTCCCATCCTCATGGCTATATATACACATCAAGACTTATCGCTGATTATCCTTCTCTAATCCCAAGGTGTAACAGGTAAAACAAAGGAATTTTTTTTTCATGGTGCCAACTTAATGTGTGTGTTTTCATGGTGCCAACTCAATGTGTGTTTAATCATACTCTACTCCAAAATTCCAGTAACAAGGGCATAGTAATAAAATGTGCTTAATTGATTTTACAATGATTCTTTGTAATAAGTAGAGACAAGCTCTGTTTATATTAGCCCTTTTCCTACTTTATCTGTGCAGATAGCTAAGTCGGGTGATTCTTTGAGTTTAGTTGGTTTGTGTGCAGATGCATTCGAGGCTTATTTGGTAGATTGCGTCCAGCCTAAAACAATCGTGGTTTTCTTTAGTTCTTCTGTAGAGTAAGCTTATGCAGGAAGGATATGATGGCTCGGACTAGTTCTAGGCATTGTCTGTGAGATACAGAGTTTGAAGGAGATACAGTTATGTATTTATTACTCATGTCCTCAGCACGACATTTATAGGTAATATGATATATCTTGGTGCTGGCTTTCAATGGATGAGGACAACTTAGTTCGTTTTCCTTATTTGTTTCCTTCACTGTTTTATTCTTTGTTTCAAGCTTGGTGACTACTTTTTGTAGGGGGCATGCCTCTTAATGTTGTGTCAAATTAGGCCCAATTTTATTCTTGATGAATGAAGGCCCCAAATTTTGTTATTGGTATACATGGTAGGTTTAAATTTCCCCATGCAAATTTAGAAGACTGAAGAGAATTAAAATTTTCCATTTGTATATTGTTTGTTTCGCCTATCTTTTCGTCCTAGTGAAATTTAGCTATATCTACTGCAGGCGTACACATATATCATATGTTGTTCACATTTTTACTATGGCCATCTTTCTTTGTTATTTAATCATTGCACTTTTTTTATTTCCTTATCTTGCAGCGTATAGCTTTGACCATCTGTATATATCTCGTTAAATTTCACAAGCGACAAACTACAGTAGAAATACTATCGTCACATGGTGCGCTGAGTGTCGGTATTTCTGATTTTGTATGTTACCTCATCATGAATTGTGATTGAAATGCTCTATTCTATTTTTTTTTTTTGAGATAATGCTTATTATCTTGTTAATGGTTAAACTGCTAGACCATGCAATCAACGTCATAACTTTCATGCCTGATATCAATAGGTGTATAACTCTTGTTTCATAAAAATTTCCATTGGATTTAAATGTAATTACGTATCATATTTCAAGCTCACTGCATATATGCTATAGGTTATAAATGCCTAAACTGTAAGATTGTGTCACAACAGAAGCATGGGCTGATTAGAAAAAGCAATCCTGTGTCATGTTCAATGATAAACAGCATGTAAAACAAAAATTATTCAGGTGACTGAAATAATTACAAACGTTTTCAATTCATTCCTTTATATGTGTCTGGCTCCATTTATTTTAGCATGACAGCTTAAGCACAGGTCATGATTTTGCAGTTATTTGGTCTATGACGATTAGGATGTATCTACTGTAAGGATTTTTTATTTTTTTCAGGTAAGGCTCTCCATCCTTTTCAGTTCCATATTTTACATATTCAGCAGTGCAAAACCTCTATTTCAAATGTAGTGGCCATACAAATAATGTCTTGCGTGTGCGCGGTGGGCAGCAGGGCGGTGGATTCCAGCGCGGGGGGGGGGGGGGGGGGGGGGGGGGGGGGGGGGGGGGGGGGGAGGGGATGTGGGGGGAAGAAGGTGGGAGCGCACAAGCCAGGGAAGAAGACTGGAAAAAGAAGGCATCGTGCCATGCCAACATCGAGGAGGGGCGGCTCCGGGCGAGCAGCACGCTGGGGTTGGCGAGAGGCGGTGCACAGTAGACGAGGTAGGGAGCGCTCTGGCGGGCGAGGCAGGGGGGGGCGGGGGGGGTGACGGCAGTCGGGTGGCGGGACACAGGCACTCAGGCCGGCGGGACGCCTAAGATTTTTCATAGGGTTCTCCTGCACCTGGAGATCATTGGGGTGAGGTTCTAGCAGGGTTTGTTAGGGATAAGATTTTTTGGTTGTTTGGTTCTGCGGTTTAGTGATGATTTAGGACTTCTTTTTCTATGGTTTATGGTTGTTTCGTTTCTCTCTCTGGTTCTAACTCACTATTTTGTGGTGCCTAAGATTTGATGATGACCTTTCTCCTTGTTTTTGTGAAAGACTGATGTAAGATTCGTTCTTCATACTGGCTATGTTTTCTTGTTTGGTTTCTCGTCTTTGATGTCTTGGCCTTCAGTTCAGGGAGAGCTTGTGTGCTCAGGCCGCGATGGAGCAGCGGTTCATGTGCAGAGGTGATGCAGTGCCAGGAGAGCGGTTTCATGGGTACCTCATTCTTGTTGTCTTTGACTAATGTGATTTATCTTCTACCAGACCGAATTTGGGGGGACATGAAGGATAAAAGAGCCTTACAAATTCCTGTCCCCCTTTGTTAGAACAAGGCAAACAAAGACAATCATACCTTTTTCTACTTTGATATCTTGTATTTTATTATTTTTATTTAGCCGATAAGTGAGTGGTAAAATGATACAAATGACAAGCCTTGGTCTTTGCAGGCGATAAGTGAATTCTTAATGAATTTGACAAGTTTGTACTGGTGAGAACAAGCCGATAAGCTGTGGATTGTTGTGAGTGATCCTTGATAATGATGTGGTGAACGGCTTGTTCCGTATGTTTTCTTTTTATTATGTTTCTCCACTTTTCTTTCTGATTCTTCTTTGTTCTGTTTTAATTTGGATGAAAGGTGCTGCTGAACTTCTGGTTGAGGCCGGCTTGCAGCTGTGGAATGCAGGGTATAATTATATTTCTCAACTTCTCTTTCTTATTTTCTCTGTTCTGCTTTAATTTGGATGAATGCTGATGAACTTCTGGGGTAGGCTGGCTTGCAGCTGTGGAACTCAGGGTATAATTTTGTTTGTTCATATCTCATAATTGTTATATGTTTGTTAAAAATAAACTCGATCAGGGGTCGATAGGGGCATACCAGCAGGGGCGAAAGGCCCAGCTGTACCATCGCCCAGGGAAATAGTTACGAATAAAAGATACCGGGTGTGGCTTTTTGCCACTGCGCGGTGAGCCCCATTGCTTGTGGTATGCTTCTTTACGGAGCAGTTAGCTACGTTATCTGCATCAGAACACACCACATATTAGGCCACTCTGTAATAATATCTGAAGGTTACATGTGTATATATTACTACTTTTTATGACATGGGGAAAGAAATGTCAGTTCTGTTTGGAAACTTGAAAATATTTTCATCATATTTAGCAGCATGTTTCCTTCTATTTTGTCTATTCAAATTGGCAGTAGAGGCACATTCTCTCTAGATTTAGCCATTATTACCCTTCGCAAAGTGCTTATTGCGGCCATCCTTGTACTATTACTGTTAAGAATTTACTGTTATGGTTGTGAGGTGAAACAACAAAGGACGATGATATCAAATGAAGTTTACTGTTAAGAATTTGTAGAATTTCTTATTTGATCATTTTCAGCGAGCTGAATGAGTCTATACGACACCAATGCAGACAGATGGTGTTAGTAAGACTCTCTATGGTAAGTGCCATGCCCTTGTTTTCCATGATCTACTATTGTAGTCCTTTTTGTTTGCTGATTTTGTCTTATATTACTTAATCGTAGCTTTTTGATACAGTCACATTGTTTAAAGTTACATGTATGGAAAAAAATGCTCATGAAAATATAACATAATGTTATGGAGTCTGGACATTTGTAAATAACCTAAGTTTATTTCTCTTTTATCATGGAGCCTGGACATTTATAAATAACCTAAGGTTATTTCACTTTTATTTCACATTACATATGTTGAATCATTGTTTTTCAATTTGAGCACCACACTGCATTTTGAAAAAAAAAAATTGCTTAGACAAAAGGACCATAATTGTCCCTGTTTTCATGGTAAACTGTATGTACTGTGAACAGCTGGCAAGATATTTGTGTGAGAGTATTGTATGCTCCTTAACTATTAATTTCTTGTTCTTATGACACATATTCCATAGTTGCACATCAGCGGAGGAATATTTTGATTCTCAGCTCTAACGATTATCGATTTCCAATGTACCAATTCTTTGGACTCTAACATTACTAGATTACTATATAATTTCAGGGTTCAGGTGATACTCCCTATGATAGATGTTGCTGCTGCCTTTGGTATATTTTTTGGGAAGGGCCTGGCTCCAAGACTATAGTGGCTTGCTGACACAACTCTGCGCAGGTTTAGTGGACTCTCGAGGGCTCATAATCCCAACCAAATTGTTTGATTCAGATAAGTTGTGGCCGAGTTTTTTTTTTATTCATGCAAGTTGTGAGCTACAAATAAAGAAAAAGTATCATGCATTCAAATTTTTAAAAATAGATTTGCATGTATCTCAAACCTATAAAAGTTGAAGAATATCCTCCATTTTTTTTATCTCAGCATGTAACTGTTGCAGGGGCGCCATGGTTATAGCCTTCCACTAGTAAGATAAGAAACCGAATACTATTATAGAACTCGCATCCAATGTTTGGTGTATTTCAGAACAAGTAATGTTTGAATACAGCTTTTTCTGCATATAGGACCTGTCGTTGCTAGAACATGGCTTACTGCTTTGATAGCATGCTATGAGACCTGTTTGCAAAAAGGAAAAACCAATACAACTCAGGTTGAGTGATCATGTAGAATTAAGTACATGTATGAGCTGTGCTTCAGTTATATTTCAATGCATTGTTTTGTTGTCCTTAATAGTTGTATTGTGCATGTTTATCGCAGGCCTATAGGCATGTCTATATCTTCATCAGAATCACGACCGCTTGATCGAAGTGGTAAAACGCATACAGCATACGTCGTTTTTCCTCAGATAATTTTTTGTTGTTACAGTCATACGTGTATATCTTGGTCATTTTTTTGCTTTGTGCAGGATATCTCATCTTTTTCATTTTATTTTTTTGGCAGCCGTCGCTTCCATTGAAGACGATACATCAAATGCAAAATCATTGCATCATGATACCAGCTTTATGTGTCTGGTATTTAGCAGTCATGTGTGATGCTCACGCTATCTGCTATATCTCCTTTACATTTAGTTCGTTCTTATTCAGTTGTCTTTCTTTTGGCAATCTGTGTAGTCAGCTATCGTCTCTGATGCAGAAAGGTGACAGCAAGTACCAGTAATTCCTTACTTGTCGATTTCAAGCTTTCATCTTCACGTGTTGCCCAGTGAATTATGTGCTTCACTCCTGCTCCCGATGGTGAGCTTTTCAGATTCCCATGTAAATGTTCTCCTTCCCATTTACTTGATTCCTTTACTCCTTCCCAGTTATCTTCTTCTTTTTTTTTTTTTTGAAAATATGATCTTTGCATCCAGATCATTAATTGTTTGGTGCTTATATCATGATTTTCCTATTTCACATGATAGACGTGACTTTGCTACTAATCAACTATTATTTTTGCAGCATATGTGGCACGGCCTATGTTGATTGAGTGTTTGTAAATGAGGTTCACAGCCCTTTTCTTCTTCTCCTGCATTTCGAGTTGCAGCATATGCCAAGCTGACTCTGAGCTTAGAACTTCTTGTACAGAGGTTTCATACTTGAGGTTAATTTAGACATTTTACTTGGACAAATAGCTATATGATCGTGAAGTTTACATGATATTGCTCTGATTCGTTTTAGAATTTCAAGTATGTTCCAAATTAACTGGCTGCCTTCATCAATCAACCATGTACAGGTAAAAACTTCTTGCTTAACCTGCTGCATAATCTATAAGAGGAAACATATATTTTTCTCGGTAAGGTTATATGTTATATTTAAATATACTGTCCAAGTTGCAAGCTGAACCAGAATGCTAATCTCTGCAGTTGGATTTTGCGCTCCCCTGAAGCCTCCCCTTCTCCTGATATTCTTCCATAGCTTGGTTACAGTGGCTCCAATAGAGAGACTGCAGCAATCCGTGTTATATGGGAAAAAACACTGTTCACATTAGCCTGTGCCTTGCCACCTTCAGCTTCCAACTTGCATGCTAATATTTGATTTCCGCTTGTAGGTATTCTGTATGCAAAATTGAATCCTCAGCATTTTCTCTCGACAAGTTTTTATTCACAGCTCTGAGGTAAGGTACTTGTTTTAATTTTTTCGTTCGACACGAATTACACAAGTATCAAAGTGCCCGTGCAAGACTTGTGGAAGTGAAATGCTCAGAGTGTTTTATGTGGATGCTTGGCTGTGTCAGTAACCCATGCCATGTAGGATGAAGAAACAACTGAAAATACTGGAAGGCACCTCAAAGTTTGGTTACCCTACATCCATGCACCTAACCAAATACTTCATTCCACAAAATTAAAAGTTGATTTGGTTGTGGTGTTGTTATTCTCAGACCTGTCATATGTTTAAGCTATTTAGAAAAATTTCTACTCTATGAATGGAAATTAAGCTGCATTGAGTTGCTCGCCTGGTGAAGGCGAAGCAGCCTTACTGATCAGCCGTTCTTCAACCTCTCATGTTCTATATTTTGAATTGGAGGATGCAAAATTTTTTCTCAGATTGCATTTTTAGCTTCTAGTTTCATATCATTCTAAATACTTTCTTGGTTTATTTTGTGCAGACCGCCGATAGATGTATTCATGAGCTTACCATCCAGTATGGCTGCCACAGCCTCTAAGATGAAGATGAACAAAAAGAATGTTTTGTCAAGCATGAGTTGATGGCTTCAAGACTTTGCTAGCTATGAGCATTTTATTATAACGCTATGAACATAATCTTTTTGTTTTGGTCAATATAGATGTGTTTCCCTAATGCTTCTATTGGATATGTTCTTCTTGATGATTTTGTTTTTTTCCTTTTCAGGTGGCTTTTGATTTATTTCTTATGTGAGGCCCATCCTGAAAAAGATCGGAGCCGGAGGCACTCGCCATTCATTAGTTTTCTCCCTCACTGCTCATCCGTTGGGTCAATGTGATTTTTTTTAAAATAAGCATTGACTCATCACAAAAGCATTATCTTATCATATTCACTTTTATGCCATATTAGTTTATGTCTCTAATAACAACATTTTTAGCAGGTGAATCAAATAATTTTGCCACTTTTTCAATGTTTTCTATATGTTGATGATGTATTTGTACTGAATCATGTGGCTGGGATTGGCAACAAGGAATTCTCCTCTATCTTGCGTAAGATTCTCCATGGCTCTTTGTTTTGCGTCTTCGACAATATACTACCGGTAATTACGGTAGCTTCTTAAACCATACATATTCTTGCAGCTTGACATGAACCATGGATACGCGGCGTCTTCCTCACATTTCATAGCATCTTGTATCATGCATGGCTGCAGGTTGCTTCTTGGACCTGTTGATTTGAATTTTTATGATTTACCTTCTAGTATCTCATTTGTTGATTGTTCGGTCTATCTGAATGATGTAATTATGAACAGTTCAGAATTTATTATGTACCAAGGCAATCAAAATTTTGATGCTGCATAAGCAAGATCATGATGGTTACTAGCTCTTAACAATGGTTTTCGAATGATGCATCGAATGATGCACGTGGGATCAAAGAATAACACCTCTTAATTTGGTCCCTTTCTTTCAAGATGAAAAACAAAAGTGTGATGATTACATCTTGATCATTCGGACAACTAGCTCTCCTGAACAATTACATTGAATTTGCAAAAGTGTGGTTGATGATTCTGCATATTTCAGAGCGTGAAGTTTCTTTCTCCTACATTTTTTTTTTGAAAATTCAGATGATAACATCTTGTTAAGGTACGTATCTTCTGCTACTCTTCTATATGCTGAAACATTATTCTATAAGAAGTTCATCTGGCTATTCTACAAGATACCCAGGCTGCTATTATCTATCCGATTCTCTCAAAATTCTGTTAAAAATAGGGGAATTCATTCATCCCATTCTGTGTATCTCTGCTCATGCAATCTGGGGAAAGTTCCTATAATTCTCTTGATGATGTGTCGTGAGGAAGGCATCAAAGCTATTGTCTATGCGAGTCACTAGCCAGTTATTAAATCAATCATGACTGTTTGAAAAGTACTCCCTCCGTTTTTTAATATATGACGCCGTTGATTTCTTTCGTTTTTTTTTTTTTTTTTGAAGGGGATACAGCAAGGGAAACCCCTGCTGTGGTAGATATATATTATAGAAAAAAAGGTAACGAAAAAGAACTGTACAGTCTAAAAGGCCTAGAGCTCAGCCCCTTTGGGGCCAGAAACCGAAACTGAAACTGAAAACTATCTATACAAGCTTATCCTTGCAGTGAAGGAGTCTTTCTTTTCTGTGGACATTCTGTGGGCTTGGAGGGACGTTTCATCCAGGAAGTTTCGAAACCAGGAGTCCAGAGAGGGATGGTCTCTTTTAAAAATCTTGTTGTTCCGTTGTTTCCATATGTGCCATGCTGCCATGATGAATATTTCCATGAAGAAGTCCCCTTGTGCATCAGTTTTGGCCTGCATCATCATCCGGAAGAATTCCATGTTGTGGTTCCAGTGAATTTGTAATCTCTGCCAGCATCTTTGGCTGAAAGGACAGCTGAAGAAGAGATGATATGCTGTCTCTTCTCTGTTCAATGAGCAAAGGACGCAGCTGTAGTCATTGTTTTCCAGTTTATGCTTCTTCCTTTTTAAGATGTTCCTGGTGTTCAATCTGTCCATTAGAAGTAGCCATGTGAAAACTCTCAGCTTATTGGAGCAATTTGAATCCCATATCCAGATAAAGGGTTTTGGGGGGTGAACATTTCTGTATGTGCAATGATAAAATTTGCTTGATGTGTATCTGTTGTTTCCCCAGACGTATGTCCATTTGTCATTTTCCTCTGGGTTGACTTGCAATTGCTGTATGAGTAGCTGCATCTCCTGGTATTCTTGGTTAGCTTGCTCAGATAGCGGAAGGTGGAACTGAGCTTGTAAGCTGTTATTAGCGAGGAAGTTGGCGACAGAGATGTTCTGTTTTTTTGCATATGAGAACAGTCTAGGAAATTTTTCTTGGAGAAGTGCCCATTCCACAAATCTGACCAGAACAGGACTGTTGTGCCATTTCCCACGTTGCAAGACGCAATTCCCCTAAAGAGATCACAAAGCTTGAGGATGTCACGCCACCAAAATGATCCCTTGTCCTTGGTAGCGTGTGGTACTTTCCCATCTGAATAGTATGTTGCCCAGATCAGATTTACCCAAGGAATGTCCTTTTTGTTGTAGAGCTTATCAAGATGTTTGAGCAGGAGTGCAGTGTTCTGACTTCTCAGATTGATGATTCCCAGTCCACCCTTTCTTTTCGGTCTACAACATTTTTTAAACGCTACTAGTGGCTTGCACTTTGCGTTGCTTTCTGAGTTCCTCCAGAGACAGATTCTTCTTTTCTTGTCAATGTATTCTGTTACTGCGACAGGAACATCAAGTGTGCACATTGTAAAGATCAGCAATGAGGTGATGACTGAGTTAACCAGCTGCAGCCTTCCGGAGTGTGCCAGAGAGAAAGGAAGAAATTGATGCGAGTCTTCTCTCTGCCTTGTTCATGATTGGACCATAGTGCTCTACTCTTGGCTTTGTAGTTCCCATTGGCAGTCCTAGATAGGTAAAGGGAAGGCCTTGTAATTTGCATCCGAAGACACCAGCCAGCTGTTCTGCCTTTGCTTGTTCCATGTTTAGGGGCACTAGGCATGATTTGGAGTAATTAACTCTTAAACCTGTAGATTGTGAGAACGATTCCAGCAGTCCTTTTAAACAGAATAGTTCCCTTTGTGAGGCCTTCATGATGAGTATTGTGTCATCTGCATACTGAATAATTGGGTAATCCGCATTACCTCTAGCTGGAATCGGTAGTTCAAACAGTCCTTGCATGTGAGCTTTGTTGATAATGCATTGCAAGAGATCTGCAGCCAGTACAAAAAGGAGTGGAGATAGAGGATCTCCTTGCCTGACACCCCTTCTGCATTGGAATTGTTTTCCAGGTACCCCATTAAGCAAGATTGATGATGATCCAGAGTCCAAGATCCTTGCAGTCCAGTGCCTCCACTGCTCTGAGAAGCCCATTTGCTGCATCATTTGGAGAATTGTCTGATGTTCTACAGTGTCAAACGCCTTCGTGAAGTCCAGTTTTAGGATGATTATCTCCCTTTTTGATTGGTGACACTGATGTATGTATTCATAGGCCCAAGCCAGGCAGTCCTGGATAGTTCTAGTCTTGATGAAGCCATATTGGTTTTTGTAGACTAAAGGGATGATGACTTTTTGTAATCTGTTGCCCATGAGTTTTGTAATGATCTTGATCACACAGTTCAGCAGTGATATAGGCCTGTAGTCATTGAGCCCTGTTGGGTTGTTAACTTTTGGTATCAGGGTGATGAACGAAGTATTTATAGCTTGTAAGTCCACCTTTCGTTACGTTTGACCGTTCGTCTTATTCAAAATATTTATGTAAATAGCTAAGTGTATAAGTTAACTTTAAAGTGCTTTTGATGATGAATCCAATGATATTCATTTCACATTTGAAAAATAATTATTTAAATCTATAATGTTGGTCAAAGTTCAACAAAAAAGTCAACGGCGTCATATAATTAAAAACGGAGGGAGTATTCTTTTGAGTACATGTACTGTACCCAAATTATGTCTGCTCTTTACTGTTAATTGATAATAATATGATGAAGCTGGTTGATTCTAAGAGGTCAAGATGGAGTATATTAATGCGCAGGTGTCTATTCAGTTGTGATGGAGCAGGTGTCTATTTAGTGGCTTCATTTGTTATTACATAATTGAAGTTTGTGGAATCGTGCAGAGTCTTTGCTTTTTCCCGCATCTCTAAAGTCAAAGCATTGGTGATCAAAATTTTTATGCTGCATAAGCAATATTATGATGGTTACTGGCTCTTAACAATGGTTTTCAAATGACGCAAGTGGGATCAAAGAATAACACCTCTTAATTTGGTCCCTTTCTTTCAGGAAAAATAAGAAAGTGTTGTGATTACATGGCCTTGATCATTCGGACAACTAGCTCTCTTGAACAATTACATTGAATTTGCAAAAGCGGGCATGGGCTAATGATTCTGCATATTTCAGAGTGTGAAGTTTCTTTTTCCAACATTTTTTGAAAATTCAAATGGTAACATCTCGTTATGGTACGTATCTGTTGCTAGTCTTCTTTTTTTTTTCCCTAAATTTTGATCTGAATCGATTTGCATAACTGTTGATCTTGGTTTTATTCTATAATAGGCTCCGCCAAGCATCTTATTCTTCTCTTAGCTGGATGGGGTGACGCCCCTTTTTCCTATTTAGGGTGCTCCTGTATAGTTTTAGTTTCTAGTTTCAGTTTTCCTTTTCGTTTTTGTTGCTTTCGTTTTCTAGTTTCAGTTTTCCTTTTCGCTCTTGTTGCTTTCATTTTCTAGTTTCAGTTTTCCTTCTTTTGTTGCTTTGTTTTCTTTCGGCATCGTTGCTCCTGTCTGGTTTCCTTTGATCGTTTTCGCGCGTAAAAAAAAAAAGGCTGTCCCAACTGGTTGGTTACTAATATTTTCTATTGACAGTTAGGGAGGGGTAGATTAGCTTTTATTTTTTCCATTCTATTAGATGGGAAGGGCAGCCAGGTAGAGGTAGTTTGAATGCAATCTGGAATGTATTTGGCCCAGGTTTAGGCAAGCCTTGGAATTTGGGTGGAATTAATGTGCAATATTATAGGATCTACTTAGGTAACGACTCTAGTCATGTTTAACATGTCTGTAGTTTCTCCTTACCCGTGTCCTCTTGTTGTTTGCTTGTTAACATGTAAAAAAAAAAATCCATTGTCTTGTACTACTTTATGACCTTTTTGATTGCTGCTTTCAGATAACTTGTTCAAATAAATATTTGAGGCTCCAGTTGTAGACTTCCTACGCCCCTCCATGTTTTTCATGGTTATTCTTCTAAATCTGGTTCCCACTGCGAGTCCATATGCTGAAACATAATTCTACAAGATACCCAGGCTGCTATCATCTATATGAAGTTCATGCATCCCATTCTCTAAAAAATCCGGTAAAAATAGGGGTATTCATTCATCGCATTCTGTGTACATCTGCTAATGTAATCTGGGGACAGTTCCTATGATTCTCTTGACGATGTGTAGTGAGGAAGGCATCTAAGCTATTCTCTATGAGAGTCACTGGCCAGTTATTAAATCAATCATAACTGTTTGAAATGTATGCCTTTTAGTATATGTACTGTACCCAAATTATGTCTGCTCTCTACTGTTGATCGATACTGATATGATGAAGGCGGTTGATTAATGCTAAGAGGTCAAGTGGAGTATAATAATGAGCAGGTGTCTATTCAGTTGTGATGGAGCAGTTGTCTATCTAGTGGCTTCATTTGTTAAATAATTGAAGTTTGTGGAATCGTGCAGAATCTTTCCTTTTATCTGCATGTCTAAAGTCTAAGAATTTCATATCCACAGTTGTTTAGTACTGGTCTTGGCGTTCTGCAATCTTGCTTGTACGGAAGCACTTTCCAATTTGAATGTTTTTGAAGGGTAATGCACATCCACCACCGTCTAGCTTGACAGAATATGATTATTATTGAAGTTTAATGGATACATTTTGAAGGGTTATGTATACTATCCCAATTTGTCTTCCCTTTTGTGTCTCTGCACAAGTTCCTCTCACCACCGTTGCTGCTGCTCTCGTCACCATAGCAGCCCGACCATCTTTTTCTGCTTTCGACTAGTTCTGTATTCAGAGGTAATTTTTTTTATGTGTTCCTTCTTTGATTTGTCGGCTAATTTTTAATTCTTTCACTTTCATAGGCATGGAAGGGAGGGCAATTGACTGCCAGATTTGGGTAGGAGTTCATAGCCTCCCTATCTCCTGGATGGTTTAAGTGCCTGCTAGATTGGTGAAAAAAAGTAATCAATCCCAGGTTTCTAATCTAGCCACCATTGCCCCTTTTTCCCCCTCACTTCTGTCGCCTCTCTTCCAATGCTAATGTATACTGTGTTGTAATGGGCTGGTCCTTCTCTTTTTCCTAGAAGACAAGACAGTAGTGGATTCTTCATTCTATGTGCTCAGATTTAACCAATCTAATCTGTGAATGGCGATGCTAGATCAGTCATGCTATACATATTTGTCCATGTTTCCCTTTGTTTGCTGTGCCCAGTTTACTAAGTAGACATGAGAGAAAATATTACTTGGGTTAAGCTATCTGCAAAACATCATCCATTTTTCCAACTGTCCATATTGTTTGTCATTCCATATAATAGCTGCCTTTCATATAGCTTGCTACGACATAGGGTAATGCCAGCAGTCCATATTGTTGCCTCAGAGTGCTGGTATAGTTGCTTGATCTGCCTCAGATTATTTTGCTCATATACTGCATATATGGAGCGTGTGCTAATCTTTATGTGTGATGCTCACGCTATCTGCTATTTATCCTTACATTGAGTTCGTTCTTGTTCAGTTGTCTTTCTTTCTAAATAGAATTTTGGCATTCTGTGTTGTCAGCTATCGTCTCTGACGAGACAAAGGTGACAGCACGTACCAGTGATTCCAAGCTTTCATCTTCACGTGTTGCCCGGTGAATTATGTGCTTCACTCCTGCTCCCGTTGGTGAGCTTTTCAGATTCCCATGTAAATGTTCTCCTTCCCATTTACTTGATTCCCTTTACTATGCTAGCTGAATGGTATCGCCTTACATATAATATGAGATTTGTCGAATCTTTTTATTCCCATAGTTACCTTCTTCTTTTTTTGAAAATCTGATTTTTTGCATTCAGATCGTTAATTGTTTGGTGCTTATATCATGTTTTTCCTATGTCAAATGGTAGACATGACTTTTCTACTAATCACCTATTATTTTTGCAGCATGTGGCACTCCCTATGCTTGGGTGTTTGTAAGGGTTCACAGCCCTTTTGCTGTACTTATTCTTCTTAATAAAATGACGTGCAGTTCTCCTGCACTGTCGAGTTGCAGCATATGCCAAGCTGACTCTGAGCTTAGAACTGCCTTTTACAAAGGTTTCATACTTGGACAAATAGCTATATGATCGTGAAGTTTACATGACCTGGCTCTGATTTGTTTTCGAATTTCAAGTATGTTCCAAATTCACTGGCTGCCTTCATCAATCAACCACGTACAGGTATCTTCTTGCTTAACCTGCTGCATAATTTTTAAGAGGAAACATATTTTTGTTTCTCAATTCGGTTGTATGGTACATTTAAATGTACTGTCCAAGTTCACAAGCTAAACCAGAATGCTATCTCTGCAGTTGGATTTTGCCCTCCCCTGAAGCCTACTCCCCTGCTCCTGATATTCTTCCATAGCTTGGTTACAGTGGCTCCAAAAGAGAGATTGCAGCAATCTATGTTATCTGGGAAGTAGCTTGTGCCTTGCCACCTTCAGCTTCCAACTTGCATGCTCATCTCATATTTAATTTCCGCTTGTAGGTATTCTGTATGCAAAATTGAATCATCAGCATTTTCTCTGGACAAGTTTTTATTCACAGCTCTGAGGTAAGGTACTTAATGCTTTCATTCTACACGAATTACACAAGTATCAAAGTGCACGTGCAAGACTTGTGGAAGTGAAATGCTCAGTGTGTTTTATGTGGATGCTTTGCTGTGTCAGTGTACCCGTGCCATGTAATATGAACAAACAACTGAAAATAAAAATGGCGCCTCAAAGTTTGCTTACCCTGCATCCATGCACCTAACACAAATACTTGATTCCACAAAATTTAAAAGTGCTAGCTGATTTGGTTGTGGTGTTGTTATTCTCAGACCTGTCATATGTTTAAGCTATTTAGCAAAAATTCTACTTTGAATGGAAATTAAGGTACATTGAGTTTTTTTTTTTTTTTTGAAGGGGAAAGCTACATTGAGTTGCTCACCTGGTGAAGGTGAAGCAGCCTTACTGATCAGCCGTTCTTCAACCACTCATGTAGTCAGTCAGTCTTTGTAGATAGCTTAACCCATATAAGCTTACGTGCAGGGTTTTACAAATGTTAATGGTTTTGTATAACTTTGTACTGGTGAAAAGAAGTGTGGCACTATAACACCACTACATTTTTATCAAACTTTTAGTTCTGTATTTTTAATTTTCTTGTAGCGATATGACACAAGCAAGGTGCTGGCCTAACTAGTATTTTTTTTCTTAGGCCAACTTTCCAGTTGCCTCAAGAGCCAAGAAATCAGTCCTCTTCACCTGATATACACCATTGCCATAGCGTCCTAAGCCTCATCTGGAAACAGCCCCAATCTCGTCGGCTTGCCAGAACCTCTGTCCCTTCCGTAGCTTGCTGCCACTTCCTCCATCTCATCCCTACTGTTGTCTGCCAGCAAGCCAGTGGTTCGGGAAGGTGAGTTCTCTCCCACTGCCAGCCATCCAGCATACGTGCTTCTCAGATGTGTGTGTAAACTGACATTGTCTATAGATTTTGTTG